>OX374636.1:8467500-8909447 GCA_947347705.1 Nymphula nitidulata | reverse complement strand
CCTTTTTCTTTAGAATGAAGATACCACCTGTTATTTTACTTTCCACAATATCCTTATATCTAAAAAGAAATGTTTAATTAGCAAAGTAACACCTTAATATGTTTTATGTATTAAGTTGTAATTTTATACATAACTTCCTTATGGTGCCCGACATGCGTGGAATTTTTTGAGCCAGGAACCCTGGCGGGCGTCCCTGAACACCCTTTTTTCCCGGAGTGGAATCCGCTTACAGACGATACCCTAAACCGCTGGTTAGGTGGACCAACGGACCGTCGGCTAGACGTGGGCCTGTGCAGGGGTCGCCCAGCGCCTGATCATAGCGGCACTGAGAATACCTGCTAAACCACTCCGGTTTCCCCATGCCCATAATGGAGACGATCCGGGGTTTGCCGAAGCATTTCACCGAGCCGCCTCCGGGCAGTCCGACCCTAGAACCGACCAGAGCCAGTCCTAGGGCGGGGCACCAGGCCTCACCCCGGGCCGGTCGCGGCCATAGCCGCGTGTCCCTCAACACCCTACCAAAGTTTCATTACAATCTGATCAATGTTTTCGGAAACAATGAAGAATAAACAAATAAACATTGAGTTGTATTTATTAGATTATTTTTCATAAGAAGACATCAATGTGAGCTCTTAAATTTATAGTAAACCATAGGTACTTACTGCATGATGAAGTCCAGCAGTAATGACTTTTCCTCTTGGGTATAGTTTGTTCCACGTTTTCTTGCTTTATTTTGCGACATTTTGATTTAAAAAATTCTTAAATTACAACTAAACAAAAATAAACACCTCTAAAGCTACTACTACATAGGTTAAATGCCGCGAAATGTCACAGAGTACAAATAATGACAGCTAAAACATGACGTTTGCGTTTAATTTTCATTGGTTTGACAGCCGTAAAACGAAATTTATTTTATGAACTGAACGAAACGCAACCATTCACTCTTTAAAATCGAAGTGTTAGCAGCAGTGTTTAATATCGCCATTATTTGCTCCTTAGCTAAAGGACCTTTTAAAGGAGCTGCTAATGTTTTGTGCAACGTCTTTAAATTTAATGAAGTTGTAGGAGGAGGGCGATGATGCATGTAGTACAATTATGCAAGTGAATGTAAAAGGTTTATTGAAAATATTTACAATAGATCGCCTCACTACACAAATCAGGATAGACAGAAGATATAAGTAATATTTACAAAAGTGGAAAGACAAAAGATAACTAAATACTAATACAGGGTGAGTCAGATTGAACTTTCCGATTTCAATAAGGTGTGTATTAAAAACAAAGCGACATGCAGTAAAAAATATTTTATTGTTTGAAAGTACATAACATGCAGTTTTAATTTAGTTGGTTTTAAAAATGATATCCTGGAAATGTCTACCTCCATTGTCCACACACTGCTGAAGCCTTTCCCGGAAGTTGTCAATTACTCTTCGAGTGATATTCAGCGGAATAGCATTGATTTCTTCCGTGATTGCAGCCTTCAGTTCATCGATGGTTCGGGGACGATGCGTGTAGACCTTTTCCTTCAGGTAACCCCAGAGAATAAAATCGCAGTGGGTTAAATCAGGTGATCTCGGCGGCCACCCAACGTCACCTCGCAAAGAAATGAGATGACCGGGAAACATTTGTCGCAGGATTTCCATTGAACGCCTGGATGTATGGGCTGTAGCACCATCTTGTTGGAACCAGATGTTATCGTTGTCATGATTCTGCGTTAATTCCTCCAATTTCGGTTTCAGAAAAGTTTCAAGCATGTCGCAATACCGAGCAGAGGTAACTGTGACGACTTGACCATCCTCTTCAAAAAAATAGGGACCCCAGACACCAAACTCTGCAATAGCGCACCACACTGTCACTCGAGGGCTGTGGAGTGGTCGTTCGTGTAGATTTCGTGGGTTATTCTCAGCCCAGTATCGAAAATTCTGTTTGTTAACAGTTCCGGCGAGGTGAAAATGTGCCTCATCACTTGAAGATCAAAACAGCAGTGCGGGGGATCTGCTGAATGTCGCGGCATAAATTTGTTCGTGTGTCTAAGTCTCTAACTGTTAATTCTTGCACTACCTGAATCTTATATGGGTGAAATTTATGGTCTCTGTGCAGTATTCTGCGGACACTACTGAAAGATAATCCTAGTGAAGCGGCATGTTTCCGAACAGAACGCCGAGGTGATTGTTGAACTGAAGCCCGCACTCTATCCACGTTTTCCGCTGACGTTGACGTTCTAATTCGGCCTTGTGGTCTTGTTTTTAATGCTGATGATGTTGCTCTAAAATTTGATACCCAATTTCTGATTGTTGGTCCAGTGGGAATGGGATCACGTCGACCAATAGCAAAATGTAAACGGAACGCACGCTGTGTTGTGATCACGGAGCCGCCATTTTTAATAAACTCTTCAACTACGAACGCACGATGTTGTCCCGACCAAGCCATTGCTCACACTAAAACTGCATGTCATGGCGCGTCTAATGACGCCATCCCCACCCTTCTGCTCCTCCCCTTCTTCGTGCAACGCCCTTCCAAAACCGGAAAGTTCAATATGACTCACCCTGTATGTAACACGGAACGAAAAACATTCAAATTATTCTCTCAAATTAACAGCCAATCCGTAACTATGGCAACCAGACAGGAATGCCAAGAAGTCTATCGCCGGCCGTGCTCGCTAACTCCACAGTGCCATAGAGGCCTACACCATGAAGGCGGGATTGCGAAGTAATTATAAAACATATTTACAAAAGTATTAATGAGAATAAAAAGTGAAATGCGGTGAAATTTGAAAAATATATGTGGACAGGATCCCCACATCACTCCCTTCCAGAGACCGTCACGGCGGGCGATAGTAAAATGAAAATGAAAATGAAAATATCTTTATTCAATTAGGCCCCCAAGAAGCACTTTCGAATCGTCAATAAAAAAACCCTTAAGTCTATCACATAAAAATAATATTAACTAACAATTTCATAATGTTTGTCTCTCTGTCTTATCTAGATCTACGTAAGCTAAGAATGTTATTTGAAATAAAACCAATTTACCGGATTTAACTCGCGTTTAATTAGATGTTACATTATTATTATTTACCCGACGTTTCGATTACTTTACAGCGATCGTGGTCACGGGAAGACTGAAGATGTCAGTTGTCTTTGATAAGTTTTAAGTTAACTACCGTCACTTTGTGTTATATTTTGAGCGGTCCGAATTACGCATACGGAGCTCACGGTGTCAGTTTTTTGGGCAGTGTGAGGACGGGCTTGGGACTTTATTATTCGAATGATGGGATCCCAAGCTGGTGGTACACTCCAACCATCTTCTCTATTGAAATTAGGATGTTTTTTGATTTCAATAGCCTCACGTAACATTCTAGGAATGAAACGGTGTTCTTTGGCGAGGATCTGGGGCTTATCAAATCTGATATAGTGATTAGGTCCGTCAAGAGCGTGTTCACACACTGCCGACTTCGTTTCGCGCCTGTGTTTAACGTCAGCTATATGTTCATCTTGAAGCGTGCTTCAATTAAAACTTATTTCAAGCCGCCGAAGAAGATTAACCAATTCCTACCACCTGTCAAGTGCAATATCCCCTTACAAGATGCAGGCATATACAAGTTAGATTGTGACTGCGGCCTCTCATACATAGGTCAAACAAAGAGAAGCATAGGCACCCGGGTAAAAGAACATATAGCTGACGTTAAACACAGGCCTGCTTAGGGAAGGAAGTAGAAAGCGGCTTCCAGCTGACCCACCCAGTATTCGGGAAGGGCTACCTGAAGCGAAAGTCATCCTGACGAGGATGCCTCGCCTTAGTGCGAGCACCGGACGAACACCACCAAGGGCTCCATCAGCCCCGCCGACCGCTTCGGCCGCGGAAGTCACATCGGTCCCACCGGCCCCTACGGCCTCAACGGCCCCGCCGGCCGCGTCGGCTCCGTCAGCAGCACTTGTGGACATCCGGTGGAGGTCCTCTAAAGAGCGTGAAGGTGAACTAGGAGGCGGGCCCCTAGCTGAACTTGAATCAGAGGAGGAGATTGGAAGGCTGGCTCAGATTGCGAGCAACTCTTGGGCTCGCTGTTGCATGCCGCCACCTGGAGAGCGACCATCGGACCCACCGCTCAGCCTTTTGAGGTGTCGGGCCAAGGATGATCTGGCGCTGATCGGACGGATTGCGGTGAGGTCCAAGAATTTAAAAGGGACGTGGGTGCGCAACTTAAAGTTAGCGGCCAGCCGTATAGAGGACACACTCGATGCGGTATATGAGAGGACGGCTGTTGGGGCCTGAACTATGGTGGATGTTAAATGATAAGAATGTTCACTGATAAGTACTAGTTTATTGAATGTATTACGATGTTAAATGTTAATGTTAATGATAAATGTTAATAAGTACGTCCGCCGGTGACCACGGTCTACGATGCACTGTTGGCCTATATATTAAGGTGTCGCAAGCGCGGCGACGACGTCAACACGACGTCAATAAAGGCATTCAAAATAGGTGTTCGGTAATGCACCGAACATATTCCCGGTCGGCAAAGATGAGAGTGTAAACAATTCAAATGATGAGGATTAGTACTGGTATGAGACAAGGTGATAAACAATTTTAATACTTATTACTAATGAATGTTGTTAATTCAAGGATTGATTGATGAGGTAAACCTATTAGCTAAGCTATCATCACTCATCACTAAACACTAGTTTTCTAGGCGCGGGCCTTAGAACCTTCAATTCACTTTCACTGTTGTATTTACGCACTCGCGCACTATTACATTCACTCACATCACACATGCTGATCGAGCGGGAGGCGAGCGCAGGCCCCGGCGCCGCCGCTGACGTCACGGGCGGCGCGGCTGCCGCGGTCTCAGCCTCCCTGGGCGCGGGCGCACGCGCACGCGCACAGACCCAACGCATTCGTCGACACATCAGAATTACTGCTATCAATACTGCTCCTCCTAGTATTCCGTATATTAATGTATAATGATGGATATCATGACCTGATAGGGAGTTTAAATCTGATGGCAATACAGCTTCCTTTATCATTTGTATTTTTCTCTCTATATCTTTGGATAACTGCTCATTGTGTATAGAAACACTGTCATTTCCAACCGTAGTTTGTTCTATGGTTATATTAATAATATTGTTTATTGGCGCTATCACATTTGTTTCTAAATCTTCTGTAATTTTTAGCGTAGGTACTTTGATGGTTTTTATGAGCGTATACGGTGAAACTATCGGTCTTGATGACGCATTCACTGTCTATGTTTATAAAGCTAGGACTCGTCAGCTGGTGAGCGGTAACCCGATCGCTGCATATTGTTCGAACTTGACACTGACTGCAACCTGTATACAAATAAGTGTTCACTTTCGATAAAGTGTGCCACTCGCTCTGGCACGCGGTTATGCTTGTTAGGCAACGATCAATATTTTCTGTATCCTTTATGCATAAATCTTGATCACTTCTCATCTTATATATAGGTTTATTTATAGTACAGATAAAGGTTGAGCTATATCTTAATAGGCACTTCTTATAGTCTTCTTCGGATATTGGAAAATAAGAGTCTTTCTGTAAATTTATAGCAATTTGATTTGATATTGGTATGACTTTCAACATGCTGTTATTACTAATAAGTTTTGGAATTGGTATAATCTTGTATAAGTCGTAAGTATCACGGTTAATCAGTGGTATTTTAATTTCAAATATAAAGTAGCTAACAGTCATCCTTGCTTTTATTTTTAATAATTTATATAGCTCTCTGACGTCAGATTTAATGTTATGAATAGGAAGCGTTATATCGGAGGACAATAACCCTGATATGGTGTTGAGTTCTGTTTGTAATTGTTCTGGAGTCAGCAAATGTATGTTGAAATTGCCATGATATATGACGGTGACGCAATCTAATAGAGTATCCTGGACATGTTTTAATGTCCGTAATATATTTATTGCTGATAACGCTGTTAATGTAAAATCTTCTTCTCGGGATACTTGATTCACTTGTTTTTCTAAGGTGTTTATTGCCTTATCTAAAATGTTAAAATGCTTGTTTATTAATCTATGTTGTTTTGTAAATATAGCTTCTGTCCTCTTCAATAAATTGTATTCAGATTCTATAACTGAAGTTTGATTTCTCCAAAGGTTGTTTAAGTGTGCTTGATTTTGCCCAATAAGCTGTATATCCTTAGAGTACTGTTCCGCGAAACGCTCGTCTAATACGCCGAACAATGAGTTAGCTATGTATCCCACGCCGTCTATAAGTCCCCGACGCTGTCTGGAGTGACGCTCAAACTGCTGATTTAGCAACAGGTGATTGTAGTATTGTAGTTCAAGGAACTCATGGTTTAGTTGTGGCGTTATCATGTTGCATTGGTTATCAGCGCTTAGGCTTGAGCAAGTTGTTTCTAAATAATTCAATAGTTTTTCGACTGCGATATTTCCTTCATTAAAAGGTGACATGTTGTAGTATGCCACTAAAGTCCAAGTATTTCTTGATAACTGCATGTTTCCGACAGGATCAAAATATAATGTCTGAGTTTTGTTTAATTCAGTAATAATGGGATTTGCCAATGAGTTTGTCAATAGAGTAAAAAAGTAAAATAGAGTCATTATAAAAGTTGTTATTGCCGTTTTCTTTTTGTTAGTTTTTGGTGGGCTTTGTTCTCTCTCTAAGCTTTTTGTTTCTTTTTCTTGTTGTTTTTGTCTTACAGGTAGTAATGATAATTTATCAAGTGGCCGTTTCATGTAGCCGTTTTTCGTTTTTAATGTTACGACTCGGACATAGCCGTCCGAACCATGGTGAGTTTCGACGACTCTTCCAATGGCCCACTTTCCTACTGGTAAGTTGTCTTCGTGAATGACGACTACATCTCCTATTTCAATATTTTGTTGAGGTTGCGTCCACTTTCTCCGGGCGGTTAAATGACTAAGGTACTCAGATTTCCATTTTTTTCCATATTTCTTGAAATATCTTTGTTGTCAAATGCCACCTCGTTCTAGCATCTTCAGCAGTTTCAATAACAGTTAAGCCCGGTCTTCCCGTTAAAAAGTGCGCTGGTGTTAAATAGGCCAGATCGTCGATATCTTCCGTCAGAGAACAAAGTGGTCGGGAGTTAAGACAGGCTTCCAGTTGTGTCAAGATGGTGGTAAACTCCTCCACTGTCAGTTTTTGCTCTCCGACTACCCGTCTCAAATGATGCTTTAAGCTACGAACGGCACGCTCCCACAGTCCACCAGCACTAGGCCAAGATGGTGCGTTAAAGTGCCATTCGATGTTCATCTCGGTAATTTCCTTCAAAAAACTATCAGTATATAAATGCTGTAGTATTTGAAACTCTTCTTGAATAATATTGTTTGCACCGTGAAAATTAGTGCCGTTGTCACTGTATAGGTGTGCTGGGGCTCCGCGCCTCGCAGCCATGCGGCGAAGAGCAGCAATGAATGAGGAAGTGGTTAGATCGGAGACCAGCTCCAAGTGCACAGCTTTGGTCACCATACAAATGAAGACAGCTACTTACGGTAGCTCTTTGAAGTTTTCGCTCCCCGTCCTTTGTTTAATTTTATGTCCATAAAACCAGTGTAATCTACTACAGTATGGTAAAAGGTTGGAGCGGGGTTTACTCTAAATTCAGGTAGGTCTCCCATAAGTTGATGTAGTTTCTTTGGATTTTGCTTTTTACATATAACACAGTTACGTAAATACTTTTTGACGGTGTTGAGGCCTCCAGTGATCCAGTATTGCTCCCTGAGTTTTGCCAAAGTAAGTCTTGGACCTCCATGGAACGTTTTTTGATGAGCTTCATCTATGAGAAGATTAGATAATCGATGGGAGTGAGGGATAACTTTTGGATGCTTCATCTCGCTGTTTAAATTTCCGTGTTTTAATCTTCCACCGACTCTTAGAATGTCACTATTATCAATGAATGGATATAAATTTAATAATCAACTCTTCAATTTCACCATTCCATGTTTACGCAATTCATTCAATTCCGTTCTAAATTCCTTTTCTTGCACATATTTCACAATCATCATTTTTGCTCTATTATATTCTTGTAAAGTAATATGGCTTGGTAACTGCTTACGCTGCTGGTTGAATGCCCTGTAGATCCATGCAATAATGCGAATAACTTTTGTTATAGAATTATATTTATGTAGTAAGTGATTTATTATATCGTCGTTATCATCAGTTTGTGTAATGTTTGATTGTATTGTATATTTTGTCTTTAATTCTAATTCTGTACTGTATTTTGTCTGTTCTAATGCTTGTGATGTATGTCTTGAAAGCCATGATGGGCCTTGCCACCACAACAGATGATCCCTTAACTGAGATGCATATAAACCTCGACTAGCAGCGTCTGCTGGATTGTCGATTGATTTGACATAGCGCCAGCAATTTTTATGCATTATTTTTGTAATCTTAACTACTCTATTAGCTACAAAGGATCTCCACCGACTGGGATCTCCTTGGAGCCAACCTAATACTACCATGGAGTCTGTCCACCCATACAACTCTATACTGTGCTGAGTTAAAGAAGTTTTAATTTTGTCTATTAATTTTGATAATAACGGGGCTCCACTTAGTTCTAATTTTGGCAAGGATATGGCCTTTTTATGAGGTACAAGTTTACTTTTCGCAGCTACAATAATTGTTTTATTTTGGTTTTTTATTTGTGCATAAACCACACATGCGTAGGCTTCCTCCGACGCGTCACAAAAACCATGCAATTGTATTACGTCATCAGCGTTGCACAATAGCCATCTTGGTATTTCGAACTGGCTAATTAAAGGAATTGCTGATTTTATTTTTGACCACTCCTTGTAAATGTCGTCGGGTACGACGTCATCCCAACGGAGACTTATTTTCCATACTTTTTTTTTTTTTTTTTTTTATAAAACTGGATGACAAACAAGCTGACGGCCCACCTGATGGTAAGCGGTTACCGCCGCCTATAGACACCTGCAATAACAAGGAAAAGTCACTTCATATTGCAGGTGCGTTGTCATCCTGGGGCCTAAGATGAAATGCCGTCCATGCCCAGTAATTGCACTGGCTACCTTTCCCTTCAATCCGAAACACAGCGAACTGTTTCACGGCTGAAATAAGAAAGGCGGTGGTACCTACCCAGACGACCCTACATACAGGTCTACCACCTAGTGAACACATACTTTTTGGAATAATAATTTATGTTTTGTTGACAACGGCGCTAGCCAACCGAGGGGATCAAATAACTTAGAGATTTCTGATAATAAGCTGCGTTTAGTAGATTTAATGTTTTGTTTTGCTGTATCGTATTGAAAGATAAAGTTGTCTGTAGACGGGTTCCAGCATATTGCTAATGTCTTACAGGTATTTTCTGTTTTAAAGTTAAATATCATGTTTTTGTTCTCGTCTTGTTTAATGTTGGAAAGAAGCTCTTTGATATTAGATGACCATTTTCTCAAATTCATTCCTCCGGCTTTGAGTAACAGATTTAAGTCTGATATTATTTGTTTTCCTTGTTCGATTGTCCAGCATCCATGGACCAGATCATCCATATAAAATGCTGACTCTAGTATTTTGGAAGCTTCCGGGAATTGGCTGCGTTCGTCGGATGCCAATTTGCGTAGGGTCATCATTGCTAAAAAGGGGGCAGCTTTTGTGCCATAGGTTACAGTGGTCAATTTAAATGTTTGTAAGGGTTGCAGAGGCGACTCTCGCCATATTATTTTTTGAAGATTTTGATCTTGTTTGTTCATCAAAATCTGTCTATACATTTTTTCAATGTCAGCAGTAAATGCGTATTGATATTGCCTCCACTTTAGCAGTAAACTCTGTAAATCTTGTTGAAGATTTGGGCCGGTGTACATTAAATCGAGACTATGACCCGTGGATTTTAGGGCGGAGGCATTAAACACCACCCTGTATTTTGTGGTACTCGACTCAATACGCTGAACTCCATGATGGGGCAAGTAACACTCAAGGTCGACATTGTTTTTGTTGTCATCCAGTTCCATGTGGTTTAATAATTTATATTCGCCTATGAATCCTTTGTAATCCTTTGATAATTGTTCCTGTTTCTCAAACTTTCTTTCCAAATTTTTAAATTGAGCAATAGCTTTTTCTTTCGAAGATCCTAATTTTTGTTCTAAATCCTGTTTTAGGGGCAGCCTCACTTCATAGCGACCATCCTCCTTCCTAACTGTTGTGTTCGCATAGAATTCGACGCATTCTTGATCTTCTACTGATATACTTGACGTTTCATTAATCTCTTCGAACTCCCAAAATCTCTAAATATCGTCTAAATTATTTAGAATCACATTACATTGATACTGCGTCTGCGCGTTTCCGCATAATAACCAACCCAGCTGCGTCTGTTGAGCAATAGGTTGTGTTGTTTCATCACCCTTAATAATTCCCCCAAGAATAATGTTAGAGTAAATTTCAGCCCCGAGCAATAGATCTACCGGGCGACTGCAGTAAAATTCTGGATCAGCTAATTTTATGTTGGATATGAAATTCCAGCATGGTTTCTCAAATGTTTTGTTAGGTAAACTTTTAATCAAATTGTTCATAATGATGTAAAATCATTATATATAGATATGCATTCAATATTTATCAACCCTTTGCACGTGTTTTCTTTCTGTCCTACACCGAAAATAGTCCCATTGCATTTTTGTCTTTTGACCCCTAATAATTGTGCTGCTTTTTCGGTAATTAGAGATATTTGGGATCCTTGGTCAATTAATGCGCGCATCTTATGATAACTCCCATCGCTTGATTTAATTTGGAGAATTGCAGTTGCCAATAAAATTTCAGAATAATTATTAAGTGACACGTGCGAGTTAATTGACCCGATTTCATTTTGTTTGCGCGTTGTTGACGAGCTTGACGCGGACATTTGAGCCACGATTGCATCATGCAATATTGTACTGTGTTGACCCGAACATTTCCTACACGTTCTTGTTGAAATGCATGGCTGTCCATTATGGCTGAACAAGCAGTTTACGCATACATTTAATTTATTGTTTTCTATTTTTGATCATTTGGCATCTGTAAAAATCCTTTACAATTATAGATACCATGCCCATAACTACATAGAGGACATTTGATATTAAATGAGGCATGGTATGTTTTCGGAACGGGATGCTTATAGTTTCTATTTGGAGATTGATAGTTATTTTTTGAGTTTTGTTGATAAGGGGAAGGACCTTTTGAAAACGAAGCTTGATTATATCTCGGTTGCATAATTGATTTGTACTGTTCATCTCTATAATGGTGATTTGTTCTATGTTGGGTGTTCTCCTGTTTTCTACGAGATGACTCTAAGGCCGTAAATTTGCCTTCTAAAAAGTCCAACAACTCTTGCAAAATCGGCAGTTCTCGTGGGTTTTTTAGAGATTCAATATAATCAGCATGAGTTTCGGTGTCAAATTTATTCGAGATTAAATGAACTAATATCGGATCCCAAGAACCGATATCAATTTCTAAATTTTTTATACCATTTAAAGTTTCCAGGGTTACATCATGTATTCTTTTTATATGCCCCACTGATTGGTGCTGCATGTTAGGTAAAGCCAAGAGAGTATTCATGTAAGATGTAAAAATATGTTTTTTATTATTGTAACGATTATTTAATATTTCCCAACAGGCTAAATAATTTTCAGAAGTTATAGCTAAATGCTGCACTAATCTTTCTGCCTCCCCGCGCATTTTACTCTTTAAAAACTGCATCTTTTGAGCATTGGACATAGAAGAATTTTTATGTATCGTCTCCTTAAACAAATCTTTAAAAGAGACCCACTGATTGTAGTTTCCGTTAAAAACGGGTATATCTATCTGTGGCGTCGACTTTTCTTGATGAGACATGTTCCAAATTTTCCTCACCCGGGCGAGGGACGCGACGAAGGATGACCCGGACTGCCCCAAGTTGCGCGTCCGGCATACCATGACGGGGGCCCGGCTGTTAAAAGTTTTAGGCCCGGACAGTGCAGAAAGGGCGGACCTCTTCGCCGAGCGCCTTCGCGGGGTGCTTGGCGACGATGTCCGCGTTTCCGTCCCGGTCAAGTGCGTTGATATGCGTGTGACCGGGTTGGATGACTCCATTCGGGGGGACGAGGTTCGGGGGGCGATAAATAAATAAATAAATAAAATGTTTATTGAAAAAATAGGTGCCGTGTACAATATTAAATCTTAAATAATAAAAACATGTTGCGAAATTAAATTTACCTAAACTAGGTTAGAAACCTGTGCTTTAGGCGAGAAAGTGCTGATGTGTTATTTTAAAGTACTCGTGCTGGACAGTGTCCCCTCGACAAGGTTCGTGTTGGCGAGACCGCCGCGGCCGGTGGGGCTCGGGATCCATTAGGGTCACTTGCTCCGCGTCTGCGGCGAAGCTCATCAACAAGGACGGCCAGCTCACCGTGGGTTGGTGCTCTGCGCGCGTTTACGTGCTGGAGCAGCGACCCATGATGTGCTACCGCTGCTTGGGTGTGGGGCACACCAAGCCGCAGTGCCCGTCGGCAACTGACCGCTCCGGAGCGTGCTTCCGCTGCGGCCAGTCGGGCCACAAGGCCGTCGAATGTTCGGCGCCGCTTCGCTGCCCCCCGTGTGCTGATGCCGGTTTACCGGCTAACCACATGGTGGGCAGTAAATGTTGCTTACAGCAGCTGAAGCGACGTACACGAGGCAGATCCCTCGCTGGCGGGGGTGGCGGTGGCGGCGGCCAAAGGCCGCCCCTGTCACCGATGGATCGCGTGAGGCGAGGCCCCCTGATCCGCCCTCAACGGGGCGGTGAAGGGAGCCGTCGGTGCGGGTTACTTCGGGGCTTTATTCGCCTCGAAGTGACCCGCGCCGGTGGGCGGACTGGGCGGGGGTTTTCTCCTATGCCAGTCTGCCGTTGCCGAGTAGAGGTCAGCGGTACTGTTGGGGAACGGTATGCGCATTGCACGATCTCTGCGATGAGGGATGCTCCTTGTGTTCCGAGAGCATCCCATCCCACCTCGTGGAAGAGCACGCCAAGAGCTCACTGCGGCGCTGTCCATAGTGTTGTGATGAATACCCTATGGCGGCGCCAACACGCAGCGTGTCGGAACTTCGCAGGGGTTTAGTGGGTAGGACGGGACTTGCACCCAGAGAGCCCGTGAGTCCCACATACCCCTCCCCGGTTTCCCCGAACCGGGAAGGAAACCCGTAAATGGGTACCCCTGCGTCAAAAAAAAAAAAACCCATTTCGCGGTTGGAAACTGCTCCTGCGCAACATCTGCCACCCGACTAAGATGTTCGAAAAGTCGAGTTGTCTCCATGTCACCGCTGTGGGATCTATAGAGGCACACTTAGATTCGGCAATGTGTGCCCAGGTCCACATGCACCCCAAGAATAGAGTAGGAAGGGTCCTCCAAACAGCGCAGACGGCGACAGCAAACATCCGCCCGGACAAACAAGCATACCCCGGCCTTCGCTTTGAAGGACTCTTCAAGAGCGTAGCCGGGGTAATCCAAGTAGCTAGTGTCTGCCGGGCGGAGTATTTGCGTCTCCGTCAAAAACAGCATTTCGGGTCGAGCCGTCTCGAGATGTTGGTGGACGGCATTGAGGTTAGCATGGAGCCCACGGATGTTAGTGAGCCCGACCTCAAACAGCGTGGTTGTGGTGGGGGTGTGCACCGCTGAACGACCGGAACTGTTTGTGAGCGCTGCCATAGTTAAGATAAAAGGAGGAGAGGCGTGAATTGGGGGGGACTTTGCCGCGATATATACGGTCAAAGCGTGAGGCCTGTTTCCCCAGGTAATAGCCGACAGTAGAGAAGCGCTGACCCGCCGAACGGAAGGCCCCCCCCCCCCCCCCCCCCCGGGAATGGCCGCCGTGACCCCACCACCCGGTCACCAACCGGCACGACGGACCACCCCAAGATTATGCGTGGCATGATAGGACAGCCTCACGAACTTGTAAGGTTCGCTTGGGCCCCTGTACTGTACCACGGGCGGCCAGCGGAACAGCCGTTTCTTCGGGTCTCCCTGGTCGGCGGGTCAATGCAGTCCACCTGGCTCTGGTAAGACGGAAGCCGTCACTGACCGCATCCATCGCCGCAACGTCTCCCCAAGCTCTGGTTGTACGCTGACTGATCCCGGAACGCGACCACAAGTGGTAACTTGGCGGGTTTTACGCCATGCGTACGGTGGTCACTTACCAGACGGGTGTTCAGACCCTACCACCAGTCGAGCAGTTGGTAGCTCGATAATCCCTTAGTCGCCTCTTACGACACCCACGGGAAGAAATGGGGCGGTGAATTGTATTCTTAATCCGTCACCGCACGGACTAAGGTTATTGAAGGCAGCAAAAGAAAATTACCACAAGGCTCGACTAGAGAGAGAATGTGCCGAAGAGCTTCTCCGTTTCAACCAGGTCCAACGGGAGGAGGCAGAACTAAGGCTACAATTGCTAAAAAATATAAAAAAATGATTGTTGAAAATTTTGAGTTTTTATTTAAAATAATTAAGTAAAATGTCTTATAATAAAGTTATTTCTAATAATGCTACCACGTTCATTTTCCTGTACCATAGGTAAGGCAATCTCTGGTTCCCTTAGTGGTTCTGGCAATTCTTCATTCGTTAGTATACTAATATTGTGCACAATAGCACAACAAACAATAATATTTGGCACAGTTGTGATTTTGTTTTGCAGTTTCCTACTAAGTCATGCGAATCGCCTTTTCAAAACACCATTAACCCTCTCTATGATGTTTCTTGTACTGATATGTGATCTATTATAACGCTGTTGTGGTGGTGTTTGAGGATTGAGAATTGGGGTAAACATGTAAGATGTTTGGGCATATCCACTGTCACCTAACAGTATACCATTATTTCTTAGGTGACCCTCTTCAAATCGCATCTTGCATCGACTGTTAGTAAATATACGCGAATCATGTACAGAACCAGGCCATCTTGCCACTATGTCATATATTTCCATATGTGGGCCGCACACAATCTGAACATTTATAGAAAAAAAAACCTTTTCTGTTCCGATAAACTTCTCCGTTTTCCCTTCTTGGGTTCTTGATTGGCATATGTGTACAATCTATAGTACCATCAATGCCAGGAAATCCAGCCCGTTGATAAAATTTTCTTTTTACATCTGACCTCTCGTCTACATTAGGAAATTTAATGTAGTGGCCGATTTTCAATGCAAGTACTTTAGATAATTTAGTAACTATTCGAGATACAATAGCTTGACTCAGTTTGTGGAGATCCCCACATACAACATACTAACCAAACATAAAAAACCATAAAAATTGTTTCATTGTGATAATAATAGATTATTAGTAGGTAGGTTTACATATATCTGCATCACAATATCTAGGTAAATGAATAAAGTTGTACCTAGCCATGTGTACATATATATATGTGGGATTGACTTTATTCAAGCAATTTAACACAGTAATGAACCAAAATGCTTCGTTTATTCTTCCTGTCGTTAAAATTATCACGTCCTCTCGCCTCCGTTCGCCACGTACAACCCCCTCTCTCCCTTCCTCTCCAACCTCTCGCTCACACTCGCTCTAACGTTCCGTTTACCACATTCGGCCGTCCTGCATTCATGTCTGTCCTCAGACATACTTTTACAGTATTAATATTACTCCAACTAAAAGTTTACAATTACAGTTTACTCTTGCAAAGATTACAACTATCACGTACCTTGATAATGTTTATGTAACTTGATTATTAAGTTTACAACAGTTACATGCTCATACCTACAAAGATTATGTCACAACCATATCATATTTTGACAATGTTTATTTGACTCTAAATTACAAAGTGTACAATAGTTACATTCCATAAGAATGTACTCATACAACAGTTACAACATTATCTGTTCTCTATCTTAAATGCTAATATGCCCTTTGGGGTTTACACACAATGCATACAAACAATAATATAAAAAAAATACAGGCCATTCCTCTATGATTAAAAGAAACAGTATAGACTACTTAATTATTAATCTAGCCTTGTGTAGGTCATTAAAATGAATGACGGCCCCCCTTTACATTTAAAAAAAAAACTACAAATAAAAAAAAACAAGAATGAAATTTACCATCAAATCTAATCCAGTATTTCCCTGTCACCATTACTTGGCCATGGTTTCATTTGATCCGCCGAGCTCGATGTGATATTGGGACCTTCTGTAGAGCTATCTAGCTTCTCAACATCATATCGGTCTCTGCGCTTACACTTAATGATTTTGTATGGGCCTAGGTACTTGGGCTTCAGCTTCAATCCTGGGCCAAATTGTGTCCTTTTTATAGCTACTACATCTCCCTCTGTATATTTGGTACTTTCCCTTCTCTTCCTATTATAGTATTGCTTGTTCTCTCTTGAATTTTTACTTGAACCTTAACTTTTCTCTGTTTTCATCATACTGTGACACATTTTCGTCCTGTAATAAATTCACTATTTCTAGATCCTCTTTTGTTCTTAATTTTACTCCCGTTAATAATTCAAATGGTGTGGTGTTTATAGCCCTTTGAAATGTACTATTCAGTGCTCTCTGCACTTTACTCACATGCTTATACCATAAACATGGATCTTCAATACACATTTTAGTTAAAACTGATGTAATAACTCTATGCACCCTTTCCACTTGGCCATTTCCTCTTGGCACCCCTGTGGTTATTTTTATATGAATTATTTGCTCTTCTCTGCAATAACTTTCGAACTCATGGCTAGTGAAAGCAGTGCCTCTGTCAGTTATCACTTTACGTGGGTTACCAAACATCTGTTGATGTACCTGTAATCTACTTAATGTAAATGCATCTATGACGGTCAGAATGTAATTATACTGCTTCCTCGTCTCTTTGAATGGTCCAATGTGGTCCAAATGAAAGGTGTCAAATGGTATGCTTTCCTTCTCAATGGGACTAAGAAATCCTTCCTGCCTTCCTTCCTTCCTTGTGGCTAACAAGCATGGTATACAGCTCACTAAAAACTCATCTAATTTCTTGTCTACATCTCTTATGTAATAATCTTTGCTCAATGACTCCTTCATTTTTCTTTTACCAAAATGACCATTATTATGCACTTTATTAAATATTTCCTTTTCTAGACATCTTGGTATCACTAATTGCTTTTCTTCACTTTTGTACAATACCTCATTTTCAAGCCAATAGTCACCATATGTTTTATCCTTCAATATTTCCTTAAGACCATCATCCTTCTCTTGGGCTTGCTTAATACTATCATGCAGTGTTATCATTTCAACTGTAGCTATTCTGCTTAATGCATCGGTGTGTCTCATCCTGGTACCGCATCTATGTTCAATAGTAAAATCATATTCATTAAGCATAAGTACCCATCTTGCCACTTTAGGAGATAAATCCTTTTTCCTAAGTGTCAATTCAAAGGCCTTACAATCTGTTACAATTTTGAATTGAATTCCATACAGATAGTGACGAAATTTCTTTACTCCCTCTATAATCGCCAACGCCTCTAATTCGTAACTTGAGTACTTACTCTGCGCATCGTTTGTCTTTCTGCTCATGTAATGCACGGGATGTAGCCCTGAACCAGAGTGATGCTGCATAAGTATTGCTGCAAATGCCACACTTGATGCATCTGTGTGCAGCTCAGTTCTCAAATTAGAATCAAATATTTTTAGGACTGGTCCACTGGCTAACTGCATTTTTAAAAGTTCAAATGCACTCCTCTGTTCTGTCTGAAATAAAAATTCTTTACCTTTCCTCAATAAATCGGTTAGTGGTTTAGCTATTGCAGCATAGGTTTTGATGTACTTTCTGAAATAACCTGCTAAGCCCACAAAACTATGTAACTGTTTGAGATTTTTCGGCTCTGGATATCGTATCACTGCATCAACTTTGTCCGCACTTGGCCTTACTTCACCATCTTTGATAAGGTGTCCCAAATATTCAATCTCTCTTTGCAGTAAGTTAGCCTTCTTCCAATTAATCTGGAGTCCGTATTGGGAAGCTACATCTAGCACTTGCTTTAACCTTTGTTACCCTTGCAGTTCGTTGGAGGCTGAAATTATTATGTCATCGATAAATATCATTAAGACTCCCTGTGAGATCAAATCTCTGAATATTATACTGACAAATCTCATGAATGTTTTTGGGCAAATAGACAAACCAAAAGGTGCGCGTAGAAATTCATACTGTCCTTGGTGTGTAATAAACGAGGTGTATGGGATAGACTCCTTGCTAACCTTCAAATCAAAGAACCCATTTTTAAGGTCCAAAACACTAAACACTGTTGCACCTCTCAACTTGTCAATAAGGTCATCTATGACTGGAAGGGGAAATTCATCCTTAACCATTTTATTATTTAGCCGCCGATAATCTACACAGACTCTGACTGTACCATCTTTCTTCTTTACCATCACTAGTGGGCTTGAATATTCAAAAAAACTCACCTGTATTATTCCTTGTTCCAATCACTCTTCTACTTGCTTGTCTACTACCTGCTGCTCCATTAACGATAAGCGTCTGGGTCGTTGAGAAACTGGAATGTCATCTTTTAACACAATTTTTAGTTGAATAGGAGCCTCCTTCGTTTGTAGCGGTCTGTAATTTTGGACACATCTCATAGCCTCCTCCTTTACTGCTGGATCTCTCACATGATCTAAAACCACCTCCACACACCCTGCAAAATAGTTAATTTTATCTACCCAGTTTATACCTTCAGGCAAAAATTTTATTTCCCCTTCACTCATTAACATGACCACACAATTCAAAAACTCTTGGCCTAATATTACATCATAGGGCATAACCTCCTGAGAAACCATATGAAAAATTACCTTAGGATAACATTGACTATCTATTTGTAACTCAATAAACATTTTTCCCTTTGACCTAACCTTAAATTGACCTAACCTTAAATTGACCTAACCCTGACAAAGTTAAATTATCGTCCATAATTTCCGCATTTATTCTTGTAAGTAAATCCATTGATATTAAATTAACGTCACTACCGGAGTCTATTAGCGCATTCACTTTCACTTTATTGACCAAAATACTTTTAACTGGCTTTTTGTTACACCGCAAGTCTTTGTTTACGATTTGCATGACCATGTTCGGCGTATCTGTCAACGTGACAGCGGCGAACGTCGGACCGCTCGAGTCCATTCGTTCATTCACTCGTTCGTTCTCGGTAATCGTACCGAACATAGCCGCATGTTTCCGACTGTTGCTCGCCGCCATCTTCTCGTCGTATCGTCTTGCGCCTGTATTCAGAGGGTTCGCCGTACAGTGTTGTCGAATATGGCCGTACTGGTTACAACCAAAACACTTTATGCCATTTTTGCATGCGCCCGCCACATGATCCACGCTTCCACAGTTATAGCACCGCTGTTTACGTACCACTGCCGCGTTATTATAGTGACTCCTTGGCCGGTTTTCAGTCGAGAACTTTCTAGCTTGCGTACTGGCTTTACTCTTCATTTTCTCGTAGATAGCTAATTTTTCTTTCAAAGCGCCGTAAGTCGTAACGCCATACAATATCACCTTATTAGTTTCGTAATCTTCTATTCCATCAACTATATATTGTATAGACACGTAATCCGGAAACTTCGCCCTTCTGCCTAATTCTTTCATCGTAAGCATATATTGGAAAAACGTCTCGTCTTTATTTTTCTTACGCGACGCCATTAGCTCATGCATCTCTTTGACATTAACGGCATCTGGAAATTCTTTTAAAATCGCCCCTTTCAGCTCCTCGAAATTCCTAAACACCTTTTCAGATCTTAGCCACAGCTCGGCCGTTCCTGTTAAGGTTCGTCTTGCGATGACTAAAGTTTGCTGCGGCGTCCACTGAAATATCTCAGCATTATCTTCGATGTCTTGCGCCCACTTGCTCGACGAATGTGTCTTGTCATCGCCGCTAAATGCTGCTATTGCATGTAGACCTTCCATAAGTCCGAAGGATACTGGTGCCGCCGCCGACTGCTTTTCTCCCGTCGTTTTCGTCGTCATCGTCGTAAAATGTTGAAAAACAATCGTCTTGTGCCAGATCACAACGCCGCCACTCGGTTAGGTTATGTTCGCACAACGTCGTCGTCGTTCGTTAATTGCTTGAAAATATCGAGATCCCGGACGAGCCCCCAAAAATATGTGGCATTGACTTTATTCAAGCAATTAAACACAGTAATGAACCAAAATGCTTCGTTTATTCTTCCTGTCGTTGAAATTATCACGTCCTCTCGCCTCCGTTCGCCACGTACAACCCCCTCTCTCCCTTCCTCTCCAACCTCTCGCTCACACTCGCTCTAACGTTCCGTTTCCCACATATATATATACAGGGTGTACCAAAAATACAAATAAAGTGAAAAGGGTGTAAATGGGTCCCTTGTGTAGAGTTTATTACCAATGTATGACAACTGTAGTATGACATTATTACATGCTGAAAAATTAATTATTTTTGATAAAATAATAAAGTAATCGACATTGAAGCGCAGCTCTATTCAAAGTTCATTCCCCCTAACAGGCGTAATTACCTCCTACTCTTAGAAACTTTTCTACTCCTGGTAACTAATATTTATTTGATCAAATATTAACCTAAAATAAATAACCTATAATTTCTCAATTCTAGTATTTATTTTACTAGGCTAAGTACAAAAAAGATAAATAGACATAAGATAACTTTATTGAATACTTCACAAGAATATTAAGTGAGTGAGAATCAAGATAGGTATGAGTCAACATAAAAACCACAAATAAATTTTAAAGTTATATTGAAGTAACAATCTGAGTAGGTAGGTTTTATCTACCTAATAGCTCAGACGAATAAACTAAGGTTTTAAGCCGTAAAGCAAAAATAATTTTAATTGAGTAGGTATGTATTTATCACACACAAGAACCCGTAAGATCGATAAATGTGGTTAAAACTTTATCACGGATCAATCCATTGGGTACTATGTAATTGTACTAGCACTATCCTACCATTTAAAAATAAAAAACAACTTACCTCGAACTAGAAACACTTTTTTCATACAACAACGCAAGATGACAAGCAAGCTGACGGCTCACCTAACAAGCGGGGTCACTTAACTCAATCAACACAGCTTTACAGTTCATATGAATATCTTACACAACAACATAACACTTACAACATAGCCCTTAGATTAGAGAAGCAGTTCAAAGTGTACCTACTCCTCCTTGCTGCCTCAACAACGACGGCCGTCGTCGGGACGGACACGGCCTGTGTCGCATTTCGCACCATATTATCGTCATCGTCCTTGTAATCGATGCCAACATACCTACTCATGGCATACACATAGCATTATCTCGCAATATTTAATAAGAATAACGACGATCTGAGATAAAATTATACGCGACTACACTTTATGAAGTTATGATAAACTGAGCTCGGAAACAGATGAGGTGACACTGACGAGCCGACAAAGCGGGAAGCGGCTTTGAAATAGGTAGTCTGCGCGCGCCGCTCTGCGCCGCTATTTTTTCCTTCTGCGCATGCGTACGGGGAATGACAGGGATTGTCAACATTTAACTAGTTTTTTAGTTTAGTAAAATTAGTTTAGGTATGGATCGCAATAAGTAATTTAAGTATTATTGTATTATTGTGCCCAATAAACTTTTTTCTATTCTATTCTATTCTATTCAATAAACAACTTTGACTTTATAACTATTGGGTCCCAGCTAAGGCTGGTACCAAAAAATAATAGTTATGACGAGAACAATACAAGGTTTTCGTTTTCGTTAAGAGCGTTATTAGAGCGCTGTTCGACTTGAATTGTGAAAGGTAACATAAGATGTAATGTAAGCATTGATTTAATTTGTCTTTCTTTAAAATATTTAAATTAGTATTCATTGTAAAAGCAGTGTTTTTTTTAGTTGACTGTAAATGTGAATCAGTGCATAGTTTAACCGATTTCGGACCGCTATACTCTGTCTTATTTTCCTTTTGGAAGTTGTCTATGACCCGTTTTTTCACTGGTGACAAATTGGTTTTTTAAAAGTGTGTTCGTTAAAAACGTTCTAAGTTTGTATAAGCTGGAGAAATAAATGTTGTGAAGCGGTTTTGGTGGTATCATTATCCCGATTGAACACTTTCAATCAGAAGCGGGATGATTCACGTGTTTGGAGAAGTGTCGTCCTGATAACCATGAAGGCTTGCTTGGCGCTGCTACGAGGTCAGTGACTACGTGATTTTGTTAGAAATCTCTTTACGTGAAAGAATCAAAAGTAGTTTTGAACATCCAAAGTGATAATACATCTACTTAGGTATACGAACAAGTTCAATTGAACAATTGAAAATTGTATATTTCTATGGAATATTCTGCTGTAGTTTTGCCTTTTGTGGATAGAACAAGAAATAATTTGAAAATTATTGTAATATAGTAATTAATCAAGTTATTAATATTGCTATAGATAATAAGCACCGATATAGATAATAAGTACCTATCTTTATTTATAATTTATTGCTAATTTTTATTCTGTGAATATTTCTATGTTTATTCGATTTTGGTTTCATGTAGACGTTTTTTTTTTCTTTATAAGTAAGTGTAACCATTTTCGTAATCAAATAACTATATAACTATTATTCGATTGTTAGTATTTTGTTGTTGAAATGGGGAAAAAACGTAGTTCTCGTTCTAAGAAAAGGCGGGAATCTAAGTATAAGCGTTATAGGAGTTATTCTAGCACTTCAGATAGTTCGAATTGTTATCGTGACCGTAGTCACAAGGAAAAAAAAGGTCGTGCTCGTTCGCCCTCAGTTCATAAGCATAAGCGTTATCGACATGATGTAAAGCGAAATAAGAATCGTTCAAAAGACAGAGAATGGTCTTGCGTTACTCCACCATTGCCTAACTATGTGCAGGCAAACCTTAGTACGCCAATTACTAATGTAATACCACATTTTACTAACGTCCAAAATTCAAGTAGTAGTTCAAATAATGCAGCAGTTATGCCACCTGTTTTACCGAGTACTAGCCAAATGTGGCAAAATAATATACCAACCAACTTCAATGCGGTTCCGGAATTTGATCCAGCAGACGAGGCTCAAAGTATCGAATGGTGGGTCCATAAGGTTAGTGAGTGTGCCAAAATATATTGTTGGGATGATAGACAGACATGTTACTTTGCTCTTTCAAAACTCACTGGCTTGGCTAAAAAGTGGTATCAGGGGTTACCATCTTTATTATTTTCTTGGGATGAGTGGGTAGTTAAATTAAAAGCGGCGTTTCCTTCGAATGAGAATTATGGTGATTTATTAACTAAAATGCTGAAAGTTCGTTGTAGGTTTGGACAATCGTTTGATATCTATTATTATGAAAAAATAGCGTTATTAAATAAGTGTGAAATTACAGGACAAAAAGCAGTCGGTTGTTTAATTCACGGAATAGATGATAAGTTTGTGCGAATGAGTGCATTCTTGCATGTTTAATGAACCTGAGAAACTTTTTGCATATTTGAGAACTGTTGGAAATAGTAACATTAACAATCCAGTACTCAAATCTAGGATCAATACTATCAACCCCGTTAGGAATTATAAGTTAACTAGTTCATCCAATGATTCTCTAAGAAGCACTGATCAAATACGCTGTTTCAATTGTGGTGAAACAGGGCATATCAGTGTAAAATGTACTAAACCACTTAAAAAATGTGGATTTTGTCATCGTTTAGGACATTTCACTAAAGATTGTCGTAAAAGGATAGGTAGTTTAGTAACCAATAATGCGGATGAAAAATCTGAATCTGTAACTGAAGCAGATCAAACAAATAAGGTTATGTGTATCACTAGCAGTACTAATGAGAATAATAATCCAAACAGTAAATATTATAAAATAATAAAAATAAATGATGTTGAACGTTTGGCTTACATCGATCTTGGCAGCGCTTGTTCACTAATACGTGAATCAGACGCAAAAGACATTCTACTTAGCTGGAATCAAACTACCGACTTACCTAATTTACGTGGTTTTGGAAATGCTACAGTTAAAGCGTTAGGTTATAGAAAAACTATTATAGAAATTGGTAACGTTAGTGCGGAAGTAGATCTTATTGTCGTGTCAGATCATTATATGTACGTGCCAATCATAGTAGGTCAAACTTTTACAGAAAATCCTAATATAATGATTTATAAAACGGCAAACCAACTATTTTTCGTGTCGACTCCTGATTTTGATTGCTGTGATCAAATTTCAAAATTTAAGATATTAGTTAGCAGTAACACAACAGTCGAAAGTAACAGTATTTCGCCAATATTAGTTCACACAGTGTTAAAGTATACAGGAAGCTTATTTGTAGGTGGAGGTTTAATTCTGATTTCAGGTAGTGAATGTTTCGTAATGCCTGGTTTGTATAAGTTTAATGAAGGTCAGGGTTACGTGATGCTTATAAATACCAATAAATCCAATTTGATGGTTAAATGGAACCACGTTCTTGCAAGAGGGTGTGTTTATGAGGAAGTTAATGAAATCTACGTTGGTATGACAAATTTTTCTAATACCTGTAATCCTTTACCGTTGGATAGCATAAAATTAGGAACAGTTATGGACAAGGATGAACTTAAACAATTTCATCAATTATTACTCAAATACAGAGATTGTTTCGCTTTAGATTTAGCAGAGTTAGGGGAAACTACGCTTACAAAAATGACCATAAAAACAATAGATGATACACCGGTAGTGTATAATCCATATAGGATGTCAATTGTCGATCGGGAACATTTGTCGGCTATTATTGAAGATTTGCTGAAGCACGGTATAATTAGAGAAAGCGCATCGTCTTACGCTAGTCCTGTTATTTTGGTTAATAAAAAGAATGGCGAAAAACGTCTTTGTATAGATTATCGTGCTCTCAATCGCAAAACTCTAAAGGATAAATATCCGCTTCCCAGAATAGAGGACCAATTGGACAATTTAGGTGGTAATAGCTATTTCACTAGTCTAGACCTTGCGTCAGGCTATTACCAGGTCCCTATGGCTGAAGAAAGTAAGCACCTTACTGCATTTGTCACACCGGACGGCTTATATGAATATAATAGAATGCCGTTCGGCTTGGCAAATGCACCAAGTGTTTTCCAGCGTACAATCAACACAATGCTAAAAGGGTCTGGAAAGCGTTTAGCCCTAGCTTATATGGATGACCTCTTAGTCCCATCTAAGACAGTTAAAGAGGGCATGGATAAGCTAGAGCAAGTATTTCAACTATTACGTAATGCAAAATTAACTTTGAAATTAGAAAAATGCCATTTTTTCCAGACTTGTGTTGATTACCTAGGCTATGAAATTTCCTCGAAAGGTATCCGACCTGGAAACCATAAAGTTTTGGCAGTAAAAGACTTCCCTGAACCAAGAAATGTCCATGAAATTCGTCAATTTATTGGCTTAGCTAGTTATTTTAGACGATTTGTTAGAAATTTCTCAGTTATTGCAAAGCCTCTTACAAGCCTAACCAAAAAGGATGTGTCCTGGAAGTTTGGCCATGAGGAACGTAATGCTTTTTGTGAGTTAAAGAAAAGACTAATAAGTCGACCTATTCTGGCACTTTACGATCCATCTGCTGAACTCGAAGTGCATACAGATGCTAGTAAGTTAGGGGTGGGTGCAATTTTAATGCAGAAAGCAGATAATATATTACACCCAATCGCCTACTACAGCAGGCAAACATCACCAGAAGAACAAAGATTTCACTCTTATGAGTTGGAAACCTTGGCTCTGGTGACAGCGCTGCAAAAGTTTCGAGTCTACCTACTAGGAACTAAATTTAAAGTTGTGACGGATTGCAACGCTGTTCGTAGTACTATGACAAAGCGAGACTTAATACCACGGGTGGCGAGGTGGTGGATATCTATGCAAGAATTTGACTTTATAGTTGAATATAGACCAGGAATGAGAATGGCGCATGTTGATGCGCTCAGCCGTAACTCAACAAACAAAGAAAATTTGGAAATTAGAGATATTGTTGATATTCTTTTAGTAGAAGATGAAGTGGCATGGTTGCAAACAGTACAATCAGCGGATCCCGAAATTCAGCGGACAATAGATATTTTACAGCACGTTAATAGTACATGCGCGTTCATTGTGACCACTTACTACTACCATATCATCATTAACATCATCATACCAACCTCTGATGTCCAGTACTGAACAAAGGCCTCCCCCACCGATTTCCAAATGAAATGGTTCTTGGCAGCTGCATCCAACGTCTCCCCGCGACTCTGACCAGGTCTTCTGTCCATCTAGCTAGTGGGAGGCCGTCCTTCTTTGCACTTCCCGGTATGTGGTCGCCATTTTAAAACTTGAACGCCCAACCAGCGGTCTGTTCAGCGTGCTATGTGCCCTGCCCACGCCACTTCAACTTGCTAATCCTATGAGCTATGTCAGTGACTTACCATACCATAAAAATTTTTATAACAGCAGTCATCAGGTAGGCCATTTTACACGTAATGGTATAAAAACCAGTTTTATTGACCCAGAGCGATGCGTCACGTAGTTAATTTCCATTTAATAGTAATTTTGAACCCTGCTCTCGTTTGACCCGTCGCTTCGATTGTGCAATATCGCGCTGTGACATAAACAAAACAGCTTGAAAATAACATCACACCTTTTCACATCGCGCATTTTTTGATAAAGATACATATCTATCTCCCACCCTGTCACTGTATTTGAATACTCCGGTATGTACGAAAACTTACGTATTATTTAAGTTTAAAAAATAAATGCGGAACCCGAGGTGTATTTTTTCAAATGGCGGTGAATTCTGCTGCAAGTCTAGTATTTTCAAAGACTAAGCGGTAGCAGATGAGTGCTTAGTTAGATTAGTGCAATTTGATTTTACATACTCTATTTATTTAAAGGTGTTTACGTAATATGCGAAATCGATACTAATAGCAATTTATTGCTTAAAAATAATAAACAACACCTAAACAAAAAGATAAATAATTGTTATAAAAATTAAATGATTACTTCAATAAAATTATTATTACTTGTCATCGTATTAGAAATTAAGGCATCGTACTATAAGTTTTATCGGCAAAGAAAGTTTTTTGTATCTCAGAAGGAATCGACGGTAGTAATAGTTTGCATATTCTAGTCTTTGGAAATATAGTCTATTAATTTGATGTAAATTTTAGGTTGAATGACATTCACAGCCGATCACTAGAGTAGTGACATTTTCATTTTGAGTTTTCGATGAAGAATTTCTTTTTTTTGGGTACTTCTGATACACCGTGTATATATTATATACTCACCTGAAAGTTCCCTGTGGCATAAAATCTCACTGCTATGAGAAGCTGCAACAGAGGCGGTATTGGAAGACCTCGGTTATTGGCACTCTGTGTTAAATTCAAAAGTGGCAAGAGCACATTTATTATTGTATCTTTTCTAAATCGAAATCTTCTTCGGAGTGCCACATCATTAAAATATTCCAGCGGATTTGCTGCATCCCGTAAATACCGCTTTATAGGACGATATTGGTACAAGTCTTCATAAAGGTAGTCAATAAAATCATAGAAATCATTCATTAAAATACTGTCCCGCTATTCGAAACCTTTTAATAATATGAGAATGACGTTTCTGTTCGTTGTCCCGTGGCGGTATAAACCTATATCCCTTTGCCAGTCTCAGACGTTTGTAGGGTCTGTAGACGTAAAAATTATTGTCTACGTCAATGTCATGTCACCTGGCAGCGTGCTCGAAGAGCGCGACTTGTTAGCACATTGGCGTCT
Source organism: Nymphula nitidulata (assembly GCA_947347705.1). Lineage (NCBI taxonomy): Eukaryota > Metazoa > Arthropoda > Insecta > Lepidoptera > Crambidae > Nymphula > Nymphula nitidulata. Next base: position 8,881,805 of record OX374636.1, on the reverse strand, counting down.
TAGTTCTCGTCCCGTGCGGTCGTTGGTAAGTTTGCTAAATATTACCTCTCTTAGTATTGTAACAGCAGTTCATTCGGCGAAAATGTATGGTGAAGAGGATATCTTACAAATAGACAGTGAGGTACCCTCTAATAACTCCGGTCAAAGCGAAAATAAAAAACGAAAAGCTTGTTCTCATTCAGAAAGTAAATCAAAGCGCACAAAGTACGATGATTTACATATTAATTTATCTCAGCAGGTAAATCAAATCCAAAGCTTTTTGTCTCAGCGTTTTCCACCTGAGGCTTCATCAAGCACGGAAAATATAAACCCTCCAAGTCTGTCCAATGAGGGCAATGTTAATGACGATGTTTTAAGTATTTGCGCATCTAATGATAATTTTGACATGGAAGATACTTTAGTAGAAACAGATAACGGACAAGCATTTTCGTTTTGTTACAAGACTTCGACGAAAGTACCTACCGTTCCTAAAACTTCAGATGCTCTGTTAGAGAAACTGAAACAAATACAACGGTTCGGGTCCGACGTTAGGTACTCTGACTTTTAAAAAAGTCATTGTTCTACCCCCGGTTAGATCGATTTAGAAGCAAACGATGAAATCAAACCTTTTGATAATTTTAGCCATTTGTCACATACAGAACGCGGCTTTGCAGCTATTTCTCAGGGCTTAATTAAACAAAGCGAAGCTTTTAGGTCTATTCACACATATCAGTGAAGCCACAGTTCCGGCACAGTTCCGTATCAGTGCGAAATATTATTTCATACATTATCTATGAGCGTATCTCCACTTGTCCGTATCAGTGACGGCACAGTGCTCTCAGTGTCCGTGCCGGCACCGGCAAGCACGGAAGGTATCGTCGACAACGATATTTTTTGCCGGACGGACAGATCACGGACGCCAGCATCAACAAAAACAAAATAGAGGACGAGCGATTAATAGAATTGGTTCGTGAAAATAGAGTTTTATATGATTTATCTCATGCAAAGTATATGGATACGAAATACAATCACGATTGACGACGGACACGTTTTCACTGAAGCTCCGTGAACTGAGCAGGCACTGACATGTGTGAATTGAATCACTGACGCAACACTGAAGCACTGATACGGAACTGTGCCGGTACTCTGCCGGAACTGTGGCTTCACTGATATGTGTGAATAGACCTTTTGAGCAGGGAATTAGAAGTTTATTTGAATGGATGTATTCAAACACTAACGAAGTGTTGGAAATTTCGAACATCCAAGATAAAGTTAAAGAGATATTTACAGAGGGTGAATTCTTTAAAATTTCAAATGATATCTTACAAATGACTTGTGGGCATCGTGCCGATATAGTTCAACAACGTAGAGAAGCGTTTTTAAAATCAGTCAAAAATAAATTCATTAGAGAGTCTTTAAGAAAAATTCCACCATCATTTTCTAACTTGTTTTAAAAACAAGAATTAAGTTCCGTTATTGAGAAAAATGGAGGTATTGGTAAAACCTTTTGGCCAAGTAAATCAGAACAGGACTACCGTTCAAAGAAATCTTTTGTTAGTGATAATGATAAATCTAGGTAAAACAGACAAAACATGTCCGTGCCAAGCACACCACATTATAACGCATCAATCCATCAAGCTTATGTGCCATCTGCGCAAGGTGGTTTCCAACAAGCTCAACCTACGATGCAATATGGGTAGCCATATTGCATCGTAGGTTGAGCTTGTTGGAAACCACCTTGCAGCAGCCCTTTCAAGGCTATAGCCAAAATGCAAATAGACAACCTGCGCAAGGTTCTCGTTCCGGAAACAGAGAGAAACGAACAAGGTCCTCGGTCACATCAACTAATAGGCAGTTTTACGCAAATTCCGCCTGGAAAAACCAACGAGGTAAGAAATATTGACGGTTTGTTTCAAGCAGGGCAACTTGCGAACTATGCAAAAAATTGGCAGAATTTAGGGGCAAATCAAACCTTATTAAACGTAATCCAGGGTTACCGTATACCTTTCATAAAAAAGCCACCGCTTCATATGCCGGATTTAATGCAGCACCCTTTTCTCACCCCAGAGTCAATAGAAATGACAACTACTATAAACAGTTTAATTCAAATGAATGTACTCGAGCTCGCCCCAAATACCCCGAGTTTCATATCGCGAATGTTTCATGTCTTAAAACCAGACGATACCTTTCGCCCAATTTTCAATTTAAGAAATCTCAACCAATATGTTCATGTAGGCAAATTCAAGTTGATAAATATGAACAAAATTCCAAGCTTTCTGCAAAAGTTCGATTGGTTGGCAAAAATAGACCTTTCGAATGCCTATTTCCATCTACCAGTGGCCAAGGCCCACAGATGCTTTCTCCGATTAATTTATCAAGGTCGTGTGCCGGGTCGCTCCGTTCCCTATGATATGGTTGAGCGGAGCGATGGCTGGCACATGCGTCATACTTGTGAACAGGTGCCACTAGTGGAAATGGTCATCTCTAAGCTTCCTTGATTTTGTAATAATTTACCTACATATTCATCAATAGTATAATTTTTGAGGGATTTTTAAGGTATATGGCATTATAGGATATTATATATAAAACAATACAATTATTATTGTAATGACGTGCTCAGACAAGTGTTTAAAATTAATGAAAGATGTTTAGCTTTATTAGGTCTTTGTATATTAATTGTTGACCTTTGTGTATTGTAATACCTATATTGTGATGGTGCATTGTCGGACAGCCTTTAAATACAGTAAATATTCTTATCATTAGGTACTTATTGGTACTTTAATATACCTTTTTTATACTCTGTGCGACACTGCGCTGCTAAATACTATTACTGTGTAATTAAACATTGTAACTGAATGATTGAAAAGAGTGACTACACGAGTTTGTTGCCGGAATCTTCTCGGTAGTTCAACTTTTGGAACCGGTGTAAATTCAGACAGACTGACAGACAGACTGACTGACAGACAGACTGACTGACGGACAGACAGACAGACTGACTGACGGACAGACGGACCGACAGACAGACCGATAGACAGACTGACATAACATTCTTAGCTTACGTAGATGCAGATAAGACATAGAGACAAACATTATGAAATTGTTAGTTAGTTAATATTATTTTTATGTGATAGACTTAAGGGTTTTTTTGTTGACGATTTAAAAGTGCTTCTTGGGGGCCTAATTGAATAAAGATATTTTCATTTTCATTTTCAAGGTCAACTCCTGCAAATGACTTGTCTTCCTTTTGGGTTGGCTTCGGCACCAAAAATATTTGCAACATTGACAAATTTTGTAGCCCAAGTTCTACGAGAACAAAATATTCGAACAATAGTGTTCTTGGACGATTTTGTGATTGTAAATCAAAACAGATGCGTACTGGAACAACAAATTCTTGCTGTAACGAATATTTTGACTCTACTAGGCTGGCAAATAAATCTATCAAAATCAGTTTTGACTCCACAACGAAAGATACAATTTCTTGGGGTAATGTGGGACCCATCAATCAATCGAAAGTGGCTCCCAACAGACAAATGTCAAAATCTACGTCAAAAATTAAGGCAATTACTATCCAGAAAAAGTTCCTCGCTAAAGGAAATGCAATCCCCGATAAGGACCTTAAATTTTGCCAGTTTTTGTGTAAAAGCAGGCCGATTGAATCATCGAAATCTTTTGTTCTTTTGTCAAAAGTTATTAAAAAGCCATCAATCTCAACTCCCTATACCAATAAAAGCTTTAAGAGAAATACATTGGTGGTTAAAAAATCCTGTACAAAAATCCTTGATTCACCTACCCCCTGTAACCCATCACCTAACAACCGATGCATCGGGTTTGGGATGGGGCGCACAGCTCGACAAATGTGTAATGTCAGGACAGTGGAATCAATTAGAACGCCCATTACATTCGAATCTAAAGGAAATTCTTGCGATTTACAAAGCCCTTCAAAGACATAAATAAATAAATAAATAAATAAATAAATCGTTTATTTTCTCACCACAATATACAGTTACATATTCACAGCTTACACTACATTATGGCATACAAATTGTTATTGTGGGAGACTGATGCCTAATCTAAGCTTATAAAAGCTTGTATTTCAGGTCATCAGGCCACCCCCCAAAGAATACATTTTTGGTAGTAGATTTTGGACGGAAACAAACATTTCATTACGGCATGGTACTTTCACCACCGACGCTACGAATATAGCAGGTATAACATTTTCCGCATCAGAAGTAGGAGCCACTGACATAGGTCATAGGCGATACCTTGGTGGTACCAACAAAATATCCAAAACTTACATACTATTATGATGCGAGCTGTCCGCATTTTTTATTATTATCATTATTAATTGCGCCAAGCACTCATAAGTAAAGTTAACAGGAACCAAACATTGATGTTTGATAAAATAAAATAACTTACTAATAGTAATTGATGTGGTATCAATATCGATTACAATATTAAGAACGTACAGTTAATAACTTTTCAGTCTCAGTATAATTAAGTGTTTGGAGCCATTCGGAAGTTTTCATTTTACATTTCTTTTTAGTTAAGGGGTATATTGTTAGTTGCCTATTTACTTTATTATAAAGAAAACCACCAAGAAAACAGAAGTACCTCTGCGAAAATTTAGTTGAGAACCTGTGTAGACTTCGGTCTACTGGAACTTGACGCCTACGTATAGGGGTCTCAGAGGGTTTTTTGTAAGTTAGTACATTATGCTGTTTGAGAACAATAGATAATATAAATAATTGACGCACTGTTAGAACTTTAGCCTGACTGTATAATAGAAAAGTGGGATATCTATAAGAACGAAAGGAGGAGACCTTGAGTATAGCTCTCTGTGTTCTTTCTAGATCTATGATGTTTGATTTAGGTGCACCTCCCCAGGAAGTGATGCAGTATGTAATTAAGGACTGAACAAGTGCAAAATATAGAGATCTACGTACATCCTCATTAGCAATATGCCTCAGTGTCCTAAACACATATATCATCTTACGCAGCCTACTATTGAGAATGTTTATGTGTTCTTGGAATCTAAGATGACCGTCAATACATACTCCTAAATACTTTATACTATTGCAGCGCTCAATATGCGTACATGCGCAGGTATTATCGTGTGGCTTTAAGCAGGAGTGTGCAATTAAAGCAGGTAAGAATGATGAATTAGTTTGCTTCTTTAAGGTAAATGCGATATATTTAGTTTTACTAGCATTTAAGGTTAGGACACTGTTTTGTAACCATTGAGTTACAAGGTTCAATCCCCGTTGAGCATGCCTGTATACCTCTTCCCATGTTCTAGCTTTAAATAAGAGGGCTGTGTCATCTGCGAAGATTACTGATTTTCCATTTGGTAGCTTGAGCCCTCCGAGTTCATTGATATAGATAAGGAAAAGCGTAGGTCCAAGTACACTGCCCTGTGGTACTCCATAGCTGACAGTGCACTCATTGCTAATTACACTATCCACCCTAACTCTCTGGGTTCTCTCGCTTAGGAAGCTCTCGAAAAGTTTCAACTGGACACCCCTTATTCCCATGCGTTCCATCTTACGGATAAGAATTGGGGCAGACACCGTGTCAAAAGCTTTAGCCGAATCTAAAAATAAGCCTATCACTTTATAACCACTATCTAGGTTCGTAGCAATGTAATCAGTCAAGTCATGAACGGCGTCAGAAGTAGATCTTCCAGTGCGAAAACCATATTGTGCAGGGGATAGCAAATTATTTTTTTCTAGATAGCTAACAAGTCTATGATTAATAATACGCTCCAGGATTTTAGAACATGAGGATAAAATAGCTATAGGTCTATAGTTGTCGACACGGCCCCTGTCCCCACTCCTATAAATAGGTTGTATAATCGCTTTTTTGAAAGATCTTGGGAAACACCCCGTGGTAAGAGCCAGGTTAAAAATGTGAGTCAAAGGTGGCACAAGAACATCTATATGGTTTTTTAGTAGCCTATTTGGTATATTATCCCACCCAGTAGCACAATCATTACGCAAAGATAATATTAACCTGAATACCTCCTGTTCATCTGTAGGCAACAAAACGAAGGAATTAGAACTATCATGTATAACAACTGATTGAATTTCTATAGAACTGGCTGACGTGTTTTTAAACTTTTGAGCTAAGTTCTTGCCAACATCACAGAAGTAATCGTTTACATAATCTAATGAAAGTTTTGGATTATTACACAGTGTGAAGAGTTGATTCAGATCCTCTCTTTTCTTTTTTCGATTTGTTGCATCATTTATTGCTTCCCAAAGACGTTTGTTATTTTTACCAGCTTCATTTAATTTATTTTTTTCATATTCTCTTTTAAGTTTTTTGAGTAGATTATTACAGTGATTACGATATCTTAGAAAACTAGTTTTTAATATTTCATTGCCCGGTGACTTTTTAAGTTTTTTGTGTAAAGTATCTTTGTGGCGTATGCAACGAAGGAGGCCTAGGGTAATCCAGGGTTTGATAATTTTTTTGCGATTGGGAATCTTAACATATGTAGTATTTGCTTCAAGCATAAGAGAGATCCGAGAAATAAAAAAATCCGCTGCGATGTGAGCGTCTTCAGCGATAAAGACGGGGCCAAAATCGAGCTTGGCTATTTCAATGGATACTTGATTAAAATTGACTTTCTTTACAGTAGTATTTAAGAATGGTTTTGGTATTTTCTTAGCGAGAAAAAGCAAAACAGTTTCGTGATCCGTTAAACTAGAGTGCGCTACATAAGTCGTTGCTGGTAACGTAGTTTTAAGTACTATGTGATCAAGACAGGCATCATGTCTAGTGGGGAGCAAGTGTGCTGGCAGTAGGCCATGAGATGCCAGCAGGTTTAGGTAATTATTTTTATTTGTGTCTTGACAATGCTCACTAATATTGATGTTGATGTCTCCTGAAATAATAATATTATGATACTGAGAAATACTGGACAGGACTACATCCAAGGAATCAAAAAAAATTGTCAGGTCCTTATATCCCGGCGGCCTGTAGATAGAGAGTAGAATAGTATTTTGGTCAATTTTAATTTGAAGACAATTTGCATCTCTAAACGTTGGCTCTTCAACAACGACATTTAGATGCTTCCGTACATAGGTAACAACTCCTTCATTTTGTGTGCGATTTGCGGTAGTTTTGTAAGTTAGATAACCATCAATGTCTGGTACATCAACAGTACCCAAGAGCCAGCACTCCGTGAGTGTTATAAAATCCCAGGTTACATTAGTTCTAGTAAGTAATGTGCTTAATTCAGATATATTTTTTGATATACTTCTAATATTCTGATTTAATAGTTTAAGGTGTGAACCACAGTTGAAGTTAGGAGGTATACAGTCATCTATGTCGCATGTAGAGGACTCAGATACAGATAATATTTCTAGATTATCAAAAGAATTTAGTATGGTATTTAGTGCCATTATATAAATAAAAATATTAAAAAATAATAGGTACCTATATTAGAACACGCAAATTAGATAAGTCTAGAACACCGATTAAAATATAAGTCTATTTAATTATTTATGGCTATTGTTACGTTTTTGAGATCTTGTTCACTGTTTATCCGAACTGGCTGGTCACCTTCTTCCTTCCTAATGAATACGTTCCCGTAGGAGGTCCAAGCAGCGACAATCCTTTTACTTTTTACTTGCTCCCTCGCTAAGTAGAAAATGTAACTAGTTTTACTGGTGAGATGGTCTGAGATAAAGACAGGTTTAACAGCCCCTTGTAGACCCAGGCTCTGGGTATTTAGCTGGGGCTCCTTGCAAGTACTCTTTGACTTGTTGTATTTCTTTATCTTTGAGATGAGGCTTTGTTTTCTAAGTACGGAGGAAAAGTGAACCACAATTGAGCTGGATTTAGTTCTATAAATATCCCTTATTTCAGGATTTTCTAGGGAAGGGTTGATCTCAACGATTGAGGCAATGTTTTTGACCGTGGAGATCAATAATTCTTTGGTTTCGTGCTCAGATTTAGGGATGTTTCTTATTTCAATCGAGCTCGATTTACTGTCTCTTTCAAGTGCTTCCACTTTGTTTTCTAGGGTTTGTATTTGACTCTTGTACAATGAGTTATCTTTTTCGAGGGAGTCTACTTTGTTCAGAAGGCTGTCATATTTAGCGGACATAAACTCCATTGATTTTTTAATCTCACTATTTTGTTCAATTAATGTTGAAAGTGCATTTGTAAGGATATCAAATCTTTTTTCCTGAGATGCACGCAATTCTTCAATCTTACACTCCACTGATGAGTCAGATGTCCCGGGAGTCAGCTGAAGTTTACGTTTATATCTTTTTGTAATATTCGCAAGTTCCTCCCGGTCAGTGGAGCTCATTAGTTCTCTGTTTAAAATGGGGTCTGACCCATAGTGTGATGGGTTTTCTTTTATCCGTGAGTTCTGCGGAGGCGTGTGTTGTGTTTGCGGCATATTAATCGTAGAGAAAAAGTTCCGTATCGAGTAGGTCTAAATGACCCTTAAAAGACTTACGTGCCGACGACAAGTGCAGGATGTTAAAGACGGGGCGTGCGTACGCGCATACCCCACTGGCAAAAGGCGGGACTAAGCTTTGCGTAGTTCACAGCGCTCACGGCAAAATTATATTTCTCTTCGTTTCACGGCGTGTCATCCCACTCACACAATAAGCACTATACGCCCGTTTGTAGCTGCGGTCCTCTGCGGTCCAAGGGGGAGAGGATATTAGACCAAAGTAGCATAATTTGTTAATCCAATCTAATGTTTGCACATTTTTTTCCAATTGGTAGTTTTTTTTCTTGTTACTAGTAACACCAAGAATCCAGAGCCGCAATGTTTTGCGTTTTTCTTTTTTTTTATATTTTACTTGACGGTAGTTTTGCCTTTCCAGATCTTGCAATATTTCTTTTGTGTATTTTAGTTGTTTTGTTCACTATTTCACTGCTTTTATTATTTAAATGTGCACTGTGATAGTTTAAGTTCATAAGTGACAGTTCTCATATATCTTTTCCCACTTTGATACGAATTTATAAAATAAAATGGGGAGTAGCAAATTCTATGATGTTGATCGTATGACAGTTGACCCGAAAAAAAAGCAAGGACAGACAAGACAGACAGACAGACAGACAGACAGGAGCAAAGACATGGACGCCCCTTGTCAAATTCAACAATTTCAATTCAATCCGACAATCTCACGGTACTATCTTACTTAAAAAACGAAGGGGGGACAAAATCGAAAGCACTTCTGGCACTAACCTATCAGATTTTCAAAATACTGACAAAATATACAATATACCCTCAGCTTCATTATATACCGGGTCGGTACAACACGGAAGCCGATCGCTTATCACGCCAGAAAACATCAAAGTCGGAATGGCATCTGCTCCCGGACCTGACCTTAAAAGTTTTTGCGAGATGGGGTACACCACAGATAGACCTTTTTGCCTCAAAACCGCACACGTCGTGCCTCATTATGTGACATTAGATCACAGCGACAAAAATGCAGTATTTTACGACGCACTAAGTCGAACATGGAGTTATCGATTAGCGTGGGTGTTTCCTCCCCCATTTCTGATAGCCCGAGTTTTGGCGCACCTAAATCATGCAAAAGGCACTTTTCTGCTGGTGGTTCCACAGTGGGAAAAAGCTTTTTGGCGGCCCGATCTCAGGCGCAGTGCCCTGAAAGCCCCGTTTATAGTCCCCTGTTTAGACAAAGTTCTGTTAGACACCTCGACTCTTCGTGCACCGCCCCTAGTACACGAAATGACGTTGGAGGTTTGGAAATGTGGGGGTGGGGTGAATATTTAAAAGATTGGTCACAGGATCAAATAAATCTTTTTAAAACAAGTTGGCGTACATCTACCAAAAACACATATAGACCAGCATGGCGTAGATGGTGTGAGTGGGCAAATAAAAATAGTGTTACAGTCACAACCCCATCAGGGTCCGATCTTGCTCGATTTCTTATTGACCTACATCAAAAACATAATTATTATTTTAGTACTATTTGTCTTCATAAGTCTGTGGTAGCAACCTTATGTAACCCAGAAACAAGTAGAAATTTAAGCTCTCATCCCCTTTGTTTTACAGGTGATGAAATCTATAGCCATTATGAAAAAGCCCAAAATCGATAAGGCACCCATATGGAATGTTGACTATCTGTCAACATGGCTTTTAAAATCACACAAAGCAGAGGTTAGTTTTTACGAATGTTCTAGAAGAACAGCCTGTATTCTTCTTCTTTGTTCTGGCCGTAGGGTCCATGTTAGGGTCCACCTTACTCTTTTAAGTATAGAAAGCAAACATTGTATTTAAAAACCAGATTCCATTACATTTTGGCCATTATATGGTTCCAAAACAGATAATGCTGATTATCGTCAGTCAGGATAGAGTCTATCAAAAAACTTACAGTCTCAAGCTTTGGATCCAGTGTTTTGGGTTAAATTACTCATAAGATTATCACAGCGAAGACGAAAAGACACAACACATAATAACCTTTTCCTAACAGTTTGTGGTACCCCTAAACCAGCTTCAAGAACTTGCATTGGTACATGGATTAAGTCCTTGTTAAAAGATGCTGGTATAAAAGCAAGTCCAGGAAGTATACGCTCTGCAGTGGCTTCAAAAAACTGGATGATGAACTACCCAATTGATGATATTTTAGAAAAAGGAAACTGGCGCTCAGAAAACACTTTTGCAAAACATTATATAAGGGAGATTAATGATTTTAATGCACAAAAAGCCATGTCAAGATTATTTACTGCAGTTTAGATTTATTAATTGAAAGTGATTTATTTTTAAAATGATTTTCTTTAATACATAATGTATATTAAATATCTTGTAATTCTGTATAAACTTGTGTATTTTATTTAGTTACCTAGTTACTGATGCTTGAAATACATATTACTAATAAATAAATAAGTTCATATTTTTTAAACCCTAATACTTGACAAAGCAACGAAACTCTTGTATTCAGCCAGTACTAACCTACGTATACGAGGGGTTTTATTTTATTTTTGTTCGGAAAGATAATGATTCAGTTTAGTAACTATTCAAAACCATCATACAATACTAACGGATTTTAAATAGTTACTTTCAAATAAAACTCAGTGTTTATTTTAAGCATTATTTATTTATTTTCTTTAATTTTTTTTCATATTTTATAAGCGCTTTATTTTGCAACATTGGAATATTAATTCTTCTCTTCAATCTGATTATATCAGTTCCCCTTAAAATTTTATTAATAATATTACACCAATTAAATATGGCCAATTTAACTGTGATGTCTAGAAAGAGTTGTATTACTATGTTTGAAGAAGAAAGAAGAAAGAAGAAAAAATGTTTATTTAGTGCAAATATGACAAAATACAAAAATAAAATAAAACAGGAATGAGATAAGACATAATAAATTAATTACACATCTGCAACTAAAATGGTTACCACTCAGCTTAATGTCACGCCACCAATGAGGAGCCATGACGCTGGTTTTCAGTGGCACCATAGTGGTAGTGGACAAATAGCACTACCATCCCATAAAATTATACAGTTGGCTAATAATAATATATATCTGCTATATCTACTTTTAAACATAGAGTTGACAAAAATAACAAAACATGAAAACAGTTACAATCAAAACATGACATGTAAAACTTTACAAAAGCATTGGTGTGTAGTGTAAACTGGTGTAGTGTGGTAAAACAGTGTATGTAAATAAATAAAACATAAAGGAAATAAACTAGACAAGAATGATAAAATAGAATAAGAAAATAGAACAGCCGCTTAAAATTTTGATACTTGTTCTTGATACAGAAACTTTGAAAGCATATTTTTGAAAGAGTACAAAGATTTCGCGCACCTTACTGGTGGCGGGAGGTTATTCCAACACTTCGTGGCAGCATAACGAAAACTGCCACGAAAAGCAGCTGTTCTACATTTTGGGAATAAAAGGCGTGGAGCTATTCTCAGTTGACGCTCCGGGAACTTCAGTTTATCATACAAATATACTGGCGTCTTCCTGTTTATGATACCGAAGAGTAGTGATGCAAGATGTAATTTACGTCGAGCAGACATATTCAATAATTTGTTGCGATTCAAAAAGGGAGTGATATGAGATCGACGAGGAACTGGGAAACAGAAACGTGCACAAGCATTTTGTATGCGCTGTATCATTTTCTTGGTACGTTCCAACAGACATCCCCCAAACACGGTATCAGCGTAATTGAGCTTTGATAGGACTAGTGTTTCACACAACTTTACACGCATGTCTACACTCAAGCAGTCGCGGACACCGTAAAGGACCTTTAGCCTGTAGAAACAGTTTCGCATTATTTCCAAAATGTGACTCTCGAACTGTAACTTTTCATCCATCAGAAGACCCAAGTTTCGCACTTGCGAGACCTGTTTTAGACGACTACCCATTACAGAAACTTGTGGGTCCCTAGCAGAAATATCCTTGACTACTGTTTTCGAACCTAACAGCATGTATTTGGACTTCTCAGAATTTAAAACTAAGTTGTTATGGTTGCACCAATTGAATATATGTTTTAAATCATTATTAAGTTTTTCAACAGCTGTTTCAGTGTCAATAGGTTTAAATGAAATGTACAATTGCAGATCATCTGCGTATAAATGATATTTACAGCTTGTAATGTTTTTCACCAAATCGCTAGTATATAAAATAAAAAGAATGGGCCCCAAAATCGATCCCTGAGGAACTCCTCTAGCAACAGGTGTAGTACTGGAAATCAAAGAATTACCATGCTCATCTCGAGTTTGTACAAATTGTTTGCGACTACTAAGATAATCTGCAAACCACTTGAGAGTGTTTTTATCAAAACCATAATATGTGAGCTTAGACAAAAGAAGCGTGGTGTTAATTGTATCAAAAGCCCGAGAAAAATCTAGCAAAACCAAAATTGTGCCCTCGCCAATATCCTGGGCCGCCAGTATGTCATCTACAACATCTATCAAGGCTGTAGCCGTACTATGGGCCTTTCTGAAACCAGATTGTTTCATAGGCAAAACACCGTTCGACTCAAGATATTCGGTCATTTGAATGGAAACAGCTCTTTCAATGATTTTTGACATGAAGGGTAAAATACTTATGGGTCGCAGATCCTTGTAATTACTAGGATTTTGTGATTTTGGAATTGGCTTTACAATTGCCGTTTTCCATAAATCAGGAAATTCACCGGATTCAATGGACTTGTTTACTATAGAGGTAATATATGCTAATGTGTGCGGCAAAGTCATTTGAATCATACTCAGAGATATACCATCGACACCCTGTGCATTTGTTGTAAAAGATTTTATAATATTATGTACAGTCCTTTCAGAAATAGGTCTAAGGGAGAATACAGCAGAACTAAATCTCTGCGACTGGAAGCTTTTTAGGAGTAAATTATTATTAGTATGACTGCTTCCAGGAATGTCCAAAAAATGATTATTTATTTGATTAGGATTATTTAAATGTGGAGGAATATAATGACTTTTATTTTTAAAAGTACCAACACTATTTTTAATATTTTTCCACAAAACACGTGCGTTATTTATGTGCATATTTATATTTTGGTTAAAATAAGCTGACCTCTCAGCTCGAATTGCCGAAACCACTATACTTTTCAACTCTTTATAATATTGCATGTGTGCATCTAACTTGGTCATCTTACTTCTAGCATATGCTTTGTCGCGCAGTTCCATCATTTTTTTAACGGTAAATGTTATCCATGGATAGGATCGATCTTTAATACGCACTGATTTCCGCGGAGCGTGTTTGTCATAAAGATACAGTATGTTAGTGGTAAATATTCCTAGCATGATATTTACATCAATATTAGGTTTTGTACTATCCCAACAAATAGATTTGACGTCTGCATCAAACGAATCCAGGTCTATGTACTTTAATGGCCTATAAGTCACCCATCTAGCACAGGGTTTATCTTTCTTAATGTTCAAGTTGCAAGTGATGAAAGCATGACTGCTAAGATCTGGTATATGATTTACAGACAAATCGGTAACAAGTATATTTGAACATACCAAATCAATAAGTGTTTCACTATGTTCAGTGAAATTGGTCGGTTCTTCAACATATTGCGTTAGATTCATACACTCAAGAAAGTCAACAAATTTGCGTGTGGTAGTCTCATGGCCGCACAGAAAATTGATGTTGAAATCTCCGAGTAGAACAATTTTATCAAAATTGCCAAATGATGTTATGGAATCACTGATAGCATCAACAAAGACATCGACATTAAGCCACGGAGGGCGATATGCTGTACCAATCGCTAGCCTAAGGCCATTTAAGTTCAGACCCAGCCATATTTGTTCTACAGAGGGCGCAGATGGGTATGCTATAAGCCGTGCCTTAATACCATTCTTGATGTAAAAGCCGACCCCGCCACCGCGAGATCGGATGGCTGCGGGGCGCGGCACGTGACGTAATCGATAGCCAGGTGGGGCAGGCGCGCGCGCATCCTCGCCCTCTCGTAACCAGGTCTCATTGATAGCCATAATGTCGACATTGTGCCTAGCCATAGCCACAACAAATTCCTCGTGACGAGTCCCGAGGGACCCTGGGTTGAGTAGACCAACTGACAATTTCTTAAATTTGACATATTTAATAACAAATGAATACACAATTTGTGCTTGCTTGCTATTCAACAGTAATTGCCGGAGAAGAGTTATGTGTCGCCAGTCCACATTCACAATATATCTAAAAAAATAAACTTTCGAATTCAAGAAAATTGTACACAGATCACTAAAATATGTGAGGAAATATACATGTAATAAATCACTAAATACTCTATTATACTTTGGCTTTGAGTAGTAGAAAAGTGAAAATTTATTGAGTAAGTGTGAAGTGTGAAAAAAGAAATGGAACACCTGCCTGTCATTAATGATTAAACTTTTAAACAAATCCCCTAAAAACATGTTGTTTAAACAATACACAATTTCATAGAATTTATAGGCCCATTTAAAATAAAAGAATATACCAATTAAGCAACAGTATAGATTCAAATTACAATTAAAACTATGGTAACAATATATCAACCCTATTATCACATAGTAATAAAAACAGTGAAGTATAAAAAATGTTTTCTTAATACTGACGAACAATAAATAAAAAAGTTGACAAACAAAAATAACAACAGCACAATAATCATTATTAAGAATTGCATTAAGGAAATAAATTGGCAGCAATAGAGCAAACACAATTACCGATAAAAAACTTTTTCAAAATCCGCCTCCGATCGCAAACGATGTCGCGGGGAACCATGCTCTTTTCGGGCGTATATTTTACCTTCTCGCGTCCACAGATATTTCCACTGACAGCGCAAGGATTCTACACGAGCTCTGTAGAAAAGTTGGCGGTTAGCGGGCGTGAGTCTCTCGTTAACGTAAAAGGGCCTAACAGACGAAACAAGTCCTAACCCCGCAGTAGTAGCGCCACGCCGGACCCTCGCAGCAGCCAGCAGCTCATCACGAAGAACTCGCCGAGCCAGTCGCGCGACAAGTGGGCGCGGCCGCGGTACAGACGTATTTCTTTCTCCCGTCGTCGGTTCCACGCGCCGCACGGGACCTACACGCTCGACACTGACAAGATCGCGTTCCTCAAGTGTCACGCCTAATTTCTGTGCGACAGTCATAAATAGGTGAACACAGCGTTCGTTATGCTCTTCTGGAATACCAGCTAACTCAACATCATTGCAGAGTAGCTCCTGGTCACGGTCATTAAGATTCTGCTTCAAATCATGTATTATTTGCTGCAGCGAAGACCCAGTGTCGGCAACATCACTTCGCCGTTGTTCAACAGCATCCACGCGTATTGCTAAATCATCAATACGACTGTTACATGTTTGTACGGCACTGGTAAGGTTCGATATAATGCCACGAAATTCCTGCATTTCGGAACGAACAGCCTTCATTTCCTCACGCAACAGACGTAACTCCACAATGAGCTCGGAAGACGCCAAATTAACATCCAGACCACCGGAAGGCAACGATGGTGGCGGCGAAGCACTGGTTGGCTTGGTGTTGGTTTTTTTACGGAAAGTTACATTTGATTCCAGTTGTTTGATAGGTGTATTTGTATTATCCGTTTTAGGCATCTTACTTCTGCAGTCATCGCATTGCCAATTACTTTTATGCTCTGCAGTCATTGTATTGTAGAAACGCTGCTCGCTAACTCTAACACAAGCAATGTCATAATTTTTCATACATAAGCAGCATTTTAAAAACAAGCGCGACTCAATCATTTGTAAACATGCAGCACAAGAGCCAAACTCAGAAGCCGACAGCGACATCTTTTTAATGGATCAAGTACCGTAGACTTCAATCGGGTAATCAAAGCAACCACTGAAGACGTGCTTATATCACAGCAAGACGGACGTAGTTCATAGAGTATTCCGTAGATGTCGTTAGTTAGTCTCCGATTGCCAACCGTTCCGACCACCAACAGAAATCCAAAATCGGGTATAAGTAAATTTATCAAGAAGTTGTAAATTACTAAATTATAGCACCACAGTCACGCATTAAACATTATTTTGATAGTTATTCATCAACGATTAACACATTTTCTAAGATATAACCGTCAAAGCAAATTGTTAAATAAGTTTATGGACACGTTATATGCCTTTATCGTATAAAATTTTCCAACACTCGTTTCGTTTAGTACACAGCAACACACAGCGTAGATAACGTTTGCACTGATTAATTATAATGTTTGTCACAAACTTTTCACAAAACGGGATATATAAGAACACTATATTAATTTTAAATTTTTAAATATACGGAGACGATGTTAATAGGATGGCAGCGCCATCTGTCCTTCTTGTCCTTGTTTGAGTGCGATTCACAAGCAATATCTGTAAAAGTATGCTGGGATTTAATTTTTTCTTTAATATTTTTTGAAACATCCAATTTATGTGCATTCAATTCTAAATTCTGATTTGTATGCTGAAGAATCGCACCAAAACTTCTTACAGCACACTCAGATGGGTAAACTAGTTTTTTTTGAGTAATTAATTTATACTCTTTATGAGTTATCCATTTATGTATGTCTGTGTCTTTTTCCACAGTTAATTTCATTTTGCACTCTTTACATTTAATTTTTTGTAAAATTTTTCTTACTACCCATCCTGCAGTGTAAGCGCGTGAATGAACAATTAATCTCTCTAGCCTGGCTTCTTCTAAAGAATTCCTTAAAACAGCTTGTATTTAATGGTGCAATATTATCGTGCTGATGTGAACTGATATCATCAGTTTGAGTATAGTCAGTTGAAAAGAACAAATTAATTTTCAATAATCGATTAAAATTTTCTTCCTCACAATTATAGCTGTCACTGTGAAATTTTATGAATTCCGTAATCAACAGCGATTTGAAGGTATTCATGAAGCTGTGGCAATCAGGGTTGTTATTTCTGAAATTGTAGGCTCTTACCTGCCCGAAAAAAATTTCAATTTAATCAGAATTAAAGTATCTGGGCCTCATTATTTTAATATTTTTATTTTTTAGAAATTGCCACAGCCTCATAAAACTTTCCAATGTTGTAATCCAGTTACTTAAACTAGGCACTGTTGTTTTTTTATTCTTGTTTTTTTCTATAAATTTAATTTCTTTTAGCTTTGCTATAGCCTCCCTCCAAAATGCATGGTGTTGAGAACTTGTTGGTACAGCTTTTGGACGGTCTTTGCCTCTAGCGTTTTTAGGTTGAAGGCTAGCACCATTGACACTGTCAAACAAGTTATCTAGAAATCTGACCAAATTCGCTGTAGTTTTCAAGCTTTTGCTAACAGGCGTTCCATCAATATAGTGAGCTGTAACAATAAATTAAATAAGTGACATTTACTATTAATCCTATATTTAATTGATTGATAATAAAAATAGTTAATTTTGAGATAAAACTTACAAAATTGTGATGTGTAAGCTAAAGCACCTGCCACTGTTTTGCTAAAACACGTACATAGTTCTTTACCTGAAAAAATGAATAAACAATTTGTTATTAAGAACAAAACCCAAAAGAAGAATATCAAGTGTAGGTAGGTACTGTAAATGCAATACATGCTGGATTTTTGAGACGGAACAGTAAAGACAGATATCTTAACTGTTATAGTAACAGAAAAACGGTTCTAGGAGACCGTGCACAGCTTTTTAAGATATTCTGAACTGCATTCAAATATTTTGGAAAAAAATTACAGTCAGCAAAAAAATGCTAAAATACCAAAAAAATTATGCCTATTGATATATTTCATGTGGGGATTATAAGACTGTATGGGATCATTTAAGGTATGAATACTAGACATGACAGAAATCGCCAAAAAAAGTTTTTTTTACTTTGTTTTATGGAAAAACGATAAATCAACTATAATAAGAAAATATTAAAAATAGTTTTTTTTTTATAATTGTCTAACGATCTTATTTCTTACTGTGATCAAAATACTTCAAGGTCAACTGAAATTTGAGTACAGAAACTACGGAATTCATAACACTGGCTTCAGACGCAGGCATAATCTTTTACAACATTAGAACTAAAAAATTTTAAACATAAAAGCAAAAATAGGTGATCTACGAAATAAATTGCTCAAAGTATAATATTTAGAGTTGATTTATTGTCTTTCATACATAATGTATGGGAAAAGCTTTTAGCAATTTATGTCATTTATAGTACTCATATCTTAATGGTCCTATAGGGCCTTTTGATCCCCACATGAAATAGGATCGCTAGGGATATTTAGCTGAATTACATTTTTCTCAAAATTTGTGAATGCACTTCAGAATATCTTTAAAAGTTATAATTAGTCTCCTTGAACAGTTTTCCTGTCCCCGTCTCAGAATTCCACCCTGAATATTACATTAACAGTTATAATTACCTTAATTTTCTTAATCTTTTCTGGAATAACATGTTCATCGTTCAATTTGTGCAAAAGTCTTGTTTCAGCATGTTGGCAGTCAGCTTTATATACATCCACAATGTCACTCCATTTTGCTACTTTGTCATCAAATAAAATATCTTTTGTGAGAAAGTTATTCCTTAGCCCTTTGATCAAATGAGGAGGGTCAAATATGACACTTAAAGAAAAGCCTTCAAGATATATGAGATTATCTGTGGAAATAATAGATAACAGTAAAAAACAAAATAGAGATATATTCATCATAGTATGTCTTAAAAATTAAACTTATTACAAAGTAAAAAAATATAAATGGCAATACTGAAGAATACATACCAGTATTTTCATTGCCAAGAATTTGTTCACGTCTTGTATACTGTTGCAAGCTTTTCAAGGCAGACTGGAATGCAGACCCTTGATCGGAAATAAGAGCAATTGGAACTAAGCCGGTTTCCCCAACAGATTTAACAATTTGTTTCAAAATTGCCTTTAATTCGACACCAGAAGTAGCACCCTCACAGAAATAGAAACCAACTGGTTGTTGCCATTTATATATTGCGCCTTTTGCCATAAATACTAACGCATGGTCCGCAAATTGTGCCTTCCTTTCATTCAGTTCAACAAATCCAGCTATTTTGTCCTTGTTTGGTGAAAATATCAAGCCTGGTTTAAGGGCCATTTCATCAAAAATGATTGAGCAGTACCTTTTTTCCTGCTTCCATGTTTCAACCTGAAAATAATACAAGTATGTCATTAAGATGGATCTTTGCATTTTTGATTATTTTCCTAAAAACGGAAGCCAAACTATTTTTATAAGAAGGTTTAGTTAATCAAAACCTATGTAGTTTTTAATTTTATTTTTAAGATTGTGTGATGTTTAAGAAGATGTGAATATCATAGAATACTGATGACTGAATCAAAACATGTTTTAGGCCAGGTTGATCTATGTAAATATTTTATAAATAAATATTAATAAAATGATACAGGACTTACTTCTTGTTTAATAAGTCCAAAAATTTGTTGATTTACACCTGGTTCAATATCCAACTGTGACACTAATTTCTTTAATGTTGTCCGAGAAGGTAAAATGAAGATCTTCAGAAATTTATAACACTTCGGACTTTGTTTTAAAATAGACAATGACATCATTTTCTCTTCTAGGGTAAAACATCTAGCTTTCTGATTTTTCATGCTCATTTTAATTTGCATCCAGAATATTTTTTTTGAATATTCACCCTTGTTTTTTGTTAGCCTTTCCAATGATGAAGTTTTACAGAATTGCAATGCTCTTTTAGCCCTTGAAACAAAATTCAGCTGCTTTCTAGATTGTTTGTATTCTTCATAAAAATGTTTACATTTTGGTGACAGTTCGCTTATTTTATGTACTAATCACAGATCAGATAATACAGATCAGATAATAGTAGCAAGCTACAGATGCGACAGTCACCGATAGTGACTTTTCGACTTAGTTCCAAGTGTTCCGTTTTGGCGCTGCAGTCGCCGGTTAAAGCACAGATTAGAGTAGGTTTAAGGAGATATATGTGTAGTTATATGTCTATATATGACTAGTGATGTTCCTTTCTATTAATTACTAGTGATGTTCTTTTTCTTATCGATAAATAGTATGGGGAGGTAGGTATTCATTAATGGAAAAGTATTTTATTTACAGGATTACAAATAATGAAACAAAAATTCAATGTTTTATTTACATAAACATTTTTTTTCTTAATCTAAAGTATTCTTGCAAGAGTTTACGTGTTTTTATAAGGCTTATGAGGCTGAATCATCAGCACTTTTTGCTTCAATCTGTGTGGCATATTTGATAAAAGTTTGTTTCTTTGATCCCAACTTTTTCTTCCTTGTGAAATCTGTAAAGAAATAATATGTCTGGTACATTAAAAAAACAAAGAGGATGTTTTTCAAGTAACTACTGAATATGCAAAGATTTGTCACTTGTATCAAATAATATATTGGTCAAATACATGTAACGACCGGCTGCTTGAGTGGTATTTACCCGTTACCGTACAGGCTATTCATTTAGGGGTCCCGGCTTAGGATCTAGGTAGGGGCAGATGTTTGTATGATGGGTATGAAGTATGAACATTAGTTCACAGGTCATGGATGTTTGTATGTTTATTTACTATATATTTCTAATACTTAATACATAATAATATTTCTCTGGTATTTAGAATCCATAACAGAAGCTCTTTATGCTTATTTTAGAGTAGATAATATGTGTGAGTGTATGAATATTATATATGTAGTTATATTTTATACATTTTAACAAAAAATATAAATGAGAAAGTGTGATGATTTTTTTTGTTACGTTTTCACACCTAAACCAATAAACTCATTTACTAGATGTAATCTGGTATGGAGATAATTGATATAGGATACTTTATGAAGTGATAACTAACAGATGTTAGTAATCGCTCCATAAAGTTATATTATATTTGTATAAGAATATAAAAATATCACAAGTATACACATACCTCTTAGCTTCTGCATGACATTCTTCAAAAATTTGTATAATTTGTAATATCATCGGTCATCACATCTGACTTAGGACCAGATATGGAGCTTGATGGCTGATATAATCATAAATCTGAAAAGAATAAAGAATAAAAACATGTTAAATTGTAAGTAAGTACACAAGTGTTCTCTAGTCTCCGCAAAGCTGATCTCCAGCTGTATGAAAATAAACAATGAATAATGTATATAAATGAAATGAAGAATAACAATATTTAAATTATACTTATAATACATACCTTTGCTTTCTGTAACTGCTGATGCAACATTCGGAGAAGAAATAAGGGTTGTCCATGAAATCCTTCAATCGAACATCTGAAAATTTGTGCATTTAAGTTTTATTTACTCCAAAAGTATTTTATTTTTACTAAAGTACATAGATTTTTTTTTTCAATTTTACTATACCATAGAAGCACAAGAAAGATGACTGTACAATAATGACTCACCTGCTGTATTTTAAGAGGCACACCGTGAGTTATTTCTTCTTGTAGGTAAGTACGGCTTGGAGTGAAGTGACACAGGGTTCGAACTTAGTTTTGGTCAAACTATGTTTGACCAAAATATTTCTCGTAGTTAGTTGTTCTTCGGTTCACCGAAGAACAACTAACTACGAGAAATATTTTAATATCAAATGATGAGGGAATTTGATAGTAGGTACTACGTATGACATCCACAAATTTCTATGTTCATCGTTCTAGTGAAACTAAAAAGTCGGTGGGACTCACTTGATGCATTGCAATTGTGATTGTGACCGACCACCAACCAAATTTTACTCATGAGAATAATACCGAATATTACATGTACAGTCAATATTGTCATAAACCAGAGAGGAGAAATTCACTGAAATGCGCGGAAATATCATATTATAAGGATTTGATGACCGAAATACACTTATTAAAAATAGAAATTTAAATTTTAAACTAGATTCGGAAGAATGACAAGAATTACAAAACAAACAAACATGGCAGCCATCAAAATGGCGTCTTAAGATGGCGGCCCCACTTAGCGACTGCAGCGCCAAAACGGTACACTTGGAACTAAAGCTGTCAAAAGCTGTCACTAGCCAGGTACTAATTTGCTTCTTTTATGTTTTGTCACAGACTTGATACGAGAATCTGAAAGGAAGCAGACAATTTGGTGTATAAAAATAAAATAAATTTGTAAAATAACATGGTTGTAAATTATCTTTGCTTACCTTTGACAATAAGCATTAATAATAATAATAATAATAATATTTATACACTCACACCTATTATCTAGCCCAAAGTAAGCATCAACAAGAGCTTGTATTATGGATACTAGATAACGGATAAATAATGATAATAATATGTATATAAATATTAGAAATATACTAAATAAACATATAAACATCCATGACTCGTAAACAAATGCTCGTACTCATCATACAAACATTTGTTCCTACCGGGATTCGAACCCGGGACCTCTTGACCGAGTAGCCTGGGGTACAGACCACTCGGCCAGCCGGTCGTCGAAGCATTGCTTGCTTATTGAGTACAGGAACAATATTTCTTTTGACAGAACTGTGAGGGACTGGCTCTATTAAATCTTTAGCAGGCACATCAAGAATTCTTTGTGGTGTTTCCTCAGTATCAAAGTTTTGGAGGAAGATGGTATTAACAGTGTTGGGTCTGAAACCAAAATATTTATTATTTAAAGTGTATTAATGAAATACTGTGTTTGATTTTAAGTTAATTTATGCCTTCTTTTAATGTCATGCTTTCATTATACTAGATGAAGTGTTCCGCTACAAAACAGAAGATAGAAGCGGGCTATCTGTCATAGCAACAGTCATAGCCCTCCGATGGGATAATGCCGCTAGAGCAATTAATTTGTACAAATTGATCTATTTAATCTATAGTGATACTTGTGACAATAAGCAAGGAGTTGCGGATATTAAGATATCTCTCCTGTATTACTTGCATTTACGCCAGTATCAGAATTATCTGCTCGCAAACTGTTAATTGTAGAATCATCGATATTGGATGATTGTGACAGCAAGAGGTTGTCCACTTTATTTTTGCATCTGTTCCAAAATTTGAAAAGACTACTCTTATATGTTTTATTAAGTCTTCTATATTCTTTGTACTTGGCCAGGACATTATTCTGTAAAACTTTCTCTATTACATCGATGGTGGTTTTATAATCATCTAAAGATATGTCATTTTCTATTTCTTTTTGTCTATTTGAGATGCATTTGGAATAATCTACAGCATTGGGGTTTAATGGGAAAATTCCACAAACTTTGAACGCGATATCTATTACAGTTTTCTTCATAGATATTTCAAATATTTTTGCAAAGTTGGACTTGGATATCTGAACATTATTTTTGTTTTTATGTTTTCTTGCTACATTTTTCCATGCTGCTTTTAGAGGGCCAAAAATTCCTACATCGCATGGCTGTAAAATGTGTGTCGTATTTGGATACAAGCAGTATAGTATAATTTGGTTTTGAACACATAATTCGTGCAACTCTAAATTTATATGACTTTTGTGACCATCAACGAGTAACAGTACAGGAAATATAGTATTATTCTTCTGGAGCCAAGGTACAAAAATTTCTTTGATGTAGTGCAAAAACGTTTCACCTGTCATCCAACCAGACTCCGAACGTCCTATTCCCCATTCATCTGGAACTGATTGTGCTACTTTTTTGGAAATTCTTTGTAATGGATATACGACAAAAGGTGTAACTATTTCACCGCTAGCCGAAAAATTGCACAATACAGTTATAGATTGCTTTTCCTGTCCACTGGCAACATTTTACGTAGCGCGATAGTTTTTAAGTGCCAAAATGACTCCAGTTTTTGGACATAGTTGTACACCTGTTTCATCTAAATTGAAAATACGCTCAGGACTATCCAATATATTCGTCGCATTTTCCTCTTGCAGGTGTTGATGCAAAGTATCAAACCATTTTCTAATCATTGGCTCTGTGATTAAGGATCTTGCTTTAGATATAACATCGGCATGTCGTTTAGTAATGTTTGGGTGTCTTTGCAAAAATAGTTTCATCCACTTTTTTCCTGGCTTCAGATCCACACCTTTGATGTCGAAAATTGCAGAGAAGTTTTACTCTGAATTTTATTATGCAACGTACCTTTTGGAATATTAAATTGAGCACTGGCTTTCGATAAAGATATTTGTTGTGCGTGTACAGTCGCCATCAGATATATCCTAGCAGACAAGGTGACCAAATATATCTGAACAGTCTAAAGTGTCAATAAGTTCTATACACTACAAGTTACCATTAATATCTGAACATTCATTACTCCATTATTATCTAAGCAGATGCTAGTCAATAAATTCTCTACACACAACTTATCAATAATATCTGAACACTCATCACGTCAAGTGTATCTACGCAGATAGTGTGGTCTTAAATATCTGAGCAGTTGAGGAATAATTGCAGTAGGAAGTGCTTTCAAAGTTATTATAAATTACGAATTACGAACTTGTTACAGTCGTCAGTCAAGAATAATGTATTTTAAATATTTGTCTCTTGTTTGTTTTTCGCATAATTCCACCAAAAGTTTTTATGTTTTGTGGCATTCTTCGTTTTGGCACCGTGTAACTACACTACAACCAGAGGGCCAACGCATTTGAATTTGCGATCCATGCCGCTTATTCCTCATTGCCGCAGGTTTGTCACATTTTATATTTTTTGAGCTACTCCTTATAAATTAATTTTCATAGGAGATTGTAATTTTCGTCGCATGCAGGGGTCCCGATTCCGAATACGACTATTTCGGGATCCAAAATGGCGAACGCGACTTTTTTAATATAAAATCGATATGGGTATCATTTTCGTGGTTTTTGGGGATCCCGATTTTAAATACAACATCAATAAGATCCAAGATGGCGGACGCAACATTTTTATAAAAAAACAATATGGTTATTATTTTTGTAGTTTTCAGGGCTCCTGATTCTAAATACAACATCAATTTCAAGATCGAAGATGGCGGACGCAACTTTTTTATAAAAAAATAATATGGGTATCATTTTCGTAGTTTTCAGCGGTCTTGATTTTAAATACAACATCAGTTTCAAGATCCAAGATGGCGGACGTAACTTTTTTTTATAAAAAATAAATATGGGTCATTTTTGGAAAGGATTAAACAATATTGTATTCTAATCCATTTTTATTTCTAAAGTTAAACAAATAAGCATATCACATGACACAACTTAATTTATAGTCATTTTCAATTCATTGTCTAACTTTTTGAATACATATTAATGTTATTTCTTTTCCAATACAGTATGTAGTATATAGTTTTGTTTAAGTACTATAGATAGACATATGTCAATTTCTTACCAAATATTCACTCAGGTTAAGAAATTAAAAGTAAAAATATTTATACTGGGAACTTTAGGTTTACAAATAAGTCAATATTTAATATGAATTTTTTAAACATGTATAAATATTTGTCCCAAATAAATTTTAAAAAAAAACAAATGAAACGCATATTGATTTTGTATTAAAAAGTCACGTCCGCCATCTCGGGTCCCAAATTAGATGTCGTCATCAGAATCGGGACCACCGAAAAAAAAAGAAAATGATACCCATATTGATTTTCTACTATAAAGTCACGTCCGCCATTTTGGATCCCAAAATAGATGCTGTAATCAAAATCTGGATCCCCGAAAACCACGAGAATAATACCATATTGATTTTTCATAACAAAAGTCGCGTCTGCCATTTTGGATTTAAAAATTGGCGTTGTATTCAGAATCGGGACCCCCAAAAACCAGGGAAATGATACTCATATTGATTTTTTAACCAACTTCAAAAACGAGGAGGTTATCAATTCGGCCGGTATGTTTTTTTTTTTTTTTTTTTCTCTATGTATGTACACCGATTACGCCGAGATTACTGATCCGATTTACGTGATTCTTTTTTTGTTCGATGCGGAATAGCTGCCATTTGGTCCCATAAAAATTTTTTCAAAAACAGTTGGGTACTTTGGTTTTAAATTTAAAAAAACTTAAATTATTAAGTCGTCTACATATACGAAATTGCGAATTTTTGCTTTTCAAATGACTTTTTAGTGAAACGATACGATAGTAGGAAACAATATAAGTTTACGGTCACCCATCTAGCTTCGACAGTAGAAAGTTACCACTAAAAATTGTGAAAAAAAAATTTTAAACAAAAATTAAAACCGACTTCAAAAAACTGAAAAGGATAAAATAATTAAATTTAAGTAGGTATTCATCCCCTAGAAACATATTTTTGGAGTTGGTGCTAAGTGGTTTCCAAAAACAATAGAAAGTGAAGCACCGACTCCAAAAATATGTTTCTAGGGGATGAATACCTACTTAAATTTAATTATTTTATCCTTTTCAGTTTTTTGAAGTCGGTTTTAATTTTTGTTTAAATTTTTTTGTACAATGAAGTTGCGTCCGCCATCTTGGATATTGAAATTGGTGTTGTATTCAGAATCAGGACCCCGTAAACCAAGAAAATTATACCCATATTGATTTTAATAAAAAAGTTGCGTCCGCCATCGTGGATCTCGAAATAGATGTTGTAATCAGAATGAAGACCTCCGAAACCCAAAAAAATTATAACCGTATTGATTTTATATAAAAAAAATTGCGTCTGCCATCTTAGATCTCGAAATAGGTGTTGTATTTAGAATCGGGATTCCCGAAAACCACAAAAATGATACTCATATTGTTTTTTTTTATAAAAGGTTGCGTCCGCCATCTTGGATCTGGAAATGGATGTTGTTCTCAGAATGACGACCCCCGGAACCTAACAAAATGATACCCATATTGATTGTTTATAATAAAGCCGCGTCCGCCATCTTGGATCTCGAAATTGATGTTGTATTTAAAATTGGGACCCCCGAAAACCGCGAAAATAATACTCATATTGATTTTTTTTAAAAGTTGCCTCCGCCATCTTGGAACTCGAAATTAATGTTCTATTTAAAATTGGGACCCCCGAAAACCACGTAAATGATACCTACCCATATTGTTTTTTTTAAAAGTTGTGTCCGCCATCTTGGATCTGGAAATGGATGTTGTATTTAAAATCGGGACCCCCGAAAACCACGAAAATGATACCCATATTGTTTTTTTATAAAAAAGTTGCGTCCGCCATCTTAGATCTCGAAATTGATGTTGTATTCAGTTAGTGTTTATTTTTAGTTTAAATGTTTTATAACGCAATAAAAAAATAGGTAAGCCCAGTGTTTATATGCGTAGATACACTTGACGTGATGAGTGTGCAGATATTATTGATTAGTTGTGTGTAGAGAAGTTATTGACTAGCATCTGCTCAGATATTAATGGAGTAATGAATGTTCAGATATTAATGGTAGCTTGTAGTGTATAGAACTTATTGACATTTTAAACTGTTCAGATATATTTGGTCACCTTGTCTGCTACGATGTATCTGATGGCGACTGTGCCATCCGTACAGCTTCTTTACTAGTACTTTGGTCATATTGTTTTTCTTTTTTCCTTTGCGTAGATAACATCTGAAAAACAATAATGTGTAGACTTTAGGAACCAACACTAGATATGACCGTAAATTTTGGGAAAGGATTAAGAGTATTAATTATTATTATTATTATTAATCTTGACTTACATTGTAGGACAACAACTATATTTTGTACATTTAGGCGTTCACATTTTGAAACAAGACCCAAAACTTGAACTATACTACTTGTATCTTCTAGTTTGTTCAATTTTTAGATAAAGTCACCACAAAATGAACGATCAAATTCTCTTGCGCGTTCAGCTTAAAAACCGATAACCAGAAGATGAACGTATAAAATTTTAATATCTTTATTTGGTTCAAGTTTTGGGCATGAATTCTAAAGTTAAACAATAAACAGTTTCATACTAAAATAATTGTTGTAAAAATTAACAAAAACGTATATGTTGGCAACACCAAAAATATGTTTTTTTTATTATTTTAAAAATTGTCGCTAGCAACGCTCTCTTGCAATCTAATGGCGTCTAAGTGCAATTGGTGTCTTACAATAAATCTAATTTTAATATTATCGAAAGTGTTTATCTTACTGACCACGACCTCCCACAGGACCCTAACATTGGTCCTTCGCAGAGTCAGCGAGTTTAAGGGTTCTAAAGGTCGCAAAGGGTTAAGCAAGCGAGAATATAAGATTTCAAGATCGCCAAACAACGCCCGCCATTACAAGGGCCCTCTCTGTATGTACTCCGCGAGAATTTAGCATCGGAGGTGCAGGTTTGCATCATCTACGCTCCGGTTACAACGGCAGGGTGCAAAGTGCTAAAGTGTTTTTCAGTAAATAGTGCAACGTGAATTGTGTGCGTAAATAATATTAATTTACAATAATAATTTTGATATTGTAAAAAAAACGAAAATACCCAACCATACAAGGAGCAGAGAAGCTGTCAAGCCTATCAACCAATCAGCGCGCGCCACACGCTTAGTATATCTTGCGTGAAACACTGTGATTGGCTTACCGTACGAGTGGCGCGGTGTAGTTCCCGCCAGGCAACTTTTTTCAAGCAGATCATTCTCCGGTGCCCGCCATTTGTTACCATTTATTTTGTCGTCGTACAATGCTACTGTGTGCTGTGATTACTCTAAGTTGTTGTTACCAAGTTTAATTATAGTGCTATTGTTTATTTGGTTTAAAGTCAATCAATATGTCTATTGATGATTTGAAGAAGTTGAGAGCGGAGCGATCCTTTATTAAAGGAATAATCACCCGTTTGTATAATTTGTGTTGTGCCGAAACTATAGCCGATGAAACACTCGGCAATTTACAAACCAAAAAGACGAAAATGGAATTGTATTTCGCCGAGTACGAAAAAATCAATAAGGATATCTTTATTTTGGACGCGAGTGATCCGGAGGATTACGAATCCTCGGAGTCTAAATATTTCGACGCTATGTCTTTGTTAAACGACTCCATCGCTTCAAAAAACAATAATTATTGTTCAACATCAAAAGACATGCCTCGTGTTATAACTGCAAAGTTACCTACTATAAGCATTAATACTTTCACAGGGAAATATTGTGAGTACCCAGACTTTATACAATTATTTAGTTCACTAATTCATAATGATGTAAACTTAGATAATATTCAACGATTGCATTACCTTATACAGTTTTTAGAGGGCGAACCCTATAATTTAATTAAAGTTTACCGCTTACACCTAAAGGTTATGAAGATGTTATGTCTATGTTAAATGATAGGTATTTTAATAAGTATAAGATAAGTAGCGAATTTATAGGTGCATTGTTAGATTTAAAACCCATCCAAACACCCTCTGTTATTAGAGAATTTGTCAGCAGTATAAAGCAAGGTTTAGCATCAATAAAAAATATAGGCATTCCTATTGATAGCTGGGATCCTATTTTAATGGTTGTTTTTCATTAATTAATCAATTAGAGAGGGACTTCAACAACGAGCCAAAAGTTGATGACTTCATCAGCTACCTAGAGCATCGTGCACTGGCATTAGAGAACGCTGAGGAAGCACCGAGGATGCAGAATACAAGGCAGCTGCAAAGAGATGTCAAGGCAGTCAACATAGCAGCAAGTAGACCTTTGTCTGCCATCTGCTGCAATTACTGTAACTCCCAACAACATAAATTATATTTATGCACAAATTTTAAATTATTGCCATATGATGGCCGATTACAATTTGTTAAAGAAAAGGAGTTGTGTGAGACTTGTCTCAATAAGCACACAGGCAAATGCCGCTTTCATTTTAGATGTGCCCAGTGTAAAAGGTCGCATCACACTTTATTACATCCAGAGGAGCAGTTGATACAACAGCCTGTAGCATTGATTTCTAATGTAAAAAATAATAATAAAGGTAAGGGTAAAGGCAATTTTAGATACAGGTTCACAAACATCATTAGTTACTAGGAGTCTTGTTCAAATCCTAGGTTTGACTCCTGTGCGAGCAAACACTAACATTATTGGGGTTGGGAATAAGACTAGTACAATATCATATTCCTTACCATTAAAAATATATTCCCTAACATCTAGTTATAATACTACAATAGATTGTAATATGGTGGAGAGTATAACTTGTAAGCTTCCACAAAATAAAATCAATATTTCAAATTTAAATATGCCCAAAGGTTGTCATGAAACTCTATGAAATAAAAAGATAATTAGTATTTACAAGTTTATTTACAAGGAACCAAAATAACACGTCGGAGAAAGTGGCACAATTACTCTAAATTAAAAGTATAAATAAAAAAGAACACTTAAGGGAGGGCCAAGGTCCTAAGTGGATGCGCCGAGGACGTGCACACGGCACGACGGACGCACAGTCGGCAGCGCAGTAGGCACGCAGCAGGTGCACACCGGGGCGCGCGTAAGAGGCGTGCGGCAGGCACACGCAGTAGGGGCACGCGGCAGACCCGTAGTAGAGGCGCGCGGTCGTGCAGTTGAGGCACGGGCAGCAAGGGCGCGCGGGTAGAGGCGCAGCGGTAGAGGCGCGCGGCAGGCCCGTAGTAGAGGCGCGCGGCAGACCCGTAGTAGAGGCGCGGAAGTCGTGCGAGGAGGGCCCGCTGAGCAGCGGAGGACACGAAGACGAGGCCCGTGGCAGACACGCAGCAGGTACCCGGCCGAGGCCCGCAGCACAGGAACCGCCGAGGACCCGGAGACTGCTGGTGATAGGGACTGCTGCCACTTCCTCTTCCGACCTTCTTCTTCCGTGCCGAACACTAGACTCCCTACCTAATATCCGGCCCTCCTTTTATACCACGGACACAATTTAAAATCGGAATAGAGATTTCCAGAAAATTATAGACAAACAAAAAAGAAAAGCAGTTGTCAAACAAAAGAAGACGTCATGTCAAAATAGTAAATAAACAGTAATTTCGAAGAAAATACAATTATAACAAGCCTAAATATTATTGAAAAAGACGTGAAAAATGGGTAGAATACAAGTGCAAGCGTGAAACAGCGACTTACTTAAGTGGAGATACACATTTCAGACGAAGAAGTGATGATGATGATTTACAGTGAAAATGTTGTAAAATCTAGTGTCAAAATAAAGAGATTGTACAGGTAAATAAATTGTAAGGTTTAACAGTATTTACACGTGATTCCCATAAAAAGGTAGCTTATTAAGGTAGTGTTGCATACCACAACACTACAAGGTTAGCTGATGAATCTTTTAACATACAATCTGAGATAGATTTATTAATGGGGGCCCATGTGTTTTGATGTGTGTCCGTGTGCCCTCAGAGCTCCAGCAGCCTGAAGCAAAGCTTGCTTTATCACCTTGCACTTCATCTGCATTGTACACGCCTCCACCTAGCATCATTAACACCCGCTTTGGCCATATTGTGGCTGGGGCATTGACAGACGTTAGTAACAATTCAAATTCTTTTGTCAGTCTCTTATGCTCTCAATGTGATACTGATGTTAGGGAAACTTTAAAAAAAATTTGGTATACTGAGACAGTACCAGAAATTAGAAATGAAAATTCTTCCGAATTTGAGTTAGCGGAAACAATTTTTCAGAATTCTGTCAAACTTGACAATAAAAGGTTTCAAGTTGATTTACCATTAAAATATCCATTAAGTAGGATCAAGGATATGTTAGGTGAATCATTTAACTATGCTTTTTATAGATTTATAACTTTAGAGAAAAAATTACATAAAAATCCAAACTTATTAGCAGAGTACAAAAAGTTTATTCATGAATATATTCAGCTTGGCCATGGTCATGTTGTAGATTTAAGTACAATAAATTTTGATCAAGAGCCTGTTTTTTTTATGGGTCACCATGCAGTGTTGAATGAGAACAGTATTTCAACAAAATAAAGAGTGGTTTTTGATGGTTCAATGAAAACTATCAAAAAAGTATTATTAAATAATTTGTTATTAAATGGCCCTGTAGTTCAAAGGGACCTCTTTGAGGTATTGTTATAATTTAGAATAGGTGATTATACCTTCACCACAGACATTAGGCGGATGTTTAGAAATATGAACATAAAACCTGAACATACCACACTTCAAAATATTTTATGGCGTGATAACCCTAAAGAAAAAATTCAATGTATTAGGTTAGATACAATTACTTATGGTTTGAAGTGTTCTAACTTCCTGGCTACGCGATGCCTGCTTGAGCTTACCAATGTTTATGCTGATAAATTTCCATTGGCATCATTTATAATAAAAAATTGCACCTATGTTGACGATGTCCACTATTCTAGCTCAGATATTACACATATTATTCAAGCAAAGCAACAGTTATGTGAGCTGCTTAGTTATGGCAGCCTAGAAACACACAAGTGGGCTTCTAATAATGACAAAATTTTATTTGACATCCCATTACATAAACAGCAGTTTGAAAATAAAAGTTTAACAGAAGAGAATGATTTTAGTATTAAAACTTTAGGATTAGAGTTAGACTTAAAGCATGATAGGTTTGTGATAACATGCCCTAAGGGATATCAAAGTGAGTGTAATACTAAACGAGTGATGCTTAGTTATATTTCAAAGTTCTACGACCCATTAGGATTTGTAAGCCCTATCATTGTTAAAGCAAAAAGTTTCATGTAGAAGTTATGGTGTTATAAGCTAGATTGGGATGCAGCTGTTCCTAGCGATTTCAAAAAGGAATGGTTACAGTTTGTCACTAATTTATCTTGCATGGAGCCGATTTATTTATTTAGAAATATACCTGTGAATGGCAGCGCCAAGGCAGTGCAGCTGATAGGATTTGCTGATGCGTCGAGTTCTACAGGCTATGGTTGCTATTTGTATTTACGAGTGGTCGACTCATCAGGTATACCTGATACGAATTAGAATTATTTACGGGATATTTACCATGTAATTTTATAGTTGTGAGTTCCCGATATTGTTATTAATAATTCTAATTCAAATGTTAATAACCATGAAAGTATAAAGTGCTATATACCTGATACATTCTTACTCTGTTCGAAGTCGCGAATAAACCCGCTTACCAGTAAAACTAAGCTAACTGTACCGAAGCTAGAGCTCAATGCGGTATTATTATTAGTAAAATTAACATCAAAAACTTATAATACATTAAAATTAAAAATAAATATTGATAACGTTTATTTGGGAACCCATCACTTTATCGCAATTTAGTTCATCGATTTTCATTCCCCATAAAACTATTCGCAGATCTTTATATACAATATTTAACAACTCCTCGAATCAGTTTACATCGCAATTTCATTTTCTCGAATAGTTATTATCTACAAACTCACTCCATCGTTGTTTCTCTTCACATTGTATGTATTTTATCAAAGTAATGTTAGATCAATGTGTTTTTACCCATAATTTTGTTTCCACGAAAGTTTCATTTTGCAAAATAGTTAAAACACAAATTTTTACTTCACTAAAGTCTGTGTTCATCGAAAACGCGATTTTCATGTAATTAATCATTTTTGTTACCCTGTTATGAAGACCTGGGTTAGGTTAGATGAGATTTTTAACCACACGCTGGCAGCAAAACAACCGAAGTTAACAGAGATTGCTTTTTTGCTTGCTGTATCTTGCATGCTACACGCAGGCTTGCATTGCATGCTGTATGCATGCTTGCATTGCATGCTGTATGCATGCTTGCATTGCATGCTGTATCATGCTTGTATTGCATGCTCTATGCATGTTTGCATGCTGTAGCAGAGTGCCTGCAAAGGGCCTGATTATGTATAAAGTTCCACTTTACTCCCAGCTACTCCCCTGTCTTTGCTGGTCTCGCAGAAGCAGCTGTCAAAAGTATGAAGTACCATTTAAAAAGGATTGTACAAAAATTGATACTTACTTATGAGCAATTTGCTACTTTAATTACACAAATAGAAGCTGTACTCAATTCAAGACCTTTATTACCTGTATGTTCGTCAGACATCAATGATTATTCGTATATTACGCCAGGACATTTCCTTATTGGTGCTCCATTAACGAAATATCCAGAACAAGATGTTTCTAATGTACCATGTAATAGACTTAAGTTTTGGCAAATAGTAAATAATATAAAACAATGTTTTTGGAACGTTTGGTATAAACAGTATTTAAATACATTGCAATGTCGTCCTAAATGGCAAGTGCCAAAGCCAAACGAAAGTTGGAGACTTAGTTATTTTAAAAGAACCAAATGCAGTTCCTTTGTATTGGCCAATGGGTAGAATTGTACAAATTAACCCTGGAATAGTCGTTATATGATGTTAAATAATATGTACTTTCGAGGCCGAAGTATGTTGGCAACACCAACAATATGTTTTTATATTATTTTAAAAAATGTCTCTGGCAACGCTCTCTTGCAATCTAATAGCGTCTAAGTGCAATTGGTGTCTTACAATAAATCTATTTTTTATATTATCGAAGGTGTTTATCTTGCTGACCACGACCTCCCACTACTTTTACTTTTACTTTTGGTAAATAGCTTCATAATACTTTTTAAAACTAATTTGATTGGTTTTGGCTCGACTTTAAGAATGATTTTATATGTTATTGATTTGTGTAAATATTAGCACTTTTTCCATTAGTTGAACGCTGTTCATTTATTGGATCCTGTTGTAATTGCCAGGTGGGGCCATGCCAAGGCGTCCATTTCAAGATTACAAGGGTCATTGGAATCACTTAGTTCAATGACTACAGAAAGAATATTCACCAAGCGCGAGCGCTTGGTTCAAGTATTTAACGAATATAACCAACTTTGTGTTCAGATTATTTGCATAGATCCCAATGATCGCGAAAACTTAGCTGAAATGGAGGAGACATATATTGATTTAATTACGCATTTAGATGTGTTGTTAAATAAAAATAATGCAACCATGTCGGCGTCAAATTCACCAAATAAAATCAAATTACCAAATATAAATATTCCCAGCTTCAATGGTAAGTACACAGACTATTATGAGTTTATTAACCTTTTTAATGCAATGATCCACAACGACAGATCACTGTCACCAGTACAAAACTTTATTACTTGAAAAGTTTCTTAAGTGACGAGCCACATGCACTTATTAATAATTTGCCATTGATTAGTGACAGTTATGACGAAGCGTTAAAATTATTGCGAGAGAGATATGATAATAAAACAAAAGTAGTTCATGAACACATTTTTACACTTTTAGACATGCCTCCTATTACAAGATCAACTGCTTCAAATCTATGTAAACTGATTTCAGGTGTGAAACAGCACATTGCAGCACTCAAAAATTTAGATGAACCCGTGGAGTCATGGAACAGCATCATGGTATGCATACTTTTTTGAGCATCGAGCATTTTTAGAGCGTCGAGCATTGGCTTTGGAGTCAACGGAAGGTGGTCAAAGGCCATTGCAATGCTTGGCAAGCCATGCTGTAGCTGCTTCCCAGTCTGCTTGTACTTACTGTAAGTGTACTGACCATAAATGTCCTAGCTTCAAACTTGCAACACCAAATAAGCGCTATGAATTTGCCGCTGCCAACAATTTGTGCAAGATTTGTCTGACACAGCATAAGCGCAAGTGCAGATTTCATTTTAAGTGTGAGGTGTGTAAACGATAGCACAACTCCTTATTGCATGGCATGGAGTCACCCAAGCCAAGTAAGCCAACACCACCGGTCACCTTGCTCGCCAATACTACTCAAACTCAAGTTTTGCTGCCTACTGCACAAATAAAATTAATATCGCAAACTGGTACCACTATTTATGCTCGAGTCCTGCTTGACAGTGGGTCACAAGCTTCTTTCGTCACACAAAAGGTTGTCGATTTATTGGGAGTGACTCCTGTGTACACCAATACAAATATAATAGGCATAATAAAAACTGAAAAAGCGGTTGACAAATGTATAAATCTTGAAATACATTCTACCATTTATCCATTCAAAATAAATGTCAACTGCCATGTTGTAAAAACTATCACAACCAAATTGCCCCAAACTAAGCTTGATACAGCATCCTTTGACATACCTACAAACTGCAAACTGGCTGATGTCAAATTTAATACACCAGGTGATGTGCATCTTTTGCTTGGAGCTGACATCTTTTTCCAGATCCTGCTGCCTTGGCCTAAAGAGCTTCACTCTGTGAGCAGTCACAACGGAGGTGGAGGCGCAGTCATCCAGCAAACATCTTCAGAGCAGCCATCAATACTACACACATCATTTGGCTACATCGTTGCAGGTCGCACCAATGCAAACGGGAATGAGCAGATCATATCTTTATTTTGTCAAGAATGTATTTTGGAGCACTGAGAAAGTGCCTGAAGTCTACCCAGAACAACCAGAACACATAATATGTGAAAAACTTTTTAATGAAACAACAAAACTTGAAAATAACAAATTTCAGGTTACGATGCCATTTAAAATTTCATTAGAACAAATTAATTCTGTGTAAGGAGATTCTTTTAACTTAGTTTTGAAAAGATTTTATAGCCTAGAACAAAGATTGCATAAAAATCCACATTTGTTTTCTGAGTACAAAAAGTTTATTGATCAATATTTATCTTTAAAACATGGTGAGTACCGTGATATAAGAGACTTTAATTTGGCCAAAGATCCGATTTATTTCCTACCTCACCATGCAGTTATGAAACAAACAAGTCGTACTACCAAACTGAGAACTGTCTTTGACGCCTCAATGCGTACAAACAAAAAAATATCATTAAACGATCTTTTACTTAATGGTCCTGTAGTGTACAAAAAGAGTATTTTGATATTTTAATTTCATTTAGGACAGCAAAGTATTTTTTCATTTGTGACATACAAATGATGTTTAGATCTATAGATTTTAGAGCCATCACAAAGGTCACTACAAAATATTTTGTGGCGGGAATCCTCTGAACAGGACATTATTAAATGTATACAATTGAATACAATTACATATGGTCTTAAATCTTCATCTTATTTAGCAACTCGATGTCTCTCAGAATTAGCTATAAAATTTAAAAATTCATATCCTTTGGCCTCTGATATCCTCAAGAACAACACATATGTTGACGACACTTTGGTAAATAATAATTCTGTTCAAAACTTAATAGAAATGCAAAATCAACTAATTAAGCTGCTTGCTCTGGGTGGATTTCAGCTGCACAAATGGGCAACAGATTGCAGCTCTATATTACATAATGTTCACAAAGATTGTCATTACTTCGGAGAGGTAGAATTGCAAGGCCATGATGTGCATGTTCAAGCATTGGGGGTAAACTTTGATGTCAAAAGTGACAGGTTCAAAACGACCTGTCCTCAACCATACTGTAGTACAACAGTGTTACTAAAAGAGAAATTCTTAGCTATATTAGTAAGTTTTATGATCCCATGGGGCTTATAGGCCCTATATTAGTTCGTGCCAAAGTAATAATGCAGAAGCTATGGGCTAGCAATATTGAATGGGATGCAATTCCCACAGATGATATAAAAAAAATGTGGCAGGAATTCATTAGAGATTTGTCTACCATGGAACCTTTGAGTATGCCACGTTGTATCACAAACATGGATGCAATTGTCAATCAGCTTATTGGATTTGCATATGCATCAAATGTAGCTTACGGTTGTTGTCTGTACCTGCGTTCTATTGGCAAACAAGGTGATGTTTGTGTAAACTTGCTGTGTTCTAAGTCAAGGATAAATCCTCTAAGAAAACAACTAACAGTACCCAAGCTTGAACTAAATGCTGCTCTTCTGCTCTCTGGGTTAACTGCCAAAGTACATAAAACACTCTACACAATTAAAAATAAATAACACATATTTATTTTCTGACTCGCGAATTGTTTTAGCGTGGCTAAAGACACAGGTCACTAAGTTACAGACATATGTCGCTAATAGGGTGACAATAATTTTGGAACATACACATTACTGTCAATGGCAATATGTGAATACTGTAGAAAATCCTTCAGACTGTCTCAGTCGTGGTCTGCTCCCACATGAACTAAAAAATAATCAATCTTGGTGGTATGGTCCATCATTTTTAAAAGAAAGCAAGTATGAGTTTGAACCTGTGTATGACTTACCTACATTCTTACCTGATACTAAAGGAACTAATGATAAACAAATGGTTTGTGTAACTACTGTTGTAAATGATACATGTATATTCAAATTTTTAAAAAAATATTCATACATGTGTAAAATGATTAGGATTTTTTCTTATGTGCTTAGATTTTGTAACAATGTCAATAGGCGCATAAAATTAGCTTACCCTGGACATAATTCGATAACTCGTTGATTTTATTATTTGATCGGATATTTATATTAAGTATCAAATATTATTAAGATATGTGATGTAAAAAATTTGCGATCGTAGCCGTTTTTTATAAAAATCATGACATTTCGTATAATAAATAACTTTTTCATAAAAGCAAAATAGGTAACCAAAAACCTTGTTAGTATAATTTTGAGGTGTATTTAAATACTATCACTTAGTACCAAAATTAAACCGAAATCAAATTCACATGTGTGATTTTTTTTACAGTATTCATCTAATCTCAATATCTAGATAAGCAAAAATGCTAACTATGATGGTTAAAGCTTATTATACTTTTTTGCGGCATTTTAGCCATTTCAGACAAAAATTAAACATTTATTTTTTACGTTTTAGAAATAATGTATTTCTCAGTAGTTAAAAATCGTAACTATGAAATTTTTGTTTAATAATAAGTTTTGGTGTACTACAATTGTGTTTTCATCAAAATTAAACTCGTTAATGTCACGCTTATGAAGTAGCAAATATAATTGAAAATACGCGCAATCAAGTAGTTGAGCGGGATGCACGCGGTTGCGGGGCGGGATGAGAGCGCGGCGCACGACTAGATTCTGGCAGGCTGGCGGCCGTATATTATTAGGCCGTAAATTTGTATAATATAAAATCAATCACCTTGCTTTTAAGACCTTGCTAATAAGAGCTACATTATCTATATATTCTGTGGACCTGCAGAGTCTTTTTAAAGAGCCACAGCAACATAGAATCACTAATCATTTTTATAATTTGCTTGTTGTCACCTACATGTTTTTACTAAAAAAAAAGTATAATAAAACTGCGAGCTTGTAATAGTTACCTACCTACGATTCCACGAAAATCGTTCAACTCATTATGAACAATTTAGATATTATCAATCTAACGAACATAATAATTCAATGAAATGTTCGTCCTAGTCGAACTAAAGTCAATAAATAGAATACAAATTTACAAAACAACTAAACACTAAACGGAAGACAGATTTTAAAGAGTATAGGATAAGGTCAACATTCCTATGTTACAAAAACGCTCAACAGTAATAATAATATGCCGTAAGTCGCTTAATTGTTTTCCCGTGTGGTCACATGGCTAAGCAGTGAGATAGGAACTGATGGTTTTTAGTGAGTATGCCATTCGGAAAGTCTCTCATAACTCAACTGTGGCCCCTTATCACAACTGGGTAGCTATAAAAGCAAAAAAAAGGTGTAGTAATTGAAAACCCCCTCCCTTTTGACCGATTGATCTGAAATTTAGTTTAATAAGTATACAATTATGTACATTCAATATCATTACAAATCCAAGATGGCCGCCACCACGAAATGGCGGATTACCTTTTTATTTGTTATATTTAATAAGTCTAATATCAATAGCCTGCCACCTGAAGGTGACTATCTGGTTTACTTTAGAAATCGTCGGACTCTTGCCAAGTTGCCTTAAACCCGTCAAGAATTAGATTCTAGACATATGTACCTAATTGATTTTTTCTTGGCTGGTGGGATAAGTAAAAGTGACGCATTGGCTATTAGCTTAGATGTAGATAATGCATTCGATCGGGGCTTGCGCAGGGGCGTTTTCTCGGAAATACCAACTTAAGTTTGTCGGTAGGTTCTTGCCTAGCAGGTGTATATAAGCCTTTGTTGACGGTAATTGTCTGGATCACATGGAAATTTAATGGTTTTGTCCCTGTACGGGTTTGTGTTGTGTCTCCACTGCACTGTATATCACTGCATATCAATAATATGTTATTTATCCATTGAGAATGTACTGCAACAATGTCCTCCACATTGTTATGCGGATGATAATACCCCTCGAACCCTGAAGGTCTAAGTATAGTGAAATATAGTCGCGGTCGATTTATGTCTAAAGTCGAGAGTCTCTGTTTCGGGACGACTAAGCTTGGTTAATGTCGATCCCACTACATAAGACAAAAGTCTGCGCGTTTATCACTGAACCCCATTATGATGCTGACAGCAAAATTTCTTGATCCTATATCCCATTCCATCTTTGGAGTTAATAATGTCTAGCTAGCTTGGTGAGCTCAATAGAGCGCATTGATACTTTTTTAGGGGCGAAGACAGTTACTGTGCTAACACAGTAACCTCCTGCGACTAATGAAAGGATCTCTGCTTTAGTGGACAGGGTACTTTCAACTCGACTAGACGGCCGTCAAGATGGAAGCCAAAGAAATAAACAGCTATACAAACGGTAGAATAGAACCTACTTAAGAAGGCAAAATCAAACACCGCTTGTGAGGTCCGGATCTTTGACAATTCTCAAAGCGCGTCTTCGCTCCGCGTCAACAGATCTAGATGTTTCCGTCCTTAGGTGGCAGCAGTACACCACACAGGACTTGCTGTGTGAGCATGGATCGCTTGATAAAAAAAATAGGACATTATAACTCGACAAGATCTTATTCCGAAGAGAAGTACCGGCGCGCTCTATTAAGCACACCAAGCTTCTTGGATGCTAGCTTGAGTTTATCTTCCAAATGACAGCGGAACTGTACTTAACTAGAGATATCAACACCAAGGATTCCTATACTCTTAGATACGGAAAGGGGTGTGTAAAGAAACTGTGGAGACACAGAGTATGGGTTTTTTTACCGCTAAACACGCAGACTTGAGTCTTAGTGGGGTAGAATTGGACTAAGTGTAGTCATCCCTAATAAGACGTTCTGATAAAAGAACTCTGGATTTCAGATACAATGCGACGGTGACTTTCCTTCACTGTAGACCGAGGGGTATTAGCATGATGACCCGTAGACTAGGCGTCACCAGTACTGTCGTCCGCATAGCTATTCGGTCCGCGAATAGTCAGCATGTTATTGATATGTAGCAAAAACAGTGTTGGAGGCAGCACCGAGCCTTGCGGGACGACAGGGTTAATGTCCATGCTATCTGAGATACTGTCATCAATGACGGCTCTTATGCATCTTCTGCACAAAATGCTAGCGACCTGTTGCTACAGCCCCTCAGGTAGCTTCAAAAGAAGACCCCTGGGCCAGTTCCGATAAAACTCCTTCGCTACATCAAAGCTAACCGCCAATTCCTCACCTTGACTCTCAATGGCAAGAGCCCAACGGTGTGTGAGGTACACTAGAAGACCACCCGTCGAGCAATTGTGTGGAAAGCCGTATTGGCGGTCGCTCATTAGGTCGTGATCTTTAGGTACCTGAGGAGTAGCATATTTATGAAGCTCTCTATCACCTTTGAGAGACGGGGAGTTATAGCTTTTTTTTATAGACTATTGCTGTTGGCCGCAGATGGCTTTTACAGTGTGACC
Source organism: Nymphula nitidulata (assembly GCA_947347705.1). NCBI lineage: Eukaryota > Metazoa > Arthropoda > Insecta > Lepidoptera > Crambidae > Nymphula > Nymphula nitidulata. The sequence goes on along the minus strand of OX374636.1, from coordinate 8,839,996 downwards.
GGGGTTTAAATGAGTCAAGAACATTGGTGAGTCCTCAAGCCTTGAGGGCGAATTCGCCTCTGGAGGGTTTCTAATCGCCAGGCGTCACCTCCGGTGGAGGTGTCGCGCTGACTCTTAGAGTCTCTAGGGCGCTTGAGCCACGAGGGAGACGGGAGGTTATAGCGATAGGCCTGTAATTCGATGGGTGAAAGTACGAAATAATGGTGGAGTACGTAAGCGCAAAAAGGTGCATCAAAATAGGACACACTGCTTTAGCACCACTGCCGGTATGTCTTCTGATCCGCTCGATTTATGAATATCCAGAGATAACAACACACGCCGTACTCCCGTTGCGTAATGGAGATCTTAGGCATAGAGTGGGCGCACTAGGGGATGTTAGGTAGTACAGCACCTACGTCTTTTTTTTTGAGCGTTATAGGCTGGCACTAGACCACAATCTCACCTGATGTAAAGTCCCGATGTGGTCGACGGTGTTACGTGCTCACCTAGAAATTTCCTATTCACTCTAGCCTTGAAGAGCTCTAAGTTGTATCGCTCGGGGAAAACATCAGGAGGCAGGGAATTTTACTCCTTTGCTGTTCGCATTATAAAAGTGTTGGCGAAGCGTTTTGTGCGGATAAATGGAACATCAACAACGTAAGGATGATACACCAATCGACGCCTGGATCCTCGAAGATGGAAAGCGGCAGATGGAATCAAATCATGCAGCTCGATTGCACACTCATCTATAAAAAAAACCGATAAACGAGCAACTCTTCGACGATGTTCCAGGTGTTGCAACTGGTCCTGGACAAGTTTTGGATTGCCAATGAGTCTCCTGGCACGGTTTTCTATCGAGTCTAAAGCAGCCAGTTGGTATTCAGCAGAACCATCCCAAAGGTGACAACAGTACTCCATACATGGCCGGACTTGCGCTTTATAAAGTTGCGAGTATACCAACCTTATTTGCTGCAGTTGTTGCAACAGACTCAATATACTAGCCGAAGTTTAAATATGCTGACATTTTAATACCAAGGAGGTACAGGTGGTCTGTCAACGACAATGTCACACTCCGGAAAGTAGGAGCCTGATGAAGGGGACTTCATTTACCGGTAAATAAGCACCTCTGTGTTTTGTCCGCATTAAATGTGACTAGGTTGGCATCGCCCCACTCAGAGATCGTCCGAAGAGCCACATTCATGCTATCAATCACCTCCGTCATTCAAAGTAGAGTTCGAGGCAAAGAGACTGCCCTGCTTTCTCTTTAGTGCTGTGGGACAAGGTTCCATCTGGCTTACTTAGTGGTGGCAAGGATGACGTACAAAAGTTTCCCTCGGCAGCTTTCGACCAGAAAGCGCTAAACCCAGAAGGGTATTTTGCAAGCCGATCGTCAATTCTGCCGACATAATCGAAAATCGTTTTGGCAATCACTCTTTTACAGAACCTCGAAGCGGCGTTCAACTTCCACTTTACAGCTTCGCTTCCAATTAACAGATTACGACACCACAGGTCTACCCACTGATAATACGGCGACTTCTTGAGGAGCTCTTGCAACTTCACTAACCGTAGGAACACGACATACAAAAGCAGTGTCATTTGGCTGCGAACTTCTGCAAGGTTCAATTATTCTCTATTTCACCAGTCGAGCTGCTCCCGATCGAGCGAATTAGCGCTAAATACCTCTCCAAAGTGAACTTTTATTCCAAAGATCACTTTTGACTTTTCGTGTGTCTTATTCTCAGAATATACATCTTAGTGCTCGTAAGAATGTAAGCCGCTATTTCGTGGTGGCGGCCATCTTGGATTTTGAATTTTTTCGTAGTGTAATGTATTCTGTTAAGGCCTTTCATTTCATACCCGTATTGGTGGTGGTGGGGGTTTTGTTGCGGGCGGCCATCTTGGATTTACAATGCTACAAATATGCATATTTTTATTGACATTAACTAAAGGTATACAGTATACACAACATTTCAGATCAATCGGTCAACAGAAAGGGGATAAAAATTCTATTTTTAGATTTGACCCAAGCCAAACAAGGCAATCTAAATAAAACTATATAAAAATTTGCGCATGAATGTTGGTATTGAGCGACGACAGTTTCCGCACCGACTTATGCTGTAATGATGTTCAGCGACGTATGGCATATTACCGTTAAGTGTTTTTGCAACATTGAAATGAAAACATCTTGTACTAAGTACCTACAACTACCTACCACCTACAAGTACCTACAACTAAAACGGACCACGAATCACTTGTTGGTCCGTTTTAGTGTTCAGTTTCTTTGTAAATTAGTATGTGTTCATTGACTTTTGTTGCTGACTGTACCTCGTGTTCATAGAAGTATATAAAAGTTTGATAACCAATAGCCTTTATTCGCGACAGCGAGCGAGCCCCGGAGTTGGTACATACACAAAGAAATTACGACCTTATGCGGTCAGCAATAACGTCTTATTGAAACGTATCTGAGAAAAAATATAAATTATTGGATTATCGTGGACATTAACTGTTTAATTTGTTTTGTATAGTATTAATAATATTTTAAGGGTGTGAATTAAACACTTTCTGAGTAGTTATGTATTTTGGTTTAAAAAAAAATGAGAAAAAGCGTAACTTTACACACCCGCAAAGAAAATATGTTTAATTTTTAGTAATTTAGTAACACAGATAATATACTATTATGAATCAATTTTGAAATCATAGTTATCTATAATTTCTTGTAAAATAAGACGAAAAAACTGTAACTAGCTGAACTTAATTTATTTAAAATTGACGCGAATGTTTAATTAGTTTAATTTTGATTAATTTAACTAGAATTATAGTGTCATATCATAGCAGAGGATCTTTTACAAAGTTATTTATTATGCTGTAATTATGAAACCAAAATGTGTTGAAAATTTATATTTTCAGTTTTTTTATAGTGATGCGGAGCTTTAAAATGTTTAATTCTTTTTATTTTAACTATAACTAACAACACTTTATGTACTAGAAAAAGAAAATTCCAGTTATCGAATTATGTCCAGGTTAAGCTAATTTTATGCGCCTACAAGCCTAATTTAACAAAACAAAAACATTTCTTATCTACATCTGAATTAAATCATGCCTTATCATACAAAAATCGTGCTCGTCTTGTCGTGCTTGTTGCATCTTCTATCTATTTTATGCAAATGAAATAAAGTCGTGAAGAAAAATACAAATTGGAGTAGGAAATGAAAAGTGCGTTCGCTTCGAATATGGTTTCTTTAATAAAAGAATAATGTTGCCACGTAAAAATCCCTCCATAAATTTGGATATTTTTTAATATTGTCTATGTTTTGTACATAACTCCCGACCAGCACATTTTGATAATTTCGTGGACTGTAAATTGTATGTGATAGACGCTGATTGAGCCAGTTGCGTGTAATTTGACTGATTGGTAGTTACCTACATTACATTATGCAATTCTTACAAATGAAAAGTTAAATTTTAAGTTTACACAATCAAAGGATGTATGCGAAATATTTTTTATACATAATGAAATTTTATACTAGTAGAAACAGGTAAGTATTACACTTCAACTTACAACTACTTTAGCTTTTTCTTACAATAAACTAACCTAATATAAACCTTTGTTTTATTTATTTTTTCCCTACTTAAAGTTAGGAAAGTAATTAAAAATTGTAATGCAACCTTAAATACATGCTACACAAACGTAATAACTAATATTTATTAGGAACTATGCAACTTATGTGAACACATTAATTAAAATAAGATTCAAACAGTATAATATACTTTTAGTCATATACAGTATAAGTTATACTATAAATGAATAAAAACATGCTTACTTATTTACCTACTGTAATAAAGTGAAAATTGAAAATGATCACCTAAATAATGCACGCTTACTTTTAAATTAAAAATGCCTAATCTTAAAGCATTAGTATGAAAACTGAAAATACACATCTTATGTAGTTACAAAACATTAACACTTAATTAAAATTGTTTTCTTGTTTAATAATTAGCTATTATCAATTACAATGTTATTGTAAGGGTAACAAACAAATTTTTGTTACTGATATCCTTTGGCATTTTCCATTGGCCTTTTTTGCTTCTATGGCCCTCACTTTGCCATCTTTGCCAGGAAAAACTGAAGATACTCTAGCCATGGGCCATGTTAAGGGAGGGGTGTTAGGTTTAGGTTACCTCTCTTAATGAGATTTTTGTTGTAATCTTCCATCGTAAATATTAATTAATATTCGAAAACACTGCAACTGGCTTTTCATGGTCTGCAACTGGCTTTTCATGGTCCTTGGAAAGGTTTTTACCTTTCCAAGGACCATGAAGAAAAATACAAATTGGAGTAGGAAATGAAAAGTGCGTTCGCTTCGAATATGGTTTCTTTAATAAAAGAATAATGTTGCCACATAAAAATCACTCCATAAATTTGGATATTTCTTAATATTGTCTATGTTTTGTACAGTCTGTTATGTCTCATAATAAGGTAACCGACAGCAGTCTAAAGCCCCTAGTACCTTTCATAGATAGCAATAGCATTATGAGAGTTGGTGGTCGCTTACAAAACGCGTCAATTTCTTACGCGAAGCAACACCCTATTATATTGCCAAGAGAATCTACTATTACAGAAATAATTATAAGAGATGAACATTTGAAATTACTACATGCAGGGAAAAAATTGGTACTCACTTCTATAAGGCAAAGGTATTGGATAGTGGATGGATTACGTACTGTAAAAAAGGTAATTAATAAATGCATAACCTGTTTCAGAATGAAATGAGCAGCCTCCACTCAGCTGATGGGTTCCTTGCCTGCTGACAGAGTCACCGAATGTCGACCATTTCAAAAGGTCGGAGTAGACTTTGCTGGGCCGGTTTCCGTCAAAAATAGCCGAATTAGAAAGTCAATCATAGGAAAAGGTTGTAGGCGACTTTCCTACATTCCTAATATTTACATTATTAATTATTTACACCTATTTATTTATTAATAATATTTACATTTATTTAATAAGTATTTATAACTATATAATTAATATCTACTTACACTAAATAACATAACACTTAACGTAATTACTATTTATAAATTTATTAATATTTAATATAACACGCAGGGCGTGTCGTGCTTTGGAAACGCGCACTCCAAAACATGTTCTTTTGTCCTCGCTAATGAGCTAGTCGGCTCGGCGGCGACCGACCGGCGCCCGCGCACGATCGCCAGTCGAGACACCAACACGACGCGAAGCGCTTGTCTCTTTGTTTACCGCTCTCGACCTTGCGCTGACATTCAATGTTAACTGCTTTCCGCTCGAAACTATTTCTTGTTACTATTATACTCTTCTTTCGCTTGTAAACTGTCTTGTGCCTGTGCTTGTGCGTGGATATATTGTTCTCCTTCTGTACCGTGTTTTGTGTGTGAGAATTTGTGTTTGGACAATACAGAAACTGTAAGTCAGACTGCCTTATTTATTTCTCACCAACAACTGAAATAATAAGTGGTGTATATCGACCACCATCACACATTTATCCATACTGGTGACCCCTCACGAACATGGAAAAAGGATTCCACGACGCACGAAGCCATACCAATGACGGACGCGGTTCCATGGGCTCGGACGACAATTTTGCCGGACGTCAATCTGCGAGTGGAATGACGGAAGTTTTCAAAGTAGGCGTGAGAGTACCTCCTATTTGGCCTGAGGAGCCGGAAATTTGGTTCGCGCAGGTTGATATCATCATCAACCCTCCTGCTGCTGATAAATACCTCAAGCTGAAGACGGAGCTGATCAAAAGGCTGACGGCTTCTAATGAAAAAAAGTTGCAGCAGTTGCTGATGCACGAGGAGTTGGGCGACCGCAAACCGTCGCAATTCCTGCGTCATCTTAAGGGCCTCGCTGGATGTGACGTCACCGACGACTTCTTGAAGACGATCTGGACCAGTCGTCTTCCACACGGCGTACAGACGGTGCTTGCTGGTCAACCATCCACCAGTACCACAGACGACCTAGCAGATCTCGCCGATCGTGTCCACGATCTGGCCTGCTCATCGCCCAGGATTGCTGCCATTAGTGACGCCGTCCCCGGTTCCGCCATCACCGAACTGACGAAGCAGGTTGCCGAGTGGACCAGACAGATGCAGAAGCTCGTGTCTGAGAAGAGCGACAGAGGAAGACACCGACCATCTCGTCGGTCCAGGAGCAGATCTTCGTCCACCACCAGGCAGCGGTCGAACTCCAACTACCGAAAGTTCCCGCTGTGCTGGTACCATGGGAAGTTCGGCGACAAGGCAGAGAAGTGCATCCGGCCTTGTGATTTCAAGGCGGGAAACGCCGGAAGCGGTCGATAATGGCGACTGACGACTGCTCAACTTCATCTTCGGGTCGCCTCTTCGTGACGGACCGGTCTACAAAGACGCAGTTCTTGGTCGACACTGGCAGCGACCTCTGTGTCTTTCCACGGTCCTCGCTGCGTGAACGTCGTGCCCGAAACAACCTCGATCTGTGTGCAGCAAACGGGTCTAGTATAGCAACATACGGCTATGCACACTTAAATTTAGACTTTGGCTTGCGCAGAACTTTTGCTTGGCGCTTTGTAGTGGCGGACGTTACCAAGCCGATAATCGGTGTCGATTTTTTAAATTATTGCAATTTGATAGTTGATATTAGAAATAAGAAGCTGATTGATAACGTTACGTCCATGTCTGCTGTAGCTAGCTTTGCTTCTTGTGATATTTTCTCCGTGAAGGTCTCCACTGGCGATACTCGTTACCACAAATTATTGGGTGAGTTTCCAGACATCACACGTCCAGCATACACCGCATTACACCTCACAACACTGTACACCATATCCGTACAACATCCGGTCCCCCCGTATCTTGTTCTCCCCGACGTTTAGCTCCCGACAATTAAAGATCGCTCGCCAGGAGATTCAATCGATGCTGGCTAATGGTACAGCTCGTCCGTCGGAGAGTCCATGGGCTTCCCCCTTACACTTAGCACCTAAGAAAGACAACGGCTGGAGACCATGTGGTGACTACCGCATGCTCAACGCTCGGACCGTGCCAGACATGTACCCAATCAGGCACATACATGACTTTGCCCACAGCATTGCAGGATGTACAGTCTTCAGCACACTCGACCTAGTGAAGGCTTTCAACCAGGTACCAGTTAGCCCCGAGGACATCCCGAAAACTGCGATCACCACGCCCTTTGGACTGTTTGAATTCCCGTTCATGACTTTTGGTCTACGTAACGCGGGTCAAACATTCCAAAGGTTCGTGGATGAAATGACCGGGGGGCTCGACTTCGTCTTTTGCGACCTGGACGACTACCTGGTTTTCTCGAGGTCAGTGGAGCAGCATGAGCAGCACCTGCGCATCTTATTTGAGAGGCTGAAGAAGTACGGAATGCTGATCAACACCTCTAAGTGCATTTTCGTGGCTAGTGAGGTAACATTCTTGGGTTATCACATCTCGCAATACTGTACTCGACCACTGGACGCCAAGGTTCAGTCCATTAAGAAGTTCCCAGTTCCCACCACTGTGCGACAACTTAGACGCTTCTTGGGAATGCTGAACTTTTATCGGCGTTTCCTCCCACAAGCCGCTCAAACCCAGGCACCTTTGCATGCTCTTCTCACAGGCAATGTCAAAGGCTCTCATCCTGTCAGTTTGACAGGGGACACCTTGGCAGCTTTCAGCGCCTGCAAAGAGAGCTTATCCCAGGCTGCACTGTTAGCCCACCCTGATTGCACCGCGAAGCTGGCGCTAGTAACCGATGCGTCCGATAAGGCTATCGGAGCGGTTCTACAACAGCTGAAAGATGACGCATGGGAGCCGTTAGCTTTCTTCTCCCGAAAGCTTAGCCCCTCTCAGGAGAAATACGCGGCGTACGACCGGGAGTTACTTGCCATTTATGAGGCAATCAAACACTTTCGGCACATGCTCGAGGCTAGGCACTTCGTTGTCTATACTGACCATAGGCCCATCAGTTTCGCTTTTCACGAAAGGAAAACGAACTGTTCGCCTAGGCAGTATAGGCACCTTGATTTCATTGCGCAGTTTACAACTGACATACGCCACATATCCGGTAAGGATAATGTCGTGGCTGACACTTTGTCGCGCATTGAAGAGCTGAGCATGCCTGCTAGCCTCGAGTCACTAGCCGAAAGTCACGCCACTGATCCTGAACTCTCCAAGCTGTTAAACGGGAACTGCTCTTTGCGCTTGGAGAAACGACAAACACCTGGGTGTCGCATCCCACTTTACTGCGACGTCAGTAACACGACACCCACACCTTTTGTCACTCAATTTTATCGCAGGCGAATATTTGAGAGCTTGCATTCCCTCAGTCATCCTGGCGCCAATGCCTCTGCTAAATTAGTTGCGGAACGGTTCGTTTGGCCGGGCGTCAGGAAAGACTGCAAGATTTGGGCGCGTGCTTGCATGGCATGCCAGCGTGCCAAAGTTAACCGGCACGTCTCAGCACCGCTTGGCACCTACCATCTCCCACGAGCGCGATTTAAGCAGGTCCACATCGATCTGGTTGGGCCGCTTCCAATGTCACAGGGTTATCGGTACTGTATTACGGCCATTGACCGTTTTACACGGTGGCCAGAAGCAGTACCGATTGAAGACATAACCGCTGAGACTGTGGCTAAAGCGCTACTCTCGTCGTGGATTGCTCGGTTCGGCTGCCCAACGACCATAACGACTGACAGAGGTCGTCAATTTGAGTCTGCATTATTTAAATGCCTAGCTCAAATAGCCGGATTCGAGCACAAACGCACAACGGCGTACCACCCGGCATGCAATGGCATGGTGGAACGCTTTCATCGGCAGTTGAAGGCGGCAATCGTATGCCATGCTAATGACCGATGGACCGAGTCACTACCGTTTGTCTAACTAGGTGTCAGAACGGCTTTTAAAGAAGACCTACAAGCTTCTTCGGCTGAGCTAGTGTACGGGGAGCCCTTGCGACTGCCTGGCGAATTTTTTGAGCCATCTACTCCCGGTACTAGCGACATGACAGAGTTTTCTGCTCGGATACGGGATTTCGTTCAAAATCTGCGTCCCGCACCCGCATCGCGTCATAGCAGCCCAAAAATATTTATATTTAAGGAGCTCAGCACCTGTGATTTCGTCTTCCTCCGCGATGACGCATCACGGGGTTCACTAACTCCGGCTTATTCTGGTCCATATAAAGTTCTGGCTAGAAATGAAAAAGTATTCAAAATTTTTGTAAATGATAAGGAGGTTACGGTTAGTATAGATAGGTTGAAACCGGCCTACATACTTTCAGACCGTTCTGGCGACCCTACCCCAGATCCTGACGTACCAAAGGAGCGAGTATCTAGGAGTGGACGTCATGTAAGGTTCCCAGATTTTTATCGCCCTTGACGGTCTCTGGAGGGGGGTGATGTAGGCGACTTTCCTACATTCCTAATATTTACATTATTAATTATTTACACCTATTTATTTATTAATAACATTTACATTTATTTAATAAGTATTTATAACTATATAATTAATATCTACTTACACTAAATAACATAATACTTAACGTAATTACTATTTATAAATTTATTAATATTTAATATAACACGCAGGGCGTGTCGTGCTTTGGAAACGCGCACTCCAAAACATGTTCTTTTGTCCTCGCTAGTGAGCTAGTCGGCTCGGCGGCGACCGACCGGCGCCCGCGCACGATCGCCAGTCGAGACACCAACACGATGCGAAGCGCTTGTCTCTTTGTTTACCGCTCTCGACCTTGCGCTGACATTCAATGTTAACTGCTTTCCGCTCGAAACTATTTCTTGTTATTATTATACTCTTCTTTCGCTTGTAAACTGTCTTGTGCCTGTGCTTGTGCGTGGATATATTGTTCTCCTTCTGTACCGTGTTTTGTGTGTGAGAATTTGTGTTTGGACAATACAGAAACTGTAAGTCAGACTGCCTTATTTATTTCTCACCAACAACTGAAATAATAAGTGGTGTATATCGACCACCATCACACATTTATCCATAAGGTTATATTTGTTTATTTGTATGCTTTGTCACCAAGGCCATACATCTAGAACTTGCATCTGATTTGACAACTGAGACATTTCTTGCTTGCTTTAAACGCTTTATAGCGAGACGAAACCTACCCACCGAAGTCTACTGTGACAACGGGTCTACATTTAAAGGGGCAAGGAATCAATTAGTAGAATTTTATAAGTTACAAAATAACCAAAGTCATCAAAATCATTTTTTTTCATTTGCAACTCAACGCAATATCAATTTTAATTTTATACCTAGTTACAGTCCTATTTTTGGGGGTTTATGGGAAAGTGGCGTCAAAAGCACTAAATATCACTTGAAACGTGTCGTTGGCAGAGCTCTACTTACCTATGAGCAATTTAACACAGTTTTGATTGAAATTGAAGGTGTTCTAAATTCTCGACCTATTACCGCACTATCAAATGACCCTAGTGACCTCTCATTTCTGCCACCAGGTCACTTTTTGACTGGTGCACCTCTAAACACCTACCCAGAACATGATTATAGTAATTCAAATATAAATATATTTAAATATTGGAAAATAAATGTACATATGAAACAAAGCTTTTGGAAATACTGGAGCAAACATTATTTGACTCAATTACAAAGTAGACCTAAATGGCGCAACAACATGCCAAATGTTAGTATTGGCAGCTTAGTTATATTGTGCGGCGACAGTCCACCTTTGCATTGGCCTATGGCACGTATTACCAATTTATTTCCGGGAAAGGACGGAAAGGTCCGTGCAGTAGAAGAAAAAACTGCTAATGGTCACACACACAACCGGTCCATTACAAAGGTTTGTGTGTTACCTATGCATTAAGTCTTATGCTGGCTAGCTGTCATACATTTCTAAGTAGTACTAGTAGTTCCTAGCTTAGTTAAGCAACTGTATTGTTATACATTTACCCCTTCTTTTCCTAAATGTCATTCCTTTCTCGAAAGGAAGCACTTAAATATTTTTTTTTGTAAAAGTACTTAGTACTGAATAACGTGACATTTAGTTTTATCTTTTTCTGTTCTCTCAAACCTCACCGTACATAAAATGATTAATTTTTTGTAGAGGCTAAAGACCTAAGATAAAGGTTATTTGTCCTAACATAGTTAATAATAATATTATTTTAGTTTTATCTTTTTCTGTTCTTTCAAACCTTATGGTACCTGTTGAGAACTATAGCCTCCTTTGTCAATTAATTTGTATTTTGAATATTATTGCTAAATTCCTCGTTCATTGCTTTGAGCTGTCAGTTGTCATTGTCATTGTGATATAGCGAAAATAAGTAAATGTTTGATCCAAGTGAAAGCCTTTAATTAGATAACTAGACCTATCCCCAACATTTGGTTCCGATAATGTCGCGCCCCGAGACCCGCTTACAGACCAGAGTAAAGCAGACGCAAAAAGAACTGAACCGACCTGTAGTTGCGTCACATGATGAGGCCGAACCGAATCAAGAGGAAGCAGTTAGCCACAGGTACACTAGAACTAGTAGCGGTAAAAGCTTGCGATCCGCCGCAAGTGTAGTTGTTGCTAAAAAGAAGGCCGAACTCGCTGCTGCCAAAAAACTCGCTGTATTAGAGAAAAATATTATCGAAAAAGAACTTGAACTAGAGATCGCCGAACTGAGTGCTTGTGATGATAATTCAATAGTAGAGTCGCATCACACCCCTCCTTGTAAAGAACAAAGAACTGAAAATTGGGTGTACAGTCAGCATCAAAAACATCATGATGAAAAATCTGTCGAAATGAAACATTCTCGTAATGTTAGAAAAAATCGTGAATCAGACATCTTAGTACTCTCTCGCCAGCTGAAAGAGATGAACCGACCACAAAGAGACCTCCCTATTTTCCAAGGTCATACGAGCGAGTGGATACTTTTCAAATCTGCCTACGAAAAATGCAAACGCCTTTCTGCTGACGACGACGACAATCTTACGCGCCTTCAACGTTGCCTTCGAGGAGATGCTCGTGAAACAGTCGCATCATTGCTGCAAGTCAACGCTCCCGCTGCTGAAATCATGGAAGCCTTGGAGCTGCGGTATGGTCGGCCAGAGCTGATACTTCATGAGGAGATAAAAGCTTTGAAGGAATTACCAAGAGTCCATGACTCGTCAGAACAGTTATGTAGATTCGCGTGCAAGGTTAAGAACTGCGTGGCCACGATTAGATCCTTGAACAGACCTGAACAACTTTTCAATACTGAATTGGTACAAGCAGTGAAGATGAAGATACCTCATCTCAAATCGGATTGGTTAAGCTATGCCAAGCATCATGAGTATGAAGATTTACCAGAGCTAGTTAAGCTGTCCGACTTTTTACAAGCCCAAGCATCAGCGTTGTCTAAATTTTGGATACCAGAACCCTTAAAACCAATTCAATTTGCTAGAACAGCGCCTACTCATAAAACCTTTTGCGCTGAGGAGGATGATGACAGTTTTATGAACCCGAACCCCATCTCAGCTGGACAAGAAACTTGCTGCGTAGCCCCAGACGCGCCTGTGTTGAATCCGGAAAACAGAACATGCCCTTACTGCCAATCCAATGATCATATGGACATAAGAGAATGTGAGAAGTTTAAGTTACTCTCGGTTAACGATCGCTGGATCTGGGCTAAAGAGGTGAGATACTGCTTTAAGTGCCTCAAATCAAGACATCGTCGAGAAAACTGTCGAGCCAAGCCATGTGGGTTAAATGGTTGCCGTATGACACACCACCGACTTCTTCATGCCCCACCTCGGGATGCTGCTCATGGAACCTCTGCTACTGCTGATGATGAAGTAGAAGGGAAAACGAATCTCATTCCTGTAGAGGATGGTTACTCTGCTATGAACACCACGGCCTGCAACTCTGCAGTGAACACCACGACCTGCAACAAAACGAAGATGAGATGTCACGCATTACTCCAAGTCCTACCTGTCCTAGTTCGCGGTCCTACTGGAACAAGAAAGACATATGCTCTTCTGGATGGCGGTAGTACGCTGACACTGCTGAAGGATGACGTCGCAAAACAGATCGGAGCGATTGGAAGCATTGAACCATTGTCCTTATCAGGAGTAAACGCCACTTCCTACGAATCAGAGTCTAGACGAATAGATATGGAAGTGATAGGACCCTCAAACACGGTCGTAGGGCTACAAGGGGTACGAACCGTGAAGAACTTGCCTCTACGCCCGCAAACCATTCCAACCCTTGAACAGTACGACCACTTACGCGACCTTCCGTTAAAAGACATTTGTTATGAACATGCCGTACCCGAACTTTTAATTGGCCAAGACAATTGGCATGCCATCGTAACGAAGGAAGTTAGATCAGGAAGGAATACAGAGCCCGTAGCTTCCTTGACTGCCCTAGGTTGGGTGGTGCATGGCTTCGCCTCGTCCGCCACGAACATAGTTAACTTCGTTGGTCACAGCAGTGAAGTGGACGATCTTCGAGAACTAATCGAGAACTATTTTCGCATTGACTCACTTGGTCTCACTCCCAGGAAACTGCTGAACAAAGAAGACGAAAGGGCTGTGAAGATACTCGAGTCAACAGCTAGAAGAATAGAAAATGGAAAGAGATGGGAAGTAGGCCTACTGTGGCGTGAAGATGATCCAGTCATGCCAGAGAGCTACAATAATGCAGTTAAACGCCTACGTCTCGTGGAAAAGAAGATGGACTCCGACAAGAATTATGGACTGAAGTATAAAGAAAATATGGACAAGTTTATAAGCAGCGGATACGCCAGCTTATGTGACCCTATTGAGTCACCTAAGAAGTTCTACCTGCCGCATTTTGGAGTAACAAATGTAAATAAACCCGGAAAACTGAGAATAGTACACGATGCTGCATGCAAGGTACAAGGAACTTCACTGAACGATAAGCTGCTGACTGGTCCTGACCTACTGTTATCTCTGCTAGACATCATATTTAAGTTCAGGGAAGGAAAGTATGCTGTCTCAGCCGACATAAAGGAGATGTTTTCGCAGGTGAGGATTAAACCTGCAGACCGGCCGGCACAAAGGTTCTTGTGGCGTGCTTTTAATAGGGTTCAACCAGTCTCAGAGTACGAGATGAATTCGGTCATATTTGGTGCAACATGTTCGCCAACTACTGCAATATACATAATGCGCAGAAATGCTGAAGAATATGCTACTCAATTTCCGGACGCTGAAAATGCAATAAAGACGCGATTTTACATGGACGATTACTTGCATTCTTTTCACTCTGAAGAAGACGCTTTAAGAATGGTCCGGGATGTAACCTACGTCAACGCTGAAGGAGGGTTCGACTTAACCCAATGGATGTCAAACAGCAGAAAAGTATTGCAATCGATTGCTGCTGAGAAAAGAGGATCTGGAAGAGTTGAGTTTGACGCCAACACTAACGTTAAAACTCTTGGGCTTAGATGGAACCCGGCCGATGATACTTTAGGCTTCAATGTTACACTTTCAAAAATACCAGAAGACATTCTGAATGGCACTAAGATACCAACTAGACGACAAGCCCTCACAGTGATTATGAGCCTGTTTGATCCACTCGGCTTACTAGCACCTGTCCTCATACAAGGCAAGATGCTGTTCCAAAAGGCGGTACGCAATTGCGTAGACTGGGATCAAAAACTTTTTGAAGCCGAAGCATCCGCGTGGCGTCAATGGATAGGGAAATTGACAGCTTCGTACATTTGCCGAGTACCGCGTCATTATCACCCAAACCTTCTACATACGTCTATAGAACTTCACACGTTTTGTGATGCCAGCCAAAATGCTTTAGCTGCAGTATCCTATTGGAAATTTCATGGCATTGATGGGGAAATAAGTACAAGCCTCGTCGCTAGCAAGAGTAAAGTAACGCCCTTAAAACCCGTTACGATACCAAGGCTTGAGTTGGAAGCAGCATTGCTTGGAGCCAAACTAGCAGACGCCATTGTGAAAGGTCACGATACTATAAAGCCGTCAAAACGTTACTTCTGGACGGATTCTACCGCAGTTGCCGCCTGGATAAGAGGTGACCCACGTAATTACAAGACCTACGTCGCTAACCGCCTCGGTGCGCTGGCAGAATTATCAAAGCCCTCAGAATGGGGCTGGTTGCCAACAGCCTTGAATGTCGCTGACGATGCCACAAGAGAAGTAAAGAGTCTGGAAATAACCGACAGATGGTTTACAGGGCCTGCGTTTCTCCTTGATCCACCTCACGCTTGGCCTACGGAAAAAACAGCTTCGGCGCCTACGACTGACCTTGAGGAGAAAAAAACCGCTCATACTGTGGCGACCATCGATCAGCCATTGCCTTTACATCTGCCGAATATAGAACGGTTTTCTAAGTGGCTTAAATTAATACGCTCTACCGCTTACGTCTTGCTTTTTGTAGAATCATCAAAGCAGAAATCCAGATCTGGACTACAAGTCAGACACCTTTTAGCGGCAGAGAAGTTATGGATTAAGCAAAGCCAAGCAGAGAGCTTTTTTACCGAATTGACCAATCTCAAATCTGGAATCACTGTAAAGAAAAGCAGTAGATTGTATAAGCTTGCCCCTTATGTGGATGAGCATGGACTACTGAGGCTGAAAGGCCGAGCAAACGCATCCGACTTAAGTCGTAATATGATCCAACCAGCTATTTTAGATGGGAAGAACCAATACACGAATCTATTATTGCGACACCACCATGAAATTAGTTTTCATGGGAACTGCGAAACTGTGGTCAATCAGCTGCGAAAGAGATATTGGATTATCCATCTAAGACCAAGCCTGAAATCAGTTCAGCGACGATGCAAAATCTGCCGCATTCGCAATGCTACGCCTATCCGACCGCTGACTGGAGATCTACCACCTGCCAGGTTGGCACACCACCAGCGCCCTTTCTCGCACTGCGGCTTGGACTATTTTGGACCTATGGCAATTACGATTGGACGACGCCGTGAAAAGCGTTATGGAGCTTTATTCACTTGTATGACGACACGAGCTGTTCATATAGAGTTAGCTGGAAGTCTCACCACTGATTCTGCTATTTTAGCCTTGAGGAGGATGATGGCTCGACGAGGACGACCAGAAAATCTGTACTCCGATAACGGCACGAATTTTCGTGGTGCCAGCACCGAATTGAAAAATGCTATCAGGGAGTTAGCAAATGGAAGATACAAGGACTTTCTCCTCAACCATCAGATTGAATGGCATTTCATACCTCCTGCTTCACCTCACATGGGTGGCTGTTGGGAACGTTTGATTCGTTCAGTTAAAAAGTGCCTAGCAGTCGCATTAAACGAGGCAGCCCCTTCTGAAGAGATTCTTTTGACTGTACTTGCGGAAGTTGAACATACCGTAAATTCTAGGCCACTTACGTATGTTTCCGTCCATCCTGATGACAAAGAAGCCATTACTCCGAACCATTTTCTTTTAGGTAATCCCTCTGGAGTTACTGCTCCTGGGACATTCACAGACGCTGACCTGTGCAATAGGAAATATTGGAGGAAAGCTCAAGCTATTGCTGATACATTTTGGCGACGATGGGTGCGTGAATATCTGCCTACCCTGTTGCCACGAGCCACCGCCAGCAAAGAAGTTAACCTGAAACTCGGAGACGTGGTAGTCATAGCTGATAGTGACATGCCACGTAACATCTGGCCTCGTGGGATACTAGAGAAGGTCTATCCGGGTCCAGATGGACGGGTACGCGTTGCGGACGTGCGCACCTTGGGTGGCGTATTAAGAAGACCAGCTGCGAAGCTCGCGCGACTGCCTGTGTTGGACAGCGAGTGAGTGCGCCGTCCAGGGGGGAGCGATGTTGAGAACTATAGCCTCCTTTGTCAATTAATTTGTATTTTGAATATTATTGCTAAATTCCTCGTTCATTGCTTTGAGCTGTCAGTTGTCATTGTCATTGTGATATAGCGAAAATAAGTAAATGTTTGATCCAAGTGAAAGCCTTTAATTAGATAACTAGACCTATCCCCAACAGTACCTACAGGAAATGTTTATTTTTTTTGTATAGGCGAAATACCTGATATAAAGGTAATCTGTCTTAACATGTAACATAGTTAATAAATAATATTATTAGACATAAGTAAATAAAAATGAGACTTGTGATTTAAGTAGATAAATAAAACTCAGGTCATACATGCAATGTCCATTTAATTTTTAGGAAAATAAATTCACAGGCATATTGTAAACTTAAAATTATATTAACATAACTTAAAATTGTATCAAAATAATAATTACATATTGTAAACTTAAAATTGTAATAACATAATTTAAAATTGTATCAAAATAATAATAACATATTGTAAACTTAAAATTGTAATAACATAATTTAAAATTGTATCAAATAACAACATAATGTAAAGTTAAAATTGTATTAAAACAATAATAATGCAAAATATATTAGAAATCAATTGTAATTATGTAAAGGCTTGTGAAACATTACCGTAGAACTTTGCGACGTCGCACTGCCCGTGTGGTCGCCAATGCGGCGAAATGGCGACACGGGCGGTGGGCACCGCACCGCCCGTGTCGGTTGGCTCTTACTGGCGCGTATGCACCTTAAATTATGTAATAAACGGCAAAAATAATCTAAGGCAAGAGAAAACACATTCATTCGCTCGGTGAATTTATTGACACTGGCTTTTTACAAATCAAAAATATAAACGAAACAAAACTACTTAAAAGAGGTTCTAACAAGTGCAGTTTACGGTTCAAGTATTGCTCTGAATGTGGGCAGCGTTGTGTGTTTTCAGAATATGTAGTAAAGTGAAAAATTCAAAAAATAGTAAGAAGGTCCATTCGTTAGATAGCAATAATCAGAATAGTGAAAGTCAGTGTAGTAATCAAACAAACCCTATAGTGGACCTTAAAAATCTAAGTTTTATCGAGTTCTTCAGTAAGGACTTGAAAGAAGAATTTCAAGTATTTTCATTATCAGGCAGGCATAGACAGAGTGGAACCAATGTGCTTGACTGTCAAGGTATGTGGAAAACTTATTAAATTTAAAATAGATACGGGATCAGAAGTCAGTACAATAAGTAAAAATACAAAAATCTTCAAATACTCGGTTTACAAATTTCGATCAATCGCAGTCAAGCCCCTTGGGCTGTGTCATGGTAACAGCAGAATATAAAAATCTTAGTCATACTAATTTAAGATTATTTGTTATGAAAAATGGTTGTCCACAAGTAATAGGCAGAGACTGGTTAAAAAGTTTTAAAATGTGAACTAATAATTTATCAAAATGTAAATAATATAGAGTTGCTAAGTGAAAGTGATGCTTTAAATAAATTAAAAACCGATTATAAGTCAGTATTCATACCAGGTTGGGGTAATTTCAAAGGTGGGTGTATAAAATTAAAATTAAAAGAAAATGCAGTACCTAAATTTTTACCTTATATATTGAGATTTATACATAATACACGAATAAAAACATTGCCGAGCGGTATCTCGGACTGCTATCAGTGACTAAATTAGACAATGCTTTGTTGTATGTAACAAAACAATCGCAGTTACAATCTTTTCGTAATGAATATAATATATTATTAATAAATTACAATTAAGTTCTTGTCGCAATATTTCTAGTTTAAATATATTTTTAGATCATAATAACATTATAAGAGTAGGTGGTAGATTAGTAAATTCAAATAGTATTACATACAATAAAAAGCATCCTATTTTATTATGCAGTAGGAACTATTTTACCTTTCTAATATTTCATACGGAACACGTTAAATTTTGTACCCGGCTTTTGATCACCCGTAAAACCAGCTGAAGTAGCAACACACCCAACACAAAAGACTCAAACAGGATAACTAAATCGCAAAATAGGTACTTTTTTTTTTTTTTTTTTTATACAACTGGATGACAAACAAGCTGACGGCCCACCTGATGGTAAGCGGAACTAAAACGTTTGTGACTTTGTGTTTAAAACTTTTAAAAGTTTATATTTTCGGTAAGTACCTATTTTGCGATTTAGTTATCCTGTTTGAGTCTTTTGTGTTGGGTGTGTTGCTACTTCAGCTGGTTTTGCGGGTGTTCCGTATGAAATATTAGAAAGGTAAAATAGTTCCTACTGCATAATAAAATAGGATGCTTTTTATTGTATGTAATACTATTTAAATTTACTAATCTACCACCTACTCTTATAATTTATTAAGCTAATAAGCATATGTAAAAGCCAAGTTTGGAAGTGGTATCTATCAGTAGTACAAATTGAGTAACTAATTTACTTTTAGTTTGTATGATTGGTAGGTTCAGGGGTATTTTTTTTATGACCAAACAAGGTGAACTGTTCTTAGAGAGTCTACTGTACATCACATTTATCTCATTTTACTAGATTATTGTTTAGTGAACAGTCAAACGACATATCATTAAACATTTTTAGTAAGAGGCTTATCAATTGTGACTTTTTCTTTTCTTTCTTTATTTGGTCATTTTCGTCACAGTTAATTGCTTTACCAGATAAAATCCTATTTATTTCTTTAATCCAGTAAGACATACAGAATTGAGTATTTTTTAAAATTATAAAGTCTATAAATTTGCTTCTATGTTCAATGCAAGATAAAAAATTAAAATTTACACTAACAGATATTATTAATTTTATATAATCTGCTACATTTTCCTCATGGATCATACATTTCATCACGTCCATCACTATCATTTCGATGTGGAAAAAAGTGTCAAAAGCATTCTTTCTTGGATTTATTAGCGTGGACCAAGTTTTATTAGCGTATTCTGAAATTTTTATTAAATCGTTAAATACTTGTTTCTCTGTACTCTCAAGCTGGTTTGTGCACACTGAACATTTATTATATATTTTTTTTTGCATTTCTAATTAGCCAACCGCTGCAATATCCTACAGCTGCACACTTTTCCACATCGCCAGGCAAACTGCTTTCTAACAATGCTTGTACATTTGGGAATACATTTAAATGTTCTTCATTTAGGACAAATTCTGGTATTTTAGTGGATTCTACAAAACTTTCAATGTCAAAAAAACATTGAAAGTTCTGTAGATAAAAATTGACATCTTTTTCTCAGTTTGCCCCAATTCAATGTGCAGAAGTAAAATTATTAATCAAAAGTGTCTTGTAAGCACCTTGAAATCCTGCAGCGGTTGGCATTGTATTACCATGTCCATGTGCACACGTATTGCTCCGAAAAAATTCTCGAGAGGATCTTGGTTTTTAATTTCGAAATAATAATGATTTCTCATTTAATTTAAATATATGAGCACAAAACTTTTCGAAACCCTCGAAACATTAATTTAAAATAACAATTAGGTAGAATAAGATTGTTTTATATGTAAAGTTTGTAAAAATAAAGTATCTAAGTATAACATAGCGTAAAATTATTATTAAAGAGAACAATATATTGCACGTATATTATTATATATAAATTAAATTATAGTTATTTGGATTACAACTGGGTGTCATCGGTATTGATATAAACACGCTTGGTAACTATGGGCGAAGTTGCAAAATCAACCACAGATGGTTGTCGCTCGTTTACCACAGTAACACTAGGCTGTCGCTCAGCCGTGCTCTGCTTTCGCGCACTAGTCACATTCACTATTTCACTCACACCAACACATGATAGCTGCTGCCGTTGGACGCTGTCAGGACGTCGTCGCTTCCACCACCAGCAGATGGCGATCGCAAGGGCGACTGCTCCGGCTACTCCCGTGTACGATATGATATATTGATGTATATCATGGCTGGATAACTCTTCGTCGTCGCTCATATTCGATGTCTCGTGTTTTAAGTGTTCTATTTTTTCATGTAAGTCATTCAGAGTGCTGTTAATGTTTACTTCGGTCTCGATGGTACTAGCATAGTTCGGTTAAGTCACATTTATAAGGTTATTGATTTGAGTTACTTCGAGTTTATCAATATTTGGGCTAATACGTAATGAATTAGTAGGTTGCTGGTTAGAGTAGAAAGTTAAGTCTTTACTCTTTGCTATGCACTTGTTGTTTCATCGAATCAAGCCGGCGTTTTCCAGTTCAATAGTTTTAATGTCATTCTCACATATTATTCTCATAGAATAGTTGTTACAATGAAAATATAAATGTGTAGATGGGTCCGTGAGCGCATACCACTGGTTTTTGCAAGGGCTTATCTGAACTTTACAAATATCGCGATCATTTAATTTGCAAAATCTTTCTTCTACACTGAGGTGTTTTATAGGGTTATATGTATAATTTACACAGATATACTGTTTCGTAATGTAAGCATTCTTGAAGGGCGTGTCTGTCTGTCTCTATAAAGGCATCCTTTCTTAAATTGATAGCTATGTAGTTAGCTCTTGGTACTATTGATATCATTTGATTGTTGTTTTTATAAGGAATCGGTAACAACTTATAAAGTTGATAAGTATCACGACTTATTAGTGGAAATTTTAGCTCAAATATGAAGTATTCCTTTGTTACTCTTGATTTGATACTTGTAAGTTTGTACATATCCTGGTAATTTGATGCAATATTATTTAACGGAAGAGTGAAATAATAAAATATCGGCAGTTTCTTTGGCTTCTTCGTCAAGTAGTCCTTTTTCTGAAAACAAAAAATATTAAGCTATAATCTTTTGTAAAATGAAATAAACCACTACATTCTCTTAAAAAACTTAAATTGTTATTAAATAACTATGCATATTTAAAATATTAGATTTAATTTATTTTATATTAGGTATTTATGAATATATATGCAATAAAATGTACTTTGCAAAGTGAAAGTGAAAATGCACATTGTAAAAAAGTCACTAACCTGCCATGAAGCCAAGAGCTCCTCCAACAGTTCAGCTGAAAACTTGAGTGCAGTGTTTTACTTTCATTTTAGGAATTAATTTTGGCACCACATGCTGTTGGGTCAATTTATGTACCAAGCGAACTCCCTTGTAGCCGGGACTCCTTTCATATAATTAAATTATATGGTGCCATTTAGCCACACATTGCTTATTTTTTGATACATATGTTAAATCTTTGTTCAATAAATTGTTACGTATCCCTTTCATTAAGTGAGGTGGATCATAAATAGGGTATATTTTATTACTTCCTAATAATATAAATCCAACAGGGTATTCCTCATCTTTCCTTAAGTAAAATTCTTTTGTGTCTTTTATTAAAGAATTAATTGCTGCCATATTAGTGGCATTGGCTAGCTGGCATTTTATTAACTCTCTTCTTAAGATTTTCAAATATAATTTCATTTATACCTGGTTTGAGGTATATTTTCTTTAGTAAATTCTGCAATGTACTGCTTGGGCAATATGCATATCTCACTTAGCACCTTATATGCTCTTGGGCTACTTTTGTATATAGATAATGCCAAGATTTTCTGTTCTAAAGTGAACCTTCGTCCCCATTTGCACCTTCGAGCTTGTGTGATTTGCATTCTTACAAACATTTCAGTTAATAGGGATAACTTATTTATGGCTTTTCTAGCCAATAGCAACCTCTTCTTGAATGAATGCCGTAGTTTGTTTGTTCTGTGAATTTTAGAACGTAATGTCTTGATAGTGAGACTCATTGACATCTCTGCATCAGTCATTTTCATCTCTGAAAACATTGAATATAGGTAAGTTATATATAATAGTACCTACTTTAGAATTTAAAAGTACCTACTTTAATAAATAAATAAATTGTAAGTTTTAATTGCAATATTAAATATTTATTTTAAATCTATGAAAAATAAAATAAACATCAAATATAAAAAAAATAAAGAAAATAATTACTTCGAGTTTGAGACATAATTGAAACCTTTTTAATATTCTGACTTGACTCTGAAACATTTGAGCACGAGGTGGATGGTTGTTCTAATGACCCCGGCACTGGTGTATTTAAGATAATAGAGGTGGTTGGTTCCTCCAATGTTGGTGCATCATCTAAAAAATATTTTTTTTGTTAATACATGATTTATTTTATGACAGTGTATAAGTCAACATGGTTTTTGTAAAAAAATAAAAATTGGAATCACTTGGTGGAGTCTTGGTTAGTGATCTTCAAAGCGCTACCTCAATATGCCAAGTAGTTAAACATTTAACTTAAATAAATATATGTATAAACTTAGACAACCACAACTCGTAAACAAATGTTTATATGTTCATACAAAAATTTGCCATTACCAGGATTCAAACCCCATCCACTTGATGTGTAGATAGAGTTATTGATCACTGCACCATGATGGTGTCAAAACATTCATTGTAAAGCAACATGCTTTTGACAGAAATTTATATTATTATGAACAGCCCCAAATACACTAAATTATCATATAATACTCACCAATTAGGCACAAGTTTAGAACGGCAAGAGAACATAGGCGATTTTTAAAGATGAAATTATTTTCCAGACCAATAAATTCACCACCAACATTCATTACCCATGTACGGAAACGTTCAATGTCCTTCAACGGATTGGGGAATTTATGCAGTGGGATACCTGAAAATAATAATATGTTATTAACTATTACTAGTATGAAACACAAGGAGATAATTTTAGAATTAAATTAGATTTGTTTAATAAAATGTCTTTTAACTGATTAAAGGTGGAAACATACTATTGAAACGCGACGCGACGCCACACCATCCGACGCGTGTCAGTACTAATCAATTCCATATATTTACTATGGTCAGAAACAAATAGACAACACTCCATGTGATGAAACGTTCTGCCACGCGATAACATCCAGTCGATCTAGATCGCCGTGTTGCCGGGAGAGGGGGGACACACGCCACCCGACGCATCACACGCAGTGGGTTTCTAGCACAACAGCCGACGCCACGCGTCAGTCAGTAGGGAACATTCGATATTTTTTGTTTGTTTTTATTTAAAATGTCGGACGAACAACTAATAGAATTAGTAAAACGTTACTCGGTATTGTATGACATGAGTTCAGGCCAATACCGTGATCACAGTATAAGAAACAACGCTTGGGAAGTAATTGCAGAGGAATTGCATACTACGGGTAAGTATTTAATTTATGTTATTCCATTATATTGTCACTTATCAACTTAAAACAGTTTATAGCTAGATATCATAAAGACAGGTTACTTTCTATGTGATTGAATTAAATCTAGCTATATAATAGAGTCATTGTTATTAGTTGTAGATTAAAAATATTTTTAGGGGTTAAGGGGGTATTTATTTGAAGATCAAATTTGGTTACAGTTAGTATATGTATGTACATACTTCGACGACAGAAAATATTGTTTCCATAATGCTTAAGTGCTATTTAAATTCAATGTATTATAAAATACATTTTAACACAGATTTACATGGTTTGTCTTCCTCTTCTTACAATGTCTACTTGCCAAGGAACTGCGCCATCGTTGGAATTGAAGTATTCCTTAAATTTATTTCGAACATAAAACGCATGTTGTGTAGAATTTCTGCGTAGAGGATCTAAGTCCTCAAAAGATGTAGGCCCTGACGGCGCATCATTCTCTTCTTGTGTTTGACAATCTGATGGCAAATTATCAGTACCTAAGTAATTGTGTAAGCAACATGTTGCTAAAATTATTTTGTCCACCATATCAGGTTGTACTTCCATAGGTTTGGCGAAAACGCGCCATCTCGCTCTTAAAATGGCAAAAGAATTTTCAACGATACGCCTAGCACGACTTAGGCGATAATTGTATATTTTATTGGGTTCATTATTGCGAATATCACTTTTACTGTACGGCCGCATTAAATATGACTTTAAAGGGAAAGCTTCGTCTGCCACTATTATATGTGGTAGTGGTTCCAAATCAGAACCTAAAGGTTTATCAGCAGGTATTTTTAATTTGCGTTGTTCTAATAACTCTCCAAGTGCTGATTTATTGTATATTCCACCGTCACTGTTTTTCCCATATGAGCCTACATCTATAACCAAGAACTTATATTTAGGATCCACTAATGCCAGCAGTACTATTGAATTTTCCCCTTTGTAATTCCAATAATTTGATCCACCGTTTATCGGACAAATGAGGTTTACATGTTTTCCATCCAATGCACCACAGCAATTGGGAAAATTCCAGTAACTTCTAAAGCCTTCTTCAGATTTTTGCCACATCGACGTAGTCGGTTCTGGCATATATACTGGGCCCAATTTCTTCCAAATTGCTTCACAGACATCGCGTACTATTTCTCGCACTGTGCTGAATCCCATTCGATAACTGAATGCCAATGATCTAAATGAATTCCCTGTGGCTAAATATCTGAAACAAAAGATAAACATTAAAAATATGTGGCCTTTTTTTTAGTTGACAAATGCAAAGAGCGATGGGGGAAATTAAGAAACTGTTTTACCAATGCCCTCAAGAGACGCCATAAGAAGAGCGGCCAAGCTTCGACTAAAATCGTGCCATGGAAATATGAAGCACAAATGGAATTTTTATTGCCCCATGTTGAGGGCAGAAAAACCACCACAAACTTATCCACTGTACATGACGATTCAACACAAGAGACGCAATTTTCAGAAGAACCTCAATCACCTCGCGATGACGCACTATCTCCTAATCTAGGTTCTTCTTTTGTAAGGGCACGGACGCCAACCTCTTCTTCTGTAAGAACACCAACTCCAACTCACAAAACACCTAATCGAAATACAAAAGAAAATGACAACAATTTTATCAAAGAGATGGTTGATGTTATTAAATTTTCTCAAGAATCGCGACAAAAGAGAATAGCAGAGATGGATGAAACAGATCATTTCTTTCTGTCCATGAGCAAACAATTAAAAAAATTACCTAGGATGGACCAAACTAATATTAAGTTTCAAATGCATAAACTCATACATGATGCCGAAATAAACATGATTAAAAAAACGAACAAGTATTGAGGACACCACTGAGTGTGAATCGGAACGTGAGAATACAATATCCAACTACTTCATATTTAAATACAACAAATACTGGAACAGTAAATACACAAAATAAAACTATTACTCACGATGTGAATGAGAATGTATTACATTATGGAACAGCTCCAAACGTGATTCGTAACAGAACACTACAATATCCAAATACTTCATATTTAAATACAACAAATACTGGAACAATAAATACACAAAATAAAACGATTATTCAAGATGAGATTGAGAATGCAGTACTTTATGAAACAGTTCCAACACCAAATAATACAGTAGAGGTAGAGGATGACAATCAAGAAATTGAAAACGACATTGAAGAATCAAGTCTAAAAGAATATTTTAAGCATTACAACTAGGTACTTTATCCTTTATTCCCACATGCCACCACTATAATATTTCAGTTGCATTTGCCACCAGTGGGGACAGAACTAGTGGTGTATGGGAATAAAGGTTACTAAAATAATAAATAGGCACAGGTAAAAAGAAAAAAACGTTTTGTACTTACCTGAGACACACTGCCAGCCTTTCTTTTGTACTAATAGCCGCACGGTAACTTGTTTCCTGCTTATATACGAGTATGTCGTTTTTAATAAAGTCATGTATAACTTCAAATTGCGTTTCATTCATCCGAAAATATAAATGATATCTCTCACTATTTTGGAGCAATTTTCTATAAAGAGTGTGATATTCACCATACTTATCTCTCTCTTTATTTATTTCATGAATCCAGTATCGTCTATGTCTACTACGTCTTTTTTTAAACAACTGTTTATGTATAAGATACATCCCCAAAATCTGCAATAAATCTTCTTCCAAATCTATATCCAGCTCGTCTTCAAATAATAAATCCATGACCACGTCAACACACTTCCGTCCTTCACGAAACTATGATACTGGCGAAGCGTGTTGTAGCATCACGTGGCGTGTTGTATATGTGCACGATTCGCATCGGGGATCGACACGACACGTCGCGTCGCGTTTTAGTAGTATGTTTCCACCTTAATATTTATTATTTACATCCAATGAATTCGGTACAAGAGAGAGATAAGTAAATGACATTTCGGGGTTGTCACTGCACACATGCAAAAGGGTAGATGTTATACAGCCTTTACAACAATAAGGCAAAACAAAAAATCAAGAAAACAAGTCAACACATTAACACAACTGGTTGACTATAAATTAGCTTTAATTTTAATTAAGTTATTAAACAATCTAGTCATACACTATGTTAGTTTTTATTTAAACAACAAACTAACTAAATTAGATATCCACATATCATTTATATGCAAGTATATACTATATCAGCAAGGTAATTATGTTACAAATTTTATAAAAATTTTAGTTAAGTTACTCAAATACAATTGTATACTTAATAGTGTAATTGTGTACTTGTTTTACAACTTACAATCCTCTATTTCTTTCACTAAGTGTTTATAATATACAGTAGTTAAGTTATTATAAGTTAATTTTATGTAGCAATTAAATATTTTTGTAAATCAACTAATTTAAGACATATAATTAAATATATTCATTTCATTCAAAAAATAATTGTGTTTTTTTTTGTTCAGTAGTTTAGTAAAAATATCAGAAATATTTTGATCAGTAGGTACATAGTTAATTATTATTTTATGAGATTTTACAGCATCTTTAACAAAATGAAACTTGATATCAATGTGCTTTGATCTTCGACTATTTTCATTACAATTTATCATTTTTATTGCGCTTTGATTGTCTACTAAGAGTAATGTTTCAATTGTACAGCTATAAAAGTTAGACAATATACCTTTTAAATATATGAGCTCAGCTGTGGTGGTTGCCGCCGTAACATACTCGGCTTCTGCTGAGAATAATGCTACTGTGGGTTGAGTTTTGGAAAACCATGAAATTAAATTACCTTTATAGAATACCGCACATCCAGTTACGCTTTTTCGATCACTATTGCGTGCCCAATCTGCATCTGAGTAAGCAATCAGTTGTTTATGTTCTTCATTAGATTTAGAGTAAATAAGATATTTATGTATGGTTTGTTTTAAATATCTTAAAATTCGCTATGCCGCTTTCCAATGTTGATCTGTTGGTTTATCTAAATATTTACTGAGCTGAGATGTTGCAAATGTTATGTCTGGTCTAGTTGTTACTGAAAGATATGTTAGGCTCCCTATAATTTCCCTGTAGGGTACATTTACAATTGGTCCCGTAGATAGATGTTCTTTCTGCATAGGAGTGTCTGCTCCTTTACTTTCATCCATTCCAAATTTCTTCAATATTTTCTTTAATAGCTTTTCCTGTTTAATATACATCTTGTAATTTTCTCTGTAAATTTCCATTCCTAAGTATTCCTTTATCTTTGTATTCAGTCCCATATCTTTAGCATTGTATTCATTTCTTAATTTTTCTATAATGTTCTATCCTTTTCCTAAAACTAAAATGTCATCGACGAAAATAAGTACCCATGTGTCCCTATTATAGTATAAGCAAAAATCATACTTTGATTGTTGATAATTATTTTTTATAAAGAAATTATGTATGTTATTGTTCCAGCAGCGTGGTGCTTCCTTTAATCCATATAAAGCCTTTCGCAACTTCAGTACTTTTCCATTTTCCTGTGTAATTCCCTCTGGATATTTTATGTAGGTATCATTGTCCAATTCACCATTTAAGAAGGCAGTTGGTATATCTAACTGTCTTAGTGACTTTCCTTCTTGTACTGAAATACTAAGTAGTAATCTAACTGTGGATATTCTAGCTACTGGTGCGTATACATTATAGACATTTTCCTCTTGATAGCCTTTGGCTACTAACCTAGCCTTTTTGGTCCCATCAGATTTGCTTCTAAAAATCCATCTTGTGTCAATTGCTTTCTGTCCATTTGGTAAAATAGCTGGTTCCCATGTTCCTAATCTTTTATGTGCTTCTAGTTCATTTAATATTGCTTCTTTCCATTCATGTTTTTTTATTGCTTCTTTGTATGTATTGGGTTCTATTTCGGAGTTTATAATATTTAAACAATATGCTATATTTATGTCTACATCAGTTTCATAATTTATCTCATAATCTTTTAAGTATTCTGGTCTCTTAATAATTCTTTTAGGTCTTCTTTCTTCTCTCTGATTAATTTCTGTACTTTCTGTAATATTATTCTCGTCTTCAATATCTTTATTTTCTTCTGTGTTATTTTCTTCTATGTATTCCTCTATGTAATTATTTTCATTTTCTTTTATGTGTACTATGTACTTACTTTTATGTCTTTTATGTGTGTGTTTGCTCTTGTTTCTTTTGTACTTCATTAGGTCTGTATAAAGTGTCTGTCTCATCAAACCTTGTGTCTCTAGATATTATAATTTTATTTTCTTTTGGATCCCATAAACGATAACCATTTTGGGCATAGCCTATCATTCTAGCTTCTATTGCTCTCTCATTAAATTTATTTCCTCTTGGGAGTACAACGGACCATGATTTACTTCCAAGTATTCGTAGTTTTGTTAGACTAATTTATAATTTATCATACATTATCTCTGCTGGTATTTGGTTATTTATGGCAGATGAAGGACAAAGGTTTAATTGATATGCTGATGCTTTAATAATTTCACTCCACAAATATTTGGGTAAGTTTGATTCTTTAAGTTGTGTTCTTGTTTTATTATATAAGGTACGATTCATTCGCTCTGAGACGCCATTACTTTGAGGCGAGTAAGGTTGTGTATACTTTATAGTTATTCCTTTTATATTACAAAATGTTTCTAATTTTTTATTTTAAATTCTCCTCCATTGTCACAACGTATGTATTTTACTTTAGTATCCATTTCATTTTCAATTTTTCTAATATAATATATAAGATTATCTGTAGCTTCATATTTATTTTTCATTAAATACACAGTAACAAAATGTAAGTAATCATCTACCACTACTTGATAATACAATTCACCATTGATACCTGGTATGTTTGCAGGACCCGCGACATCTGTGTGGAGAAGTTCACCTACCTTGTGTGACCTCGGCTTTGGAGATGTTGGAAATGGTTTTCTGGTTGACTTCCCCAGCATACATGGACTGCATACCTTGCTGCTTGTTGGAAGATGCATCAGCTTCAGACTGTACCTGTTAACATGACCTAGCCTACGATGCCATAGTAACTCTTTATATGTATTGCCGTTACACAAAAGCACATTGTTATCATTTGTTACAGATAATACTGTATTTAAAATAAAAAGATTGCCTTTGCAATATCCTGTGAAACATGAACTGTTTTTATAAATGTCAACATGATCTTCAAAGAAGGTTACATTAAATTTATTGTTACAAATCTTTTTGACTGACATTAGGTTGAATGACAAATTCTTTACAATTAATGCATTTATTTTTAGGTTATGATTATTACAAAATAATGAAATTGTTCCCTCTTTTTCAGCAAATACATATTCCCCATTAGCGACAAATATTTTTCTTTTATATTTTAGATCTTTCACATTGTACATATATTTTTCATATTTATATTGAATTAAATGTCCAGTGCATCCCGAGTCTATCACCCAATCTAAACTGTCACTATAGTCAGTACAAGTATGCAAATTATTGGATATAGTACCTGCCAGAAATGTTACATGTTCACTTTCCTCTGTTGCTATGTATCCATATCCTTGTCCTCTATAATGTCCTGCTTGTCCTTTATGATGT
Source organism: Nymphula nitidulata (assembly GCA_947347705.1). Taxonomy (NCBI): domain Eukaryota; kingdom Metazoa; phylum Arthropoda; class Insecta; order Lepidoptera; family Crambidae; genus Nymphula; species Nymphula nitidulata. Next base: position 8,809,506 of record OX374636.1, on the reverse strand, counting down.
ACTGCATGTCCTCTATGATGTCCTGCATGTCCTCTGTAATTTCCTTCATATCTTTTGTATTGTTCCGATTGTCCTCTATGTGCTGCTGTTTGTCCTCTATATTGTCCTCTGTATTGTCCTCTATACTGTCCTCTGTAATTTCCTGAATTTCTTCTATATTGAACTGCTTGTCCTCCTCTGTATTGTATTTTTTGCATACATTTTCTTGCTATATGACCGGGCTTTCCGCAGATATAACATAATATAGTTGAGTTAAATGCATGATCACTTTCTATTTTTTGTTCGTTTTTGTGTTTCAATGCTGCATCTAGTATTTTACTTTTAACATAATCCAGTGTTAAAGTCATATTTGTGGTTTCGAGTGCATTTATTGTGCTTTTGAATGCTTCTTGCATGCTCACTAAGAAAAGACATACCTTTTCGTCCTCTTCAATATTTGATCCATTTGATTCTACTTTCCTCAGTAATTGGTCAAATTTCATAATATGTTCTTTTAAATTTTCATTTGTATTGTATTTCAAATCTACCAATTGTCTTCTTAAATATAATTTGGAAAGAGTACTTTTTCTTTCGAATATATCTTTTAGCTTACTTATCATTTGCGACGCGGTTTCTGCCCCTCTAATATATTCTAAATGTTTGTCTGGCAAACTTTGTATTATTTTATTCTTAGCACAAGCTTCCATTTTTATGATTTGTGTTATTTTTATAACAAAATATTGTGTAGTGCCATTTATGCTATTGTCCATGCCAATATATAAAAAAAATAAAGTTAGTTCATCTCCAACAAAAACGTCGTTTAATTGCTTCAGGTTATGGGCCTCACGTTTTATAAGTTAAAATAGAAGTTAAATCGTGATTATTAGAAAAAATGGCTGGAAATCTAATTACAAGTATTTCAAAACTAAAAGGAAGAGAAAACTTACCAATATGTGAGAATGGCAACCGTGCTTGTTTTCCCTCACAGCACACAATACAGTTCATTTGGTTTACCTGGGGCTTGTCTGTATATGTCATGCCTTTGACTGCACCGTCTCTCATTTTATCAAGATCAGTGCTATTCAAATGTGCGAATCTTCTATGCCATACACGTCCCGAAACTGGTGTGAACAAACAATCAACTTGTTTTACATTTAATTTGTACACACCATTCACCAAATCTGCCGTCGCTATTAATTGGTTTCATGATGTATTTAGCAGTACTTACCAGGCCTGACATTGTTTTCTCTATTAATTATCTTAGCCAATTCAATAACTGTTATAGTGATGAACATTGGGCTTAAATCATTCGAAGAGAGCTTGGGAGGTAGTAGACTTACCTGTTAGAAGTACAGTTGTACCCTGTAAATGGGTGTTCAAACGCAAATTAGACAGTGATAATAATGTTACATACCGAGCTAGATTAGTGGCTAAAGGTTTCGTACAAAAACCTGGCATAGATTTTGATGAAACTTTTTCTCCAGTATTAAGATATTCATCTCTAAGATTGCTTTTTGCTTTGGCAGCTCAGATGAAATTAGATGTAACCCATTTAGATGTCAAAACTGCTTTCTTGAATGGGCTTTTAAAGGAAACTGTTTTTATGAAAATGCCAGTAGGTATTGAATGTGACAATAATAAAGTACTTAAATTTAAGAAAGCCATATATGGTTTAAAGCAGTCTTCGAGAGCCGGGTACCAAAAGGTTGATAGTTTTCTAGAGTCTATAGGTTTTAAAAGATTTCAGTTAGAACCTTGTCTATATACTAAAATCAATGGTTGTAATAAAATATTTATTGCTCTGTATGTCGATGATTTTTTAGTTTTTTCGAATAGTTTATTAGAAACTGAGAAAATTAAGATAGAATTATCTTCTATTTTTAAAATAAAAGATATGGGATATGTTAAACAATGCCTAGGTATGAGAGTTTTTGTAGACAAAGAAAATGGTTCAATAACTTTGGATCAACAACAGTACATTGAAAAACTATCACAGAAATTTCATGTTGTAAATTGTAAAGCTGTACATACACCTATTGAATCAAAGTTAGGCTTAGGTAAAAGTGAAAACTGTAATACCTACTTACCTTACCATCAATTAATTGGTAGCATGATGTATTTAGCAGTACTTACCAGGCCTGACATTGTTTTCTCTATTAATTATCTTAGCCAATTCAATAACTGTTATAGTGATGAACATTGGGCTTATGCCAAAAGAGTTTTAAAATATTTAAATACAACCAAACATTTTGCTCTAAAATATACTGCTAGTGGTAATTCTAAATTACAAGCTTATGTTGACGCTGATTGGGCGAGTAATGTAATGGATAGGCGCTCATATACAGGCTATTTTTTTGCTCTCGCCAATGGTGCTGTTTCTTGGGAAACTAGGAAGCAAGTCACAGTGGCTTTGTCTAGCTCAGAGGCTGAGTATATGGGTATATCTGATTGTATAAAAGAAGCCATATACTTAAGGAACTTGCAGTATGAGTTAACTAATGAATTGTATGTTATAACAGTATTTAATGATAATCAGTCAGCGCAGAAGATGGCAAATAATAATTGCTTACATAAAAGGTCAAAACACATCGACATTCGTTTTCACTTCTTCAGAGAACATTTAAATAACAATGTCATTAAAATAGAATATTTGCCAACTTCCGATATGCCTGCAGATTTATTTACCAAAGGGCTGAATGCCGTTAAACATTATAAGTTTTTAAACATGTTGGGATTAAGTTAGTAATGAGGATAGTTGAATATTTTGTTAAGCAGGAGTGTTATTTTTATAACAAAATATTGTGTAGTGCCATTTATGCTATTGTCCATGCCAATATATATAAAAAAATAAAGTTAGTTCATCTCCAACAAAAACGTCGTTTAATTGCTTCAATTTACTCGTTCGATAATGTACTTTTCTGATCATCTTTTCCCGAAAGCAATATTTTTGCACATCCTTTTTCTGCCATCAAGCCCTCTATTCTGAATAACCAGTTAGAAAAGTTGCCGCTCTCTAGTTGAGGTATATTTACCGTTGTAGCCATTATGGTGGTTTATCTTCAGCACGCGATTTTTCTAATCAATATAAACTGCCCTAAATTTTATGCTAGCTACACTAAGCAGAAAAATGTCAAGACTGACAATCCGATTGTGGCAACGCTGAATCATCCCGGCGAAGTATAGTGGCAACAGGTAGCGGGCGCTCCGATATAAGTGTGCGAACGCACTCCTCGCACTCATCCGCCACCGTACGCGGTCAGAAATTAGCAGCCGAGGCGGACCTGATGCGTCTGCGAGTAGAGCGGGAACAGCGCTTGGCACAGCAGGAGTCCGAGCGCGAACGGCGCTTGGCGCAGCTGGATTTCAAGGCAGAGGAGATGGAGCTTCAGGCGAAACTCGCCACCCTAGAAGCTTCGAACAGGTCGTGTCGATCTAGCAGAAGCAGCTTGGAACAAACTGCATCATGGGTACGTAAGGCAACCGTGACCAACGTGGCCTCCCAGCACGTTCCTCAAACGTGCCCGGCCCCACCGGTCAACTATGTGATACAACCGATCAACTCTAACGCTGCTACGGTGCACCGACCACCCGCCGACCCTATTTCCCAGTTAGCAAGCGCTATTTCTAACTTATCTACTCGCCCCAAGAGACCCGACCTAATGGTCTTCTCTGGAGAAGTCAGCCAATGGATGGCTTTCAAGTCAAGCTTTGAGCGTACAAGGTTTATTTTCATCCCCGGAAAATTTAGAACGTCTAAATCAAGCAATTCGTGGGGCAGCGTACCAGTCTGTGGCGTCCTTTTTGTGGACGGCGTGCGAGCCGAAAGATGTCATGCGCGCCCTAGAACAAAACTTCGCCCGACCCGAGCTCCTAGTAACTCGCGAGCTCGCAGATCTCCACAGTATGGCTAAGATTAATACTCTACACGACCTTAACACTATGTCTAATAAACTCCGTAATTTCATTGTAACCATTCTTAATTTTTGATTTTAACATTATAATAAATGTTTGAAATATTACTTAGTAATTAAAATATCATAAAACTAGAAAAATTTACGTCCCTCAGGACGTAAATCGAACCCGCGACCCCTCTGGAAAATTTTTTTCTAGTTTTATTATATTTTAATTACTAAGTAATTTTTCAAACATTTATTATAATGTTAAAATCAAAAATTAAGAATATTTGAAAGCACTGCCCCAACTTAACCGAATCGTCGGTATTTGTAAAAATACTCGTTTCGGATGTTGAAATAGAATATTTCAACATTGTAGGGTGGACGTTAGCTCATAAACGCAAATACAGATAGACTAGAAGAATTTCACAGGGATATCCCAAGTCCTGGGTGGCTCAGTGGTCAGAGCAGTCGCCCGGATTGCGAAAGGTCGCGGGTTCGATTCCTGCCTCAGGACGTGAAATTTTTCTAGTTTTATTATATTTTCATTGTAACCGACAAACAGTTAAACCAAACCTACCACTTACACTCACCAGAGCTTTTTCGCTCTGTGGCCCTAAAGTTAAGTGAGCACACCAGGGCTCGGTTCACCGATTTTGCCACTTCACATTCGCCTAGCAACGAAAACATTTCAAAATTTGAGTTGCTGTCTCGCTTTCTTTTGGTTGAGGCAGACCAACAATTAAAATTTAATTATTTTTACGACCATGTTCCTATTTTGAATAAGCCGTTTAAAAAAGAATCAGTGCATGTGACTCTTTCTAACAAATGTGAGTTGAAGTGCGATTATTGCAAACAGGGTCTACACGACATAAAAACATGTAAGGGGTTTTTAGAGTTATCTGTCGAGAAAAGCTGGTATTGGGTTTGCGAATCCAAGACGTGTTTCCGCTGTCTAAAATCAGGCTCTCACAGGTGGAGAAACTGCCGCGCAAAACGTTGTGGTCTAAGTGGTTGCTTACGACGTCATCATCGCCTCCTTCATGGAACACTGACACCCTTTTCAACAACAAATACAAATTTACACCCGACGATCGCAAATGCGATCGGCGACGAACCAAACGCCGTCGCCTCGATTGTGACTAACTTTGCCGTCGCTACCACAGGTTCGTCCCAGTGGAAGTCCCGTTCGCGTGTTCTGCTGAAGGTCCTTCCAGTTGTCGTCGAGGGCCCAGACGGCGAGTACAGCACCACGGCGCTGCTCGACGAAGGCAGCACGGCGACGCTGATCGATGGCAAAGTGGCGACACGCATCGGCGCCGAACGACGAAATAAGGAAAGTGTCCGTATTGAGGGTGTAGGCGGCATGAACATGACAGTAGACGTGAACTGCGTAAACTTCTATATTAGAGGTCGTAACACAGGCAACCGATATCTAATATAGAACGCGCGCTCTATCACTCCACTTGGTTTGCGAGTGCAGAGCGTTCCTGACGTAGACTTGACGCGATACGAACATTTAGCTGACATTGCCGGGGAGCTTTCGGTTGGCAACGCTACCGACCAATCCGCTCCAACCATCCTTATTGGCGCCGCGGATTGGAATCTATCTCTAAGGCGCGAGGTAAGAGTAGGGAAGAAAAATTAACCGTTTGCCTCAAAAACGTTATTAGGTTGGGTACTTCATGGCGCATTTTCGGTTTCATCGAAACCACTTTTGTTTGTTAATCACATGAATGATGACTTAGACAGTCTTATTAGGTCACAATTCGAAATAGACTCTATCGGGATTAGCAAACGTGACCAACAGCCTAACAAACAGGAAAGGCGCGCCGTAGACATGATCGAATCGTCGGTCCGCAGGCTTGAGGATGGTCGTTTTGAGGCAGGTTTACCATGGCGGAAGAACTTACCCGAGGTAATTCCTGATAGTTACTCGCAGGCGTTATCCCGTTTTAAAGCTTTGGAGCGACAGATGGCTCGCGACCCGGACTTCGCCTCGGCATTTCAGTTTTTTATAAACGACATAATAAGTAAGGGCTACGCCGAAAAATGCGACCCCACTACTTACCACAGCCGGGTCCCTAATTGTGTTTCTGCTGTTGTTTCAAGCGGCCCCATTCGTTGGTATCTCCCCATATTTGGTGTTTATCACCCTCAAAAACGAAAATTAAGAGCAGTTCACGACGTAGCAGCGAGAACTCAATAGGTGAGCCTAAATAGTCTTCTGCTCCAAGGCTTAGATCTTCTTTAGCCGTTGCTCGGCGTTTTATTTCGTTTTAGGGAAGGTGGCGTAGCGCTCAGCGCAGACATCAAAGAGATGTTTCCCCATGTCCGAATAGCTCCCAAGGACAGAGACGCACAGCGTTTTTTATGGCGAGATGAAAATTGCTCTATTTGAGAGTATCGTATGGCATCAATGATTATTGGTGCAGTCTCCAGCCCTTTTATGGCCCAGTACTTGAAGAATAAAAACGCGAGGGAGTTTGAGTCTGCTTACCCCGCAGCTTGCAAAGCAATTCTTCACGACCATTATATGGATGACTACCTTGGTAGTCACCCCACAGTCACCGCAGTCGCTCGCATAGCAGCCGACATTGTTCAAGTACACCATAACTGTTGTTTTAAAATGCGATCGTGGATTTCGAATAACCCTGACGCTTTATCTTTAATTCGAAAAGACCTAAGGAGAGACACAAAAGCTGACGTGTCATTGCCCCCTAACACCGACATCGGTGTCCTTGGTGTTCGTTGGGATCCTTTTGAGGACTTTTTGAGTTTCCGCTCTGTGGCTTTGTGTCAGTCTGATAAGTTGACAAAGCGAATCGTGCTGTATCAAATAATGAAAGTATATGACCCCTTAGATCTTCTTATGCCGGTGACTATTTGCGGACGTATTTTGATGCAAAAATTATGGCGGGAAGGGATAGATTGGGACTTACCCTTGCCCGAAAAATATGTCTCGGAATTCAAGGACTGGTGTCACCAACTAAAGGCTTCCTCGGCTGTTAAGATCCCACGATGGTATAGGTCCAATATAAATTATATCGAGTGTCAGCTGCACATGTTCGCCGACGGGGGAGAGCAGGCTTATGCCTGTGTTGCCTACTGGCTTTTTACCTACCCCGACGATTCAGTTTCCGTGGTCCTGGTAGGAAGCAAGGCGCGAGTGGCCCCACTTAAGCCTCTTTCCATCCCGCGTCTCGAGTTGCAGGCGGCGCTTATAGCTACTCGTTTCGCACGTACTATTTTAGACGCGCATCGCACTAAACCGACGGAGACTATCTTCTGGACGGATTCGTCTACCGTCCTAACATGGATTCGAAGTGACGCGCACAATTTCAAACCTTTCGTGGCCCACCGGCTGGGAGAGATGGCGGAAACCACTTATCCGTCCGATTGAAGGTGGCTCCCCACCTCTCTCAACGTGGCAGACGACGCTACAAAACCTAAAAAACGCGACTTTTCTTCGGCCCATCGGTGGTTTTCCGAACCGTCATTTTTATTGGAACTTTAACAACTGTGGCCAACTCAAGCTATGACAAACGCAGGCGAGGCCCCACCAGACTCCGAATTAAGGTCGGAACTTGTGGGACTTATCGTCGACGCCCCCGTTTTTAGTTTTCCATTGCCCGACACGGCACGTTTTAGCAAATGGCTGCGACTTTTACGCTCCACCGCCCGCGTTATCCAAGCCTTACGCACATTCTATTCAAAGTTGTCTCGACCCAATCGCTCAAATCCAAATTTTCTCGTGTTGACAGATGTACGACATGGCTCCACGTCCTCCTCACACCTTCACGCCACGGACATCGTGTTGGCAGAGAAGCTGCTGCTGCGTCGGTCACAGACAGAGAGTTTTGCCGACGAGATAAGGTGCCTGCAGTCCTCGCAGCCCCTCCCCAGGAATAGCCGTCTAACATCTTTGGCGCCGGTTTTGGATGAAGACAACCTGCTTAGACTCGACACGCGCATTCGTTCCGTGCCTAGCGTAGAGGAAGAGGTCAAGACCCCAGTGATTCTGGATGGACGTCATCATGTAACAAATTTTTCCATGTGAAGATGTCCCACGGGTTCAACGAGACAGTTCTGAACGAGCTTCGACAGAAATATTGGGTGCTGAGAGCGAGGAGTACCATCAAAACCGTGGCGAATAACTGCACGCACTGCCGAAGATTCAGAGGCCGTTTTGCCCGTGGAAAGGCTGGACCATCATAAGAGGTCATTCACCCACACCGGGCTAGATTATTTTGGTCCGGTGACCGTATCAGTATGTCGGCATTCAGAGAAACGTTACGTGGCCTTATACACCTGCCTTGTCACCAGAGCCGTACATTTGGAGATCGTGTACTCATTATCATCAGACGCCGCCTTAATGAGCCTAAGACGATTCATAGCGCGTCGTGGGTCGCCGTCAACGATTTTCTCCGACAACGGCACGAACTTCGTGAGAGCAGATCGCATTTTAAGAACACTTCACGACAGTTTTATAGAGGACTTCGCGACCTACGAAGGGATCGAATAGCGCTTTATTCCTCCGGCTTCTCCTTTCATGGGCGGCGCATGGGAACGCCTAGTGCGCTGCGTCAAGAACGCTATGCAGGCGTGCCTCAGGGACAGGCCGCACTTTAAGGAAGAGGTTTCTGCAACATTACTTATGGAAGCCGAGGCTATAGTTAACTCCAGGCCACTAACATACGTCTCCTCCTCAGCGAAAGCACCAGAGGCGTTAACGCCGTTTCACTTTTTATTGGGAACTTCCTCTACGTCACCCTGGCCAGCGGACCTTACCGATGCGGACCTGCTTCGTCGATGCGACTGGAGGAAAGCACTGCGGCTGGCCGACCACTTTTGGGAGAGGTGGCTGCGAGAATACCTTTCAACGCTACGCGCAAGAGGACCACGCAGCAGCATCCCCAATTTGAAGGAGGGGGACGTGGTGCTTATCGCTGACTCTACCCTACCACGCGGTCTGTGGCCACTGGGTAGAGTCATTAAAGTCTTCACAGGACCTGACGGACGGGTTCGCGTAGTGGACATTTTCACAAAAGCCGGTACACTACGCCGACCCGTCAGGAAGCTCCTGCTGATGGAAGCGGAGCCCCAGTCAGTCGCCACCGGGTCTTAGTGTTCCACTGGGGGTGGGAATGTTGGCGACTGGCTGGTGACGCCCGATCTCTTTTATAAAACTATATTCTTGTATTTTATATTCTTTGACGTAGGTTTTTATAGCTACTTATTTGTCAGCGCTCGCCCTACACAGTTGCGAATTAAACTCTTGGCTCAGGAAGACCGTGTTTTCATCATCACACACCAGATAGAACTACATATACAGTCCACATCTCTCGTAGCTATCAATGTCTTTAAATTTATTTTTGTATTGACAGCACCATGCTGTATAGTTTTTTTATGTTAATAAATATAATTATGATGACTACAGGTAAATAACCTGTATGTTAGGAAAATGATATTTAGGACTCCCCACATAAAAAGGCAAGAATCTGTTTAGAGCTGTCACTTAAATTTAGATAGATTTCAAAGAAACCATAGACAATTTTAGACGGCATGTACGGATGTGCCTCCTAAACACTGCATTTTAGCACGTTCAATAAGGTCGAAAATTGAACGCACCTTTCTAAATGTCAATTTATATGACAGCCATCCTTTTCTTATTTTTTTATTTATTTATTTAACAATTAATGTACACAACATAAAAATAATAGAAAATACATTTTAGGAAAAATTGTACAAAGGTACTGCTTATTTCTAAATGAAATCTCTTCCAGCAGTCCTGCCACAGAGAAATGAGGATGAAAAGGTAGAATCGGTGTGTGCAATTGGACTTAAACTAAATATTATATAATACAGAAACATAATCTAAGTATATGGAACACATAATATACTACATAAATACAATATATAAATATATACATATTATAACATACATATTATGTATGTTATTTATGTATGTTAATGTATGGTTAATAATAATATAAAATAACTTTGAAAATGTAAAAAAAAGAATTAGTGAGGTATTTATATTAAGGAAAGATAATATGCTTTGACTCGTGTCTTGAATAGAGATAGCGTTTGGCAATCGCGGATAGTGGCGCGGTGTTTCTTTTTCATTTTGAGAGAAAAAAATAGACTGAACTTAACTTTAAACTTAGCATGTGTTCGCCAGAATTAGGGCCTATAATAATCTTAAATATAATGTAAGGCGCCAAAGCTTTTCTCGGGGTGAAGAAGAAAAAATACTAAGACTTGTCAAAAAGTAATTTATTGATTCTCAAAATATTCTCCCTTGGCTTTAATGTACTTTTTCATAAGAATTAACCTATTTTGAAAACATGTATGCCACTATTCTGTAACGTAGAAAACGCACTTTCTATACCCTTTAACCCATTAATTCCCAAGATGAAACCGCATATAAAATATGTATTTAAAAAATGATTTATTTATTGTTAGGGACTAAATACTATGTCCAAAAGCAAAAATTGGAAAAAATATTTTAGACATGCAAATTATCAGGGTGTACTCAATCGAGTACAATGGGCGGATTAGTAGTGGAATTCACCAAAACTGGATTCCTCAACACATAAGAGTTTTCAAGCAAAGTTGACAATGACAATGAACACGATTGTGATAAAATAGAACATCATAAGCACAGTAATTCCTCCAATGTCAATTTTTCATAAAAAAAACTCCCCACTGACATGAGTTTTTTTTTGATAAGTTCACGTTATCTTGAACATTTTACCGTGTGAACCTTCAGCCAAGGGATTATCTACAAGATGCAGATTCTTTTCTATTTCCCAAAATAGATTGCGTGACCTACAGTTTGTGACTAATGAAACATCAAAACTGCAGTATGCATATATGCAATAACCAGCGAGGCTCAAAATACCCGAATGGTTGAAAATTGTGTATACTATTTTGTCCCGCCTCATCATCATCATCATCATTTCAGCCGAGAGACGCCCACTGCTGGGCATAGGCCTCCCCCAAAGATCTCCATACCAATCGGTTCTGCGCTGTCCGCATCCATCGGCTTCCCGCGATCCTCACCAGATCGTCGTTCCACCTTGTGGGAGGCCTACCAACGTTGCGCCTCCCGGTACGCGGCCGCCACTCGAGGACCTTTCCGCCGTAGTAGGAGAGTAGTGCTATGCCTAAGCAAAACCCTTCTCCGTACCGACTCGCCTGAGTCTGAATTTGTAGCTCGCTTAGGAGGTTTAGTGAGATTTGACAGTGGCTTATCGTCACTACGACTTGGAATTATTTCAACTGTCACTGGTTCATCTGTTAGTAAAGTTGAATAAAGAAAATCGTCATCATTTCCTTCTTCATCATTACTATTTATATCAGATTCAGGTGGCAACAATAGGACATCACATTCAACATCATCGTTTTCATTTGCCTTAATAGCTTCAATGGCTTCTTCCAATCCTGAATATCCGCATTTGAGATGTAGAAACGTGGCGTTTGGCCATTGTATGAAAATCAAAGATACTTGTAAAATTCAAGAAATAATAGTACACAAGTGCCCGTTGTACCCAGCCGAGTACAGTGTAATAAAATGGATTCCAAAATCGAGCCATTGAAATGAAACGTAGCTGAAATAGTATCTATTGACAGTATATAAACCAACAATAACTTCTCATAACAAAAAGACAAAATATATAATAAATGATCATAAAATTATTTTAGCAAAACGTACCTCAAAAATATGATTTACAGTCAGAATTTAACGATAAAAAATTTGACGTTAAATTTCGCGCTATCCCCGATTATTACTTTTTTCATATGTTGCTAGCGATGTTTAGTAATGAAATAAATGATAATTAACACAAAAACTCAAAATTATAAATGTCAATTGACATGCTTTATAACTGTACTCGCGCGAGTACAGAGGGCGGTAATGGGTTTGGCCTCTACCGGCGATGAAAATCTTTCATTGCGTAAATGATTCTTGATTTCTAAAATTTATTTGATCTAGAATCGAAAACTAGAAAGAAAGATGCAAAAAGGATGGAATCCCAATGACGACACGCCGGAATACATTTTGGCGGAGTTATGGGATGTGGATGACGGTCAGGCGACATACTCTTCCAAATCGAAAGCAGAGTATGAGGTAATTTTTATGGCATTTTTTTTTATACCACTGTATTATAATTCTATTTTTATTACAGAGTGATGAAGAAATACCAGCTCCGGCATACTCTCCCCTGACGTCACCTCACCAGGGCTGGTCGTCAAATATTGAAGATGTGTAAGTTATATAATATCGTATTTTTAACCTATCAAGCAACATATTCAAGCCAGTAGGTTTTTAATTGTCATAATGCTGCCGGGAATCGTACGTAGCTTGACAAATTAATATATAATGTTGCTTCTGTTTCAGGTTGCCATCCGACCAGCGGAATCCAATCACGGACTGGTCGCCGCTTAGGCAAGAGTACCCAATCGAGTCGTAAGTAATTTTTAGTATTATATTTCTAATTATGATCATTTTACGGTTTCATTTATCTGGTTTTGTTGGTTGAAAATGTAAATGAAAATGAAAATATCTTTATTCAATTAGGCCCCCCAAGAAGCACTTTCGAATCTACAACAAAAAAAACCCTTATGTCTATCACATAAAAATAATATTAACTAACTAACTAACAATTTCATAATGTTTGTCTCTCTGTCTTATCTGGATCTACGTAAGCTAAGAATGTTATAATGTCTGTCTATCGGTCTGTCTGTCGGTCTGTCTGTCGGTCCGTCTGTCCGTCAGTCAGTCTGTCCGTCAGTCTGTCTGTCTGTCAGTCAGTCAGTCTGTCTGTCTGTCAGTCTGTCTGAATTTACACCGGTTCCAAAAGTTGAACTACCGAGAAGATTCCGGCAACAAACTCGTGTAGTCACTCTTTTCAATTATTAAGTTACAATGTTTAATTACACAGTAATAGTATTTAGCAGTGCAGTGTCGCACAGAGTATAAAAAAATGTATATTAACGTACCAATAAGTACCTAATGACAAGTATATTTACTGTATTTAAAGGCTGTCCGACAATGCACCATCACAATATAGGTATTACAATACACAAAGGTCAACAAGTAATATACAAAGACCTAATAAAGCCAAACATTTTTCTTTAATTTTAAACACTTGTCTGACCACGTCATTATACTTATAATTGTATTGTTTTATATATAATATCCTATAATGCCATATACATCAAAAATCCCTCAAAAATGATACTATTGATGAATATGTAGGTAAATTATTACAAAATCAAGGAAGCTTAGAGATGACCATTTCCACTAGTGGCACCTGTTCACAAGTATGACGCATGTGCCAGCCATCGCTCCGCTCAACCATATTATAGGGAACGGAGCGACCCAGCACACGACGCCACCACCGCAGAAACTTATAGAGAGCATGACATCTTCCAGCAACCAGAAAATCAATGAAATGCTATTGGTGGTAATAACACACTATAAGTAAATGACACTATAAGTTACAACCAAGCATTTTTGTCATTTATATAATCGTTAATAGCATAGTACCCTTTGGACATTAGAATTTTCTTAATGTGAATTTTAAATTTGTCAAATGGCAAGTCTAGTACGTTATTAGGAATCTTGTTATAGTAAAGTATGCTTTGACCCATAAAAGTATTAAAAACTTTATGCAATCTTAGAGACGGTAAGATCAACTTATTTTTATTTCTTGTATTTAATGCATGTACATTGCTGTGTCTTAAGTTTTTAAATTAAGAATTTAAATTTTAACTTAGAATTATGAAATGAAAGATGAGATTAACTTCAGAGCTGAATTTGTAACCCCATAGTGTTGTAAATTTAAAATTAGCGTCTGATGGTCAACGCAGTCAAATGCCTTTGATAAGTCACAGAATTTACCAAGAGCATTTTGTGAATTCTCCCATGCATCAAATATGTGCCTTAACAGAGCTACACCAGCATCAGTAGTCGAACGACCCTTTGTAAATCCATATTGCGCACTATGGAAAAGATTATTTAAATTAAAATGCTTAATCAATTGTTCCAAAATATTTTTTTCAAATATTTTACTGAGTGCTGGTAAAATAGAAATTGGACGAAAATTACTAGGATCCTCTCTATCATCTGATTTAAATAGCGGAATAATCTTACTGTATTTCATTAAATTAGGAAAAATACTTTCATCTATGTAGAAATTATTATCTGCATAAAGATGTATTAGCTATGTTTAGTTTCATTATCTATGGTTGGTCAGCGGAAGAGTGAAGTTCGGAACGGGCAGACTGTCACTTGTCAGTTGATAACTTGATAGCTAACATAGAGGTATATAATATAGCTAAGATGTTAAGGTGTTCGTTGGCAATTCAAAACGGTGTTAATAAGTTGTAAGTTGTAAGTAATAAATAGTGTATTTTTCAAAAAAACATCCTGTATTATTTCCGATCCCCCGACCCTACAAATTCTCATCCGGGATATAGCTAAAACACGTTGGGTCGGAATCGGATTAAACAGGATTACAAGATGCGTAACGAGGAGAGCTACCACATGGCGGAGGCCATTGCTAAGTTTAACGGTGAAGACATTACGTATTCCTCAAGTAAATGGACGCAAGACATTGAGGATAATGCAGAAATCTTTGGATGGACGGCGCAGCAAAAACTTATCATCGCGCGGCGGTCACTCACGGGCACGGCGGAGCTATGGCTTCGGTCCGAAAAACCTTTCAAAAGCTACGAAGAACTAAAAGCTGCCTTGCTCAAAGAATTTCCAGATTCAGTAAACACTAAAGAAATGCATAAATTAATGAGCGCAAGGAAGAAACGTAAGAACAAAACGTGTTATCAGTACATGCTAACTATGAAGGAATTGGGAAAGAGAGCAAAATTCCCAGATTATGTCGCGATACAATATATTGTTGACGGAATTTCCGATTATGAGAATAATAAAATTATTTTGTATGGTGTGACTACCTATACGGTGTTAAAAGAGAAGCTGTGCATTTATGAAAATATGAAGAGTAAGCAAAAAGAACGCCCTAGTAGGTATGATCAACAAGTAAAGCAGACAAGCAACTCAAGTCGATGCAGGGGCAGAAGGTGGTTCAGATTCAGCGTTGTTTCAAATGCGGTAGTAAAGAACATATGGCAAATATGTGCAAAAATGGTGTAAAATGTTTTAGATGCAATGAATACGGCCATATTGGATCACAGTGCAAGTCTAGCAACATACCACAGCACGGAGTGAACTTAGTTAAATATCAGAGTGAAAATGTGAACGACGAGAAGTTGCATCGTTCAAATATGAATTATCAGGTTGGTAGCAGTGGGAACGTGAACGACGTGAAGTTGCAACATTCGAAGTTCATTCAAAGCAATTCGAATGAACATAGCGGCGAACTTCAGGTTGAACAATTGTATGAATGTCCGGAACGAGGGAACGAGCGGCTGTCAAATATCAAAATCAACAAACATGGCGGCATGCGGCAAAACGTATTAAGTGTAAACAGTGATGGTTCGTTGAATAAATCAGTGAAATTAGTGAAAATGGGCAATAATATGGTGCATAGTTTAATCGATACAGGAAGTGATATTAACCCGATTTCGTTAGATTTATTTTCTAACTTGGATATGCAGTGTTTTGATAATGAGAAGTTGACCTTGGTCGGTCTTGGTTCTCACCGGGTGTATTCGTTGGGTAAGTTTACTAGTAGTTTAGAAGTTGGTGGTCACATTTACAATACTTGTTTTCACATTGTATCACATGGTGTAATTCCGTACAAAATCATTCTGGGGCAACCTTTTTTATCGAACACTATAATTGTTATAGACAAGGGTTCTGTTCTTATTAGACCTTGTTCATACGACTGTTCCTATCTGAACTGCTTACCTACTTTTGCTGATGATAATAACAGCATGTTTTACAGTAATCCAGTTGTAAATGAGTTGATAAATAACTATAAACCAATGAAGATTAAAGAGGCTCCTATTAAGATGAAAATTGTTTTAAAAGATGACATACCAGTTGCTCAACGCCCACGTAGATTAGCTATAAAGGAAGAAGAAATAGTGAAACATCAAATAGAAGAATGGTTACATAAGGGTATTATTCGTCCAAGCTATTCAGAATATTCAAGCCCATTAGTATTAGTGCGTAAGAAAGACGGTGGCACAAGAGTTTGTGTTGATTACAGAAAAATAAATCAAAAGATGATTAAAGATGAATATCCACTCCCAGTAATTGATGACCAGATAGATAAATTAAGTAAGGTGAAAATTTTTAGTACTTTATATTTAAAAAATGCATTCTTTCATTTGCCGATTGATGAGGACTCCATAAAATATACTGCTTTTGTCACCAGTAGTCCAGAAGGCCAGTTTGAATTCTTGAGAGCACCGTTTGGTCTCTCTATTTGTCCAAAATACTTTTCAAGATATATCAACATTATATTTAGAGACTTAATTGCTCGAGGTGTAGTATTGATCTTCATCGATGACCTTATTGTTCTCGCTCAGGATGAAGTTGAAGCATTAGAACATCTAAAAGAAGTGTTAAAGTTGGCTTCAGATTTTGGGTTAGAAATTAATTGGAAAAAGACTCAGTTGTTGCAGTGATCTGTTGAGTACTTAGGACATGTAGTCTCTAATGGTACAGTTACACCATCTCCAGATAAAATTCAATCAGTAGTTAGATTTCCTCAACCGAATACCCTAAAAGAAGTACATAGTTTTATAGGATTAACATCATATTTCAGAAAATTCATTCAAAATTATGCTCTAATAGCAAGACCATTAAGTGAATTATTACGAACCAATAAATTCTGTTTTGAAGAAGAACAAAAACATGCATTTGAAGAGTTAAAATCCAAATTGTGTAATGATCCTGTCTTAAAAATATTTGATATCAATTTGGAAACAGAATTACACACAGACGCATCTAAGTATGGTTATGCTGCCATACTAATGCAAAGAGATCCAGCTGATGGGGATATGCACCCAATTCACTATATGAGTCGTAAAACTAGTGATGCTCAACAAAAATGTAGCAGTTACGAGTTGGAAGCACTTGCAGTTGTCGAAGCAGTGAAAAAGTTTAGGAAGTATTTGATTGGAATTAAATTTAAAATTATAACTGATTGTGAAGCATTTCAAAAGACACCAAAAAAGAAGTACCTGCAAAAGTTGCAAGATGGATAATGCTGTTACAAGATTTTGATTATACAATAATGCATAGAAGCGGAGATAAGATGCGACATGTTGATACACTTAGTAGGAACATAGGAGTTATTCATTCAGAATTACATGCCAGAATCAGTCAAGCTCAGTCAGAAGATGAAACTTTAAAGGTGATCAAGGAAGTTCTTAAGGATAATCAGTATGAAGACTACGTGATGGATAACGGAGTAATTTATAAAGGAATAGAAAAGAAGTTGGTGGTACCCGATTTAATGGATTTTGAAATTATTAAGAAAGCTCATAGTATTGGACATTTTGGCAAGAAGAAAATTAAAGACATAATAGAGAAAGATTATTTTATTAAAGGATTAGACAGTAAAATAGACAAGGTCATATCTAATTGTATACCTTGTATATTGGGAAGCCGGAAGTCTGGTAAGAAGGAAGGCTTTTTGAACCCAATTGATAAGGGAGATGTACCACTTCATACACTCCATTGTGATCATTTACGACCATTAGACTCAACAAATAAAATGTATAATTATATTTTAACAGTAATTGATGCCTACACTAAATTTGTATGGATTTACCCTACAAAGTCAGTAACGTCAAAAGAAACAGTCGACAAACTTAAACTACATCAAAAAGATTTTGGAAACCCTAACCGTTTTATTACAGACAGAGGAACAGCTTTTACAGGAAAAGGGTTTGTAGATTATTGTGAAGAAGAAAAAATAGAACATGTGAAGATTACTACAGGTATTCCTCGTGGAAATGGGCAGGTTGAGAGGATGAATAGAATAATAATAGCTGTCATAACTAAGATGTGTATTGAAGAACCTACTCACTGGTATAGGCATATTAGCAAGTTGCAAAGAGCAATTAATTCTACCTACCAAAGATCAATTAATATGTCTCCATTTGAACTCTTAATAGGAATTAGGTTAAATCAAAAAGAAGATTTAAATATCATAGAATTATTAGAAGAAGAAAATCAAAGGGAATTTTGTGATAAAAGAGAATGTTTAAGACGGGAAGCAAAGGCGCAGATATTTAAGATATAAGATGAGAATAAGAAGGTATTTAACAAGAAGAGAAAGGAAGGATATACTTATAAGGTTGGAGATCTAGTTTCAATTCAAAGGACACAGTTTGGAAGTAATTTAAAAATAAAACCAAAATTCTTTGGACCATATAAAATAGTTAAATTATTAGCAAAAGATAGGTATGAGGTTCAGAAAGTGAATAGCAGTGCAGAGGGTCCTAGAAGTACTAGTACTGGTGTTGATTATATGAAAAGGTGGTCTCAGGGTGGTTATGGGTAATTACACTATATTTTATTATTATCAGTGACACTAGTAATCTTAAACACTGAATACTCCAAAATTTTAAGTAATTGTTAATATTAAATAAGTTGTACTTTTATTGTTCAGTTGTAGGTTTAAATAAAACAAAATGTTAAAGTATAGTATTTTTATTAAACAATTTAAACATGAAACATGTCAAAAATAATATTATTAGGTAGTAATAATTAATGTTTAGAAATTGTAGTTAGAGGGATAAGATGATTGTTAGTAATAAGCCAGTAGGACAGGTAAATAAAACCCACAATAAATACGTTTTGATCAAATCTTTATATTGTCTAAAATAAGTAATAATTGATTTTTAGTTTGTAAGAAAAGAAAAATATAGTAGTGTATACAAATCAGATGTAAAGAAATAGGTAAAGTGTTATGATATAAGATTGAAAGAGTGAAAGTAAATACAAAGTAATCAAATATAAGTAAGGATAGTATGTAATTAAAATAGAATAAAACTAGAAAAATTTCACGTCCTGAGGCAGGAATCGAACCTGCGACCTTTCGCTATCCGGGCGACTGCTCTGACCACTGAGCCACCCAGGACCTGGGATATCCCTGTGAAATTCTTCTAGTCTATCTTGTATTTGCGTTTATGAGCTAACGTCCACCCTACAATGTTGAAATATTCTATTTCAACATCCGAAACGAGTATTTTTACAAATACCGACGAATCGGTCAAGTTAGGGCAGTGCTTTCAAATATTCTTAATTTTTGATTTTAACATTATTATAAATGTTTGAAAAATTACTTAGTAATTAAAATAGAATAAAACTAGAAAAATTTCACGTCCTGAGGCAGGAATCGAACCTGCGACCTTTCGCTATCCGGGCGACTGCTCTGACCACTGAGCCACCCAGGACCTGGGATATCCCTGTGAAATTCTTCTAGTCTATCTTGTATTTGCGTTTATGAGCTAACGTCCACCCTACAATGTTGAAATATTCTATTAGAACATCCGAAACGAGTATTTTTACAAATACCGACGAATCGGTCAAGTTGGGGCAGTGCTTTCAAATATTCTTAATTTTTGATTTTAACATTATTATAAATGTTTGAAAAATTACTTAGTAATTAAAATAGAATCCTGCCTCAGGACGTGAAATTTTTCTAGTTTTATTCTATTTTAATTACTAAGTAATTTTTCAAACATTTATAATAATGTTAAAATCAAAAATTAAGAATAAGGATAGCATGATTCATGATTTAAATTTTAGTTTGTAAATAAATAAATAGGATGTAGGTAGGTACTGTAATGTTTTTTAAGATTTGAAGGTTGGATTAATGTTAAGAGTATAAATGGAAAAAAAATAATAATGTTAGATTGTCAAGTTATTATTCTAGTTAAAGAAATTAGTTTTGTTAATTTAAAGGAGTTAAAGGTTTCTTAATTTGTTAATTTAGTTTCAATAAGAATTTCAGTCTGAGGTCAGCCTGAGTTGCAGGATGGCCGATTTGTAGAAATTATTATCTGCATAAAGATGTATTAGCTATGTTTAGTTTCATTATCTATGGTTGGTCAGCGGAAGAGTGAAGTTCGGAACGGGAAGACTGTCACTTGTCAGTTGATAACTTGATAGCTAACATAGAGGTATATAATATAGCTAAGATGTTAAGGTGTTCGTTGGCAATTCAAAACGGTGTTAATAAGTTGTAAGTTGTTCTAAAGTAATAAATAGTGTATTTTTCAAAAAAACATCCTGTATTATTTCCGATCCCCCGACCCTACATCTATACAGTTATTAAAAAATTTGCGCGAGATAAGGGGCAATAATATCAATGATATTCTTAACTATTTTCACAGATAATCCCATAAATCCCGTGTAATTTTTAATTTTAGGGATTTAAAAATTTTAATGATTTTGTGAGGAACAACATGGGTAAATTGGAACGTCTCACTACACTCGGGCACACAATGCCTCAGGATGGAACTTGCTTCAAGAGAAGAAGAATCTAAATGAGATGTTGTAATCAAAGGTATTTTTGAAAAGTAATTTTCAAAGATGCTAGCTATTTCGTGGTCAGAATTAATAATTTGATTATCTACATTGATTGTGAACGTGGAGTTTTGTGATTTGACTTTACCAGTTTCACGGTTTATTATATTCCATGTAGTTTTTGTTTTGTTATTAGATTTTTCAATTTTGTCTCGGATGTGTATCGATTTGGCGCGGTTACATATCTTTTTGAAAGTCTTGGAATATTTCTTTACATACTCATGAAAGTCCTGATTGTGATTGTATTTCTTTTGTGCGTATAATTCATACATCTTATTTCTACTTTTATATATACCTTTTGTAGCCCAGTCACCAAATTGGTTTGTGTCATGTGTGGGTTAAATCGGTTTAGACGCATAATCTCAAAAACGCAAAATGCCAGATTTACAAAATGTCAAAAACGCAAAATGTCAGATGGCGTAAAATGCCAGATTCGCAGAATGACAGATTCGCAAAATGACAGAGTCTCAAAATGACAGATTCGCAAACTGATAGAAATTTACCCTAAAATGCAATCACAGCGATTCGCTTCTCTTTATCACCCCACTCCATTTTAATATCTCAAAATATTGTACAATGTATTGGCGACAAAGTGAGATAACTCAATGAACAATCATATAAAAATGACAGATTCCAAATTCAAATGTAATATTTTTTTTATTTTAATTGTAATAGTATTTATGGCCAGACTAAGTAAAATGTTTTTTTTTTTACAACTAGATGAGAAACAAGCTGACGGCCCTACTGGTGGTAAGCGGTTACCGCCGCCTATAGACACCTGCAATAACAAGGTAAAGCACTTGATATTGCAGGTGCGTTGTCATCCTGAGGCCTAAGATGAAATGCAGTCCATGCCCAGTAATTACACTGGCTACCTTTCCCTTCAATCCGAAACACAGCGAACTGTTTCACGGTTGAAATAAGAAAGGCGGTGGTACCTACCCAGGCGACCCTACGTATGGGTCTACCACTGTAATATCTAATTTTATGAATTACCTCACTTTTAAATTGTAGAAAATATACCATCCGATATTTTGTAAAGTCATCCTTTAAGAGAAGAAAATATTTACTACCACCTACACGCTCTTCTTCCATAGGCCCATATAAATCAGCGTGCACCAATTCCAGTGAATTCCAGTGGTGTTGTGGTACATCGGTTACTCTTCTCGAAATGTGATTTATGAATTTTTAACTTCACACATGCTATACATTGTTTATTATCTGATATATAATCAATATTATTGTCTTTTAATATCTTTTTCACATAAACACAACCTCTTATGCCACTCAGATAAAGATGACACAATAGCCACATGTTCCTCTCAAAGTACTTTCAACACATATGACTTTCCTTCCAGATTACCTAAAGCACATAACACACCGTCTCTGGTAATAGAGCATTGTTTATTTGCACTTTAACTTCATAAAATCTCTTTGTAACAACCATTACAGAAAATAAGTTTATTTGAATATCAGGTACATGCAACACATTATTCAAAGTTGTAATTTTATATCTCTTTCCATTAAATAATTTTAACTTAATGTCACCAATTCTAGAAACAGACAAATGTCGTCCATCCCCCGCAATTACAAAATGATTTGACACTAACTTGTAGTTTAAAAACAATGACTTATCTTTACAAATATGCTCATTTGCACCACTATCTATAAGCCATTTATAGTCAAAAGAGATGTCTATATTATTACTTAAAGACATAGCTGTAGTTATAAATGCATGCCCACCTTTTGATGACTCGGTGTGTCTATGAGCACTACCAGTTTGACCAACTTTATTGTTACTTGAACTCCTACCAGCTGACGAACTCTGACCAGAACCACCTGTTTGAACAACATCACTGCGACGTTGATAACTTGGACAGTCATGTTTAAGTACCCTGAATTGTGACATATAAAACACTCTCTATTATCTGTACTATTATTACATTGCTGCGCAAAGTGACCAGGCTTCCCACACTTAAAGCATTTTCTTATTTCTCTAAATTTCTTATTTTGGTGTACATAAAGAGCTGTATTTTCTCATTATTTTTCCCTGTTTTTGATTCTTTCTTCTTCCACTAGAAGTCTTGCCACCAGGTCATCATATGTTTGTTTATTTGACTCAACAGACTCCCACGCTAATGTAAAGTGGCTGTAGCGGCTTGGAAGGCACATTTATATCTTCGTCATTAAAAAATTATCAGATATTTCTTCTCCTGTCTGTTTTAATTGACACACCATTTCTTGTAGCTTCGATAAAAGTATTGATAGATCACCACCTTCAAATTTTTGTTAAAAAAAAATCTTTGCTGTAACATCCATGTGCTAGTTGTCGATTTGGCGTCATCATACAGCTTAATAGACACTTACATAAATAATTTATTCTATTTCACAGGTTTAGAATATGTTTTGGAACATCTAAACAATTGTAAAAAAGTAAGTTAACTTGTAAAGTGTTCTTTCGGATCACTAGAGATACAAATAAAATAAACATAATGTTGATTGTTTTATTTATTTTACGTACAATAATTAACTCAAACCTTTGACTTATGCCCATATCAATTCGATTGCGTTGTACTGGCAGTGGTATGGTGGCAAACGAATGACAGTGTGACCTCTCTCTGCCGCTATTTCTTTAAGGACATAAGTTGGAGTGCGAGGCCTGTGCAAGCCAACTAATCTCAAAAGTTCATTCTTGAGCATGCTTTCATTATACGTATATGCTTATGCGTATGCTTTCATATATAATATACTGCCTCTATGCCTTTATTGCTAAGCCACTCGATCAGTTCGCTTTTTCGATTAGCCGTCGTTGGCGGTTTATTTTTTCAACCTTGAGCCTCTGCAATTGCGTCGAGACATTGCGTCGCTTAGCGCCTTCTTTCGGCTATATCACGGAAAGTGCTCTGAAGAGCTATTTGACCTTATCCCACCTTCCCCCTTCCTACACAGGAGCACACGTGCCGGTCTTCGGAGTCATCAATTCACTGTCTCCACCTAAACATCACGTACAAAGAAATTTAGTAGCTCTTTTCTTTGTCGAACTTCCAGAACTTGGAATTCTTTGCCAGCACATGTGTTCCCTCCTTCCTATAACATAGGTTCCTTCAAAAGAGGCATGAAAAAGCACCTTTCGGGCCGGCAAGGTGGAGGCGGCTAGAGCAGTGTCTGAACTGTACTAGCTATCTTCGCATATGGACTCTTCTTACCGCTTCACATCAGGTGGTGTTGAGTCATTTGTCGTGCTTTGTATAAAAAAAAAGGACCGAGTGGTATGGTTCATTATTTATGATTATAAAATGCGGCTCATACAAATTATTTAAAAGATTTTCAAACCTTGTTTTGAAGGTGTCAAAATTCACCTCTTCGTGGTATTCTGCGGTTTTTGTTGATTTGAATGCCAATAAAATTTTAGGCACAAAACCAGCAGATGTTCCTGCATGAGTAATTAAAAGTCTCTGAGCTTTGCCTTGAGATACTTTACTTGACGATTCCACCTTATCATCGGTCCAAATTTTGGAGACGGTGTGGTTCGCATTTAGCCATGTTTCGTCCAAGAACACTACTTTCTCCCACTTCTCAATTTTTTTCACTTTGCGCAAAAAAACTATACGCGCCAAGGCAATGTCTCCTCGCTCCATGACGATTTTTCTTTTATTACATTTTTTATAGGCGAATCCAATATTTTTTAGCACCTGTGAAAGTGATACTAAACTGCCCTTAACCCCTAATAGGGCGGAGATCAAAATTATTGATAAACCAGGTTTTGTGTTATTATTTATAAGTTTATTAGGACCCTTTCAAACATTATTTATGAAAATCTAAAAATATATTATCACAAATACGCGAAAAGTCGGTGGTAATCATTTTACCATCGCCCCTTTACGTTTAAGTGTTGGTGGTTATTATTTGACCTTAGCCCGTTAGGGTACTAGAAGCAGAGCTGCTAAAGTCCATAGCCTCTTCTTCATCTAAGGCAATATGAAACTTTTTGAAGCATGGTGTGGTACATAAAGCTACTTTGCAGACATCGCAAATGATCCTTGAACATTTTTGAGCATTTTTCGTGCTGCAAAATCATCATCTAGTAAATTTTCGTTGGTTTTCGGGGCAGTGTGGCACAAAAGAACGTCTTATTTCAGTGGGTACCCCGAAATTTCCACCTTGTTTGTTCTTGAAAATAATACTAGTGGTTCTTTTTTTGCCCGTGAATCCATTTATAAGACTGCGAGCCAAACGAAGTCTGAAATCTCGATGTGTGTGAACCGTTTGCTTGTGAATTTGTATGTAGGCTATGTAGGCATTAATGATAGCTGCATCAAGCATGAAATAAAATAGGCGCAACCAGTTGCGTTTCTATTTTCGGCGGATTGGATACGAAGCACGAAAGTAATCAAAATGTTCCACACCTTCCTTGTTCACGGTATATTCGGCAAAAGCAGTGGGTATAGTAATATCTTTCTTGGAACCATCCTTCTGTGTTCGTTTGACCGTAGACACAGATTTTGGGTTGTGTGCTGTTGTCAAAAGGTTCACCAGTTGAGTATCCCTCTTTGGTTTTATACATGAACTCATGCTTTTCAAGTTTTCCTTCTTATGTTTCTTTGGGCAGCAACTTTTCTGGTAAGCCTTTTCGGTTCCAACGCACAGTACTGACGGCATATATTCCTTTCTTTATCAGCAAATCATTCATTAGAGGAATGCCAGTGAAGAAGTTGTCGAAAGCTACAAGAGTATGAAGTGGAGCACCTTGACATAGTTTCATTATGACATTATATCCTAAGCCTTGACGCATTTTCGTCTGCTTTGCCTTAGCATCACACCGGGCCCATACCTTATAACCCCTTTTTTATTGTTTTTTTCGGCATGTATTGTTTGAGTGTGCTTTTACGCTTGAACTTTACCATGCCTTCCGATTGGGTGCTTGATTGAGAACATCGAGTCTGGAATACTTCGTGTCATTTTGTTATCATGGGACGTATTTTATAAAGCCTATCATAATCTGGCGTATATCTTGCGGGTCCTTCGGTAGTATCATTCAAGTGAATGTTTTCAGTCAGTTTTTTGAATCTCTTTTCGGTCGGGGTTTCTATAAAAATCATTAGTTGACTAATACATTTTTTTTAAATACAGATTGACATCAGGTAAGGGGTGAAGACCTATCATTATCAAGATACTAAGATATGCACGCATTTCAGCTACAAATGTAAGACTTCAGTGAAGCGTTTGCCTTTGGGTCGCATAAACGTTTGTTTTTGAGGGAATCAACTTTACGGGATCTTGAGGGAAGGAATTATTGTATAAAACAATAATTACTTCCCTTAAGATCTCGTGACGTGTGCGTGTGTGACGCGCATGTTTACAGTAAGCCGTTTTTCAAACTTTGGTATGCTATGCTTTGGAACTTTATCTGACCAGCTTAGTGCCACACGCATAGGCCTAATAACTATGTTTGTGCTCGCCGCTTCATTAGGCTGCGCTAAGTCAGACTGAGCTGTAGTCAGGTGGCTTTTTTCAGAAAGAACACCAAAAAGACGTCCGAATCATCCTCATTTCGGGTATTTTCCCTCATCGGTTCTTCAATCACTGTTTCAACACTTTCTAGATATTCTACCGAAACACGTGGCCCGGAAGCGTCTTGAAAATGCTCTAATCCTCTCGTCTCTAACCTAGGCTCTTCACCAAATATTCTTGAAAGACCTCGCGAAACTTCATCGTCGTAACCCAGTACGTAATCGCCCAAAAGTGGTTCTTCTGCAACACTTTCAACGCTACTTTCAATATCGGAGAGATCATCTTCTAGAATACTGGCTATAACACTATCAGATAACGTCTTTTTCTGCGACATTCTCCTGAAATAACAAGTACGCTAATGGGTAACTATAACTATATAACCACCAAATACTACTATGTTGATGTAACCGGGTAATAGTAAGAGTTTTACAACCGAATTTACGACAAATTTCCAATTACTACAAGTTTTATTTCAAAAATTATTGTACGAGTTCATGCAGGATAACATAATCAATTATCATAACAAATATCACAAAAACGCTAACCGTAATGTTGTTAGAACAAAATTACAATTTATTTGCACCAAACATCTCCGATTTTCAAAATTCTTCGATATTTTTTTGTGAAGGTTGGTAGTTCAAAAAATTTTACTGTTAGCATAGTTGTCAATACTAATAAAAGTTTTAAGGGTCTTCACGAATTATGAATATTGAATATGAGGAAGTGTACATAGACCGACTCTTGCTCTATGGTCAAAAATCTGAGGTGGTAAGCAATTGTCCTTTGCCCTATTAAGGGTACAATTCAACGCTTTTTAAAGAAGCTGACAGTTTGGTTAAAGTAGGCAGTTCATTACGCAGGTAATATGCATAAACATGTTTTCTTACGCCTCAGCATCAAAACTGTCAATGCTAGTGACAGTGCAAACTTTTCGCCTTTTTTTATTCGGAGTTGAAAGTTTTTTCTCCTTCATAGTAGTCTCTCCAAATTTTTCCTTGGAAATTCGACTTACAGTACTTTTTCCAATCCCAAGAGCCTCGGCAACTCTGTCACCGACTTGCGATAGCGTTAGTAACGGGCCGCCATTTTGATACTCGCGTTCAAAGTAGTCGCGCAGGCGCACTACAAACTCGCGAGATTCACTGTTTAAAACAGTTTTTTCGTTCTTTTCGGCATTGTCACAAAAAAATAAACAAAACGTTAAATATAAACAGAAAAAAAATTATCAAATATATTAAACAACAACTTTAACATCAACTTCAACAATTCCAACAAGATATCGAGCGAAAACAAAAAATACGTGGCGCTAGCAATCGTACTGAACAAAGAGCAGTGATTCAGTGTGACTATTTTTAAAATAAAGAATCTACTAATAAAAATCTATCTAAACTGGAAAAACTTTTACGTCCTGAGGCGGGGATCGAACCCGCGGCCTTTCGCAATCCGAATTCCGAATAAATAATATACTAAGAACGTTTGTAAAATATACCAAAACTACTAAACGCGAAAAGAAATTCTTAAAATTACTCTTTTAATATCATTCTTTTGTGTTAATGATAATGGAAAACTATTGACTTAAATATATCGATTTGACCCATCCCTAACTTTGTAACCTTGTAACTTTGTAAGAGCGTACATACGTTTGATCTCATTTTTTTAAATTAATGTTTGTAAGCCATTTCGTTATGTTTTATGTAGAAAATATTACTTTTCTTAGATTTATAAATAATCTTCTAAATTTTAAAATAGATATAATTGTAAAAATGTTTACGATTTTGCGTGTTGCAAAATATGTCATTTGGTAGTCGATAGTAAAATGCTACTTCGCCACTTTTAATAACAGCTGTCATTTTAATCAAGCTATATTTTACAGACTGTAGGTATAGATAGATAAAAACTTACTGCAGACAACTTGTTCGCATCGTGACTTCCCTCTACGTGCACCGCTTCCAATAAACAAGACTGCAGTTTATTTCTCCAAATAATGTGTCAGGTTAGAGCACAGAGACTCTGGTTACTGCGTGATGTCCACATGTCTGTGGTAATTCCTAATTTTGAAATTTATCATAAAATTCTAATAGATCACCCCTATTATATCTTCGGTAAGATTTTCATAGCTACTGTAGTTCTCGAAGGCATTTCATAGCGCGAATCTAAAGCACTTACAAATTCTCTTAGGCCCTCATGTTCTAAAAGCCGGAGCGGTTTCATGTCAGTAGCGATCATTTTTGTAAATAAGTTATCTAGAAACTTTTTTTGTCGAATTTGGGTGATATTAACTGTCAATATAACGTCTAGGTTCTTCAATGATAACCACATCCTTTTGTTCAAAACCAGCAGAACTTGATGATGGCAATTATAATTCTGGATGTTTCCTTTTTTAATTATCTTTAGGATTTGTTGTATAATTACTAAATTTATAGCATTTTTTACATATTTTATATTGCACACATCTGTCATTATTTTTTATAAAATGATTCCTTATGTTATATAGCAACACTATTCTCTATGACAGATGACACTGTCTGTATCTCTCTCGGCTCTGGTATATTGAACAGCAATGTTTAGTTGTAATGGCTATCTACTTATTAATGAAAAATGTTATGTGAACTACGGACTGTATAATGGTAATTGCAATAAACAAGGTGTGGCGGCTCAGTCAAGCCTCCACTTTATACCATGTTTTCTTTAGTTTATTTTTCATGACGTTTATTTATTCATAAATTTCTTGTCATCAGTTTTTGTTATTCTTTCTCTCTGACTTTCGCCTATCACACATAATTAATTATTTTCCATTCAATTTTATATTTTTATTGTAAATTTCCATTCCGATTGTAAATACACGTTGTAAATAGAAGCCTATGTTTTCATCACTCTTCCCACTTCTATATTGGTGACCCCGACGTGATTATCGAAAAAATACAAATTTTTACTACCAGTTTGGAAAATTTTTGGAAAGATTCGACGCGCTCAGAAGCTTTCTACCTACTAATTTACCGGAAGATAAGGTACGCACACACAACAACATGTTTTCTACATCGCAAGTAGCTACTGCATCTATTCCAACTTTCGAGCGAGCGATTGAAATGATGGCTACCCAGATTAACGAACTTACCAAGCAGATTAGCACGCTCGCTGCCCAGGTGCGATATCAAGACCGTTCCCGCTTCAGGCAAATTTCTCAAGATCGCAGACGCTCTAACTTCAGGTCGACAGCTAGACAGAGGAGATACCCCCGATGCTGGTTTCACCACAGATTCGGCAGCCAGGCAAGGAAGTGCATACCACCATGCAGTTTTAAATCGGAAAACACGCTGGGCAGTCTCTGATGGCGACGAGTGATTGTCCCTCCACGCCCGGTCGCCTCTTTATCACCGATCGCAAGTCGAAGATCGAATTCCTCGTCGACACCGGTAGCGACTTATGTGTTTTCCCTCGTTCTGCGATCCGTCAACGTCGTGAGAAGGCCAGTTACCAGTTGTACGCAGCTAACGGTTCCGTCATTCACACCTACGGCTATGTCAACTTACAGTTGGACTTAGGATTGCGACGTGAGTACAACTGGCAGTTCGTCGTTGCGGATGTCAGCAAGGCGATCATTGGCGTCGATTTCCTCTCGAGCTATGGTTTAGTAGTCGACTGCCGCAACAAGCGCCTCATCGATAACACCACATCTCTTTTCACCTCTTCCATTTCCATCAGAACAACGGACACGATTTCTTCAGTAAAGACACTGTCCGGCGTTTCAAGATACGAAGACATACTCCGAGATTTTCCGGAAATAACAAGACCTCCTGGCCTACATCGTGTAGTGCGGCATTCCACTGTCCACCACATCCGAACAACGGAAGGACCGCCTCTTCACTGCACTCCACGTCGTTTGGCTCCAGAGGAGCTCAAAATCGCTAAGGCTGAGTTTGAAGCAATGATCAAGAGTGGCACGGCGACACCTTCAGAGAGTCCATGGTCATCTCCACTACATCTCGTCCCTAAAAAGGACAACGGCTGGCGTCCTTGTGGCGATTATCGGATGCTCAACGCACGCACCATCCCAGATCGCTACCCCATTCGCCACATTCATGACTTTTCACATTGTTTGTCCGGTTGCACCATTTTCTCTACTTTAGACCTTTTGAAAGCTTACAACCAAATTCCAGTTCACAAAGCAGATATTCAAAAAACTGCCATCACCACACCCTTTGGATTATTTGAATTCCCATTCATGACGTTTGGTTTGCGTAACGCCGCGCAAACGTTTCAGCGCTTCGTCGATGAAGTCACCAGAGGTCTGGATTTCGTTTACGCTTATCTCGACGATTTCCTCATCTTTTCTAAGGATGAGCACACTTACGAACGTCATCTTCGTGAAGTGTTCTCCAGGTTGAAGCAATACGGAGTGGTGATCAACCCATCAAAATGTGTTTTCGGCGTAACTCAAGTCAAGTTTCTGGGCTACCATATCACTGCAGATGGCACGAAGCCGCTCGACAACAAGGTAGAGGCCATTAAATCATTTCCCATTCCGAATAACGTCAAGGAGTTACGGCGTTTCTTGGGAATGATCAACTTTTACAGGCGCTTCATTCCTCACGCCGCTAAATGTCAAGGTCCTCTCAACAAGCTGCTTGCCGGTTCGGTCAAGGGATCGCATCCAATAACGCTTGATAGCGAAGCTCTTGGAGCATTTGAAGCCTGCAAGACAAGCCTCTGTGACGCTGCTCAGCTCGCCCACCCAGATTCGGATGCACAGTTGGCGCTCGTGACAGACGCTTCTGATATCGCCATAGGTGCTGTTCTGCAACAAAGGAAAAATTCACAGTGGCAGCCGCTGGCATTCTTCTCTCAGAAGCTGAGCCCAGCACAGCAGAAGTACTCGCCATATGACCGCGAGCTATTGGCAATATACAAATCCATACAATATTTCAGGCACATGCTAGAGGCGCACATTTTCACTATCTTCACGGATTATAAGCCACTTTCTTTCGCATTTTCATCTCGGAAAGAAAATTGTTCACCTCGCCAATTCAGACATCTTGATTTCATTTCACAATTCACCACGGATATTAGGCACATATCTGGAAAAGATAATATTGTCGCCGATACCCTGTCCAGAATTGAAGAGCTCCATCAACCCATTGACCTATTACATCTCGCCAAGCTCCAACAGAACGACCCTGAGCTGAATCAGTTATTATCAGACTCTTCAAAGTACTCGCTTCGACTCAACAAAGTGAAGATTCCTGGAACTCATACAGAGCTGTACTGTGACAATAGTCTCTCAGTTCCAAGACCTTACGTCACATCCGAGTTGCGACGACAAGTCTTCAAATGTCTGCACTCCCTCAGTCATCCTGGTGTCAAGGCTACCATCAAGCTTGTCTCAGAACGTTTTGTATGGTCTGGCATGAAGAAGGACTGTCGTATCTGGACTCGTGTCCGCACGAAATGCCAACGTTCAAAGGTTACAAGGCACGCCCATTCGCCGCTTGGTAACTTCGACCTGCCCAAGACCAGATTCGCGGTTATCCATATAGACATCGTCGGTCCACTTCCCGTCTCAAATGGTGACCGATACTGCCTCACTGCCGTCGATAGATTCACGCGTTGGCCTGAGGTAGTTCCGATGGTGGACATTACAGCAGAGAACACAGCCAAAGCACTTTTATCCGGCTGGATTTCCCGTTTTGGATGCCCTACCGACATCGTTACAGACCGCGGCCGGCAATTCGAATCAGCCCTCTTTAAATGCTTATCAGAGATGGCTGGTTTCAAGCACAAGAAGACTACGGCATATCACCCAGCCTGCAATGGAATAATAGAGAGGTTCTATCGACAATTGAAAGCAGCCATTGTCTGTCATGCCGACAGCTGGACGGAATCTCTCCCATTAGTCCTGTTGGGAGTCAGAAGCGCGTTGAAAGCTGATTTGCAGTGTTCTTCCGCTGAGCTAGTCTATGAGGAGCCACTCAGATTGCCGGGTGAGTTTTTCCACTCGACGGCTAACGAGTCTACCGATGTAGCAGATTTCACGGCTCGTTTAAGAAACATTATTCAGAGGCTCACTCCAGTGCCAGCATCTCGCCACGGTAACAGGAGTACTTTCATCTTTAAGGAGTTAGCATCAGCCACTCACGTCTTCCTTCGTGATGACACCGTGCGCGGTGCGCTACAGCCTGCTTACTCTGGCCCATATCAGGTCTTACAGAGAGACAAGAAGGTTTTCAAGATCCTCCTGAACGGGAAGCCGTATACAGTGTCGATAGATCGACTGAAGCCGGCACACATAGTTGATGATGCAGACGGCCCTGCCGGTACCGGGCAAGGAACTGCCATTGAGAAGGAGGACAAGGATGCTAGGGATGTTCTGGCCAAACGGACCAGGTCTGGACGCAGAGTACACTTTCCCGCACGCTACCTTTGACAAGGGCTTCGGAGGGGGAGTGATGTGGCGGCTCAGTCAAGCCTCCACTTTATACCATGTTTTCTTTAGTTTATTTTTCATGACGTTTATTTCTTCATAAATTTCTTGTCATCAGTTTTTGTCATTCTTTCTCTCTGACTTTCGCCTATCACACATAATTAATTATTTTCCATTCAGTTTTATATTTTTATTGTAAATTTCCATTCCGATTGTAAATACACGTTGTAAATCGAATGTACACATTGTAAAGCCTATGTTTTGATCACTCTTCCCACTTCTATAAAGGTACACGATATTACGGTGTTTATTTTGATATAAGACACACCACCATATTTCAGATTTGTTTCTAGTACTCGATTCATTCTTACCTTATTCTTGCATAATTCTTTTAAGTACTTGACTGAGCACGAAACTACACAAAATACGATAGGAAAGTCTAAACTATCAGAAGTTGCAGTAGGTAGATATGGATCCCCCTCGCCCCTCAGTATTAGATTAAGGGGGCAAGCTCAGCAGATCTGAGTAGCAGACTGCGAGCTCGCCTGAGGATAGATGTAAGACTTTTGATGTGTTTAAGTGTTCGAGCCTTCAGGCTTGACCCACTTGAAATTCCCCTTTTGAACATCAGCGCCATCTAGTCTCTCATTTGACTTATGTCACGGAATATATGCGACAATGAGGGTAGTCGCGTGTGTCGGTTACGAATTGTCTTTGCTTGGTCAGTACGCTTTTGAATTTCAGCGTCGTCAGTTCAAGTGTTCATCGCTAACAGACGATTTTAACCAAATATATTGCTAAAAGCATTACAGGTATGTTATTTAGTTATTTTTAAATTTAAGCATTATTTTCTACAATATTATAGAGAATATCCTAAGTTTGTTAGGGAAATTGTTATCTTGTAAGGATGTGCAACGTACGTACATCCTGTCCCGACACATGTGCATGCGTTTAACAGTTCTGTTAAACCCTCTTGTCGTCTCCACCTATAAAACCGTTATGGTTAAGACGGAAAACTGCACTACGTTGGCCGGGTTGCATCAAATGATGCGACCATCGATACGTCCGTCGTTTCGATTGATACGTCAGTCGTATAGATTGATACATCAGTCGTATCGATTGATACGTCAGTCGCATCGATTGATACGTCAGTCGTATTAAATGATACGTCATGCAACGATCGTATCATCGGTAATACAACTTGTTGTTAGCTCAGGCGTCAGGCGTACTACCCATTACGCTAATATAAATATATGTTTTATAACATTTCAATGCGCCTTACAAGGTCCGCTCTTTTATAACATCCACATAATTTGATGTTTTACTTCCAGAATAACAAATGGCGCCAACTTTGATGGGAGATTTATGTGCTCTACCGCTACCGCATGACGAGAAGGATTTTTTCGAGCGAATAGTCTCATTAATAGACGATAGCTTCCCGAGAGAGTGGAGAAGCTGGCAAGTTGAAAATTACTCATTCACAGACCTGTTTGGGGACAAAATTTCTCTAAAAACAGAAGCTGTTGTAGCTTCTTGCGTTTAATATTGCGAATAAATTCGTCTCAGGCGTAAGAAAAAACCAATACGTGGACGGTTAAGACCGTCCACGTATTCGTTTTTTCTGTTTCTTACGTTTAATTATTAATAATTACAAAAATCCTGCGGTGGGATAGCTCTTGATTGGTCGACGTGGATGTCGCGTGATAGTCAGCCAATGAGAGCGTAAAACGATGACGTGATATCGTATAATACTAGTTCGGATATCTTCTATTCGATCTGATTCATAACATGCCCCCGGCCTTGGAAGCACCTGCGTCCAAGGTCTTCTCAGCCCTGTACTCATCTTCCCCAACATCGAGTAGTGGGCAGATTTGAGGAAAAGCGCGTCGAATAACTCCCGTGGCTGTCTGGATGTCAGCAACTCTCGAAACTCCATCTCTTCCTGGCTTGGTAGAGAGAATACGGCCTAAGTTCCATCTTAGAGGTGGAGTATTGTCTTCCTTGATGACAACAAGCGTATTGGGCTGAAGATCAGCTGCGTTCTCCTTCCATTTCACTCTAGTTTGCATTTCTGAGACGTACTCTTTACTCCATCGGGTCCAGAAGTGTTGCCGGATCTGCTCTAACCTTTGGTAGCAACTCGCTAGCCTAGCTAGCCGGTGAACAGGAACGTCATTGAGCTGGTCATTAGCGGGCGCTGTAAGGGGACGACCAACCAGGAAATGCGCAGGACATAGGGATTGAAAGTCGTTGGGATCGGCAGACATGGGAGTCATAAGTCAGGAATTGAGAATGGATTCAGAATGTGATAACACTGTGCTGAATTCTTCAAACGTTAAATGTGCGTTACCTACTACCCGTAACATGTGGTACTTGCACGACTTGACCCCAGCCTCCCACCAAAATGAGGCGTGTGAGGAGGAATAAAAGAAAACTTAATATCCTGAGTAGTTGCGTATTCAATAATTTGTTTAGAGCAGTTAGCTAAAAATTTTGAAAACTCGTTAGCTACAACTACGAAATTTCTACCATTGTCAAAAACAATTTGAGAAGGTTTGCCACGACGTGAGATAAATCTCTTTAATGCGAGAAGGTAGGCATCCAGAAATAGGTTACTGACAAGCTCCAAGTGTATGGTACGTGTGACGAAGCAAATAAACAAACATGTGTAACTTTTCACTAAGGTCGAGTCCCTACCCTTACGGTTCAATGTGAGCATTGGCCCAGCGGAGTCTACACCACAATGTAAAAAAGGAAAGCTTGGCGTTATCCTTTCTTGCGGTACGTTGCCCATAATATATAGGAGATAAAGTCTTACCTCTCAACCGTGTACAAATAACGCAGTCATGTACAGTGCGCCTGGCGAGGTTCCTACCCCCTACTGGCCAGTACGCTTCGCGTACGTTATACAGTAACGCTTGTGGCGCAGCGTGCTGTAGCCGCCTGTGCTCGTGACAAAATAATACCACTGAAAACCAATGTTTAGAGGATATTAAACTAGGGTGTTTCTTGTCGAAAGTAAAATTAGGCGAATACTTTATTCTTCCGCCTACTCTTAGAATTTTATCACTATCAATAAACAAATTTAACTTATTCAAATTATGTTTGCTTTTTAAACTAAAATTATTGGATAATAGTTTATACTCTTCTGGAAAAGATTACCATTGACACAAGCTAACTAAAGATGCAGTTGCATTTCTTAGCTCATCAACGGAAAGACTTCCGTGACGAACATTATTCCTATTCCGAGTATTATAAATAAAGAGTACGTATGCACAAGCCCGTTTCATTCGGTTGTATTGTGAAAATCGTTTAACAGGAAATAGTAAACTGTCTATTGCAGTAAAAAATGTACAAATAGACTTAGGTTTTATTTCAGGCAAGTCTGTCACAGGTATATGTATGCTGATTCACTTGGCTATATTCAAAATCAAGATTTTGTAGAAATGGTGGCCCCTCCCACCATAACGTGGAGGACTTTAGGTCGTCTAACTTGACTCCCCTAGATACTAAGTCGGCAGGATTGTCTTTTCCATTTACATGGCACCATGGCAATTCCTGAGTGATGTCGTTGATTTCGGCCACCCTGTTTTGAACAAAGGTTGGCCGAAAACAGGGTGGCCACGTCCCTGACGTTGACCTTGAGATGTAAACTGCCAATTGCTTAAGGCACCTGCAACTTAAAAACGGTGCCGAGGCTGTCCCGTAAGTGATGGTGTCTGTGTATTTTTTGCCAGTCAATAGTTTTTATATTAACCAAACTTATTATTGCTCGTATAATTTTCTTGAAATTAGTAAAAATAAGATATTAACGTTGATTACAATAATCGAACCTCAAAATTCAATGATTGGGGAAGTGTGCCTACTTTGCATGAGGCAAGTGTCTATATGTCACACTTGTCCCAAGGCCCCCTGCCTTGGGACAAGTGTGACATATAGACACACTTACGAACATGTTGGTTGATATTAGTGATTTAGTAATTTCTAATTTTTATCATGAAATTTGACGAGAAGCATAAATAAAAGAAAATTTTATCTGAAATCCGTTCTAAACTATTCAGGGATAACTTTTTGGTACTAAGTGGTAGATCCATATGTAGGTTCGTCTGGTTAGGTACCACCGCCTTTCTTATTTCTGCCGTAAAGCAGTTCGCTGTTTCGGATTGAAGGGAAAGGTAGCCAGTGTAATTACTGAGCATGGAAAGCATATCATCTAAGTACCCAGGATGGCAAGGCACTGGTATGTTGAGTGATTTACCCTTAATATTGGAAGTGTCTATAGGCGATGGTAACCACTTAACACCAGGTGGGCCGCAAGTTTGTTTGCCATCTCGTAATATATTAAAAAGCTTACTTCTGTTTTTTTCCTTGAAAAAACGTGATTCGTAACTGTATTCGCAAAAAAAAAATTGAGAGGAGTAAACCAAATTTAATCAAGGATGTGGAGCAAGTAAAAAGTGGCAGATTATCAGGGTATCAAGCTGCGGCTCGATTTAAAATACCACGTACTACAATAATGAGTCAGGTCAATGGTATACGTGTCAGATATGGATGATAATGCCTTTGTTCCGCTGCCGTTAAGATAAATATTAGGTTGGGGAAAAAGTCTTTTCGCATTATAGTATGTATGAACTTGTAATAAAATCTCTTTGGCTGTACTATTTGTATCTGGCTGGTTTTGGTATCATTAAAAGTTTAGATTTTGAAAAAGATAATTCCAAATTCAAATTAGGAAAATGTGTGTTTTTCATTTGTTTTTCGTACTGTCAAGATAAGTGAATCTAATGAAGAAATTAGATACATTTTAAAATTTTACTACAAAAAAGGTAAAAATGCATCGCAAGCCGCGAAAAAAATTGCAATGTTTATGGACCTAGTGCAGTGTCTGTGACAGTAGCATAAATTTGGTTTAAGCGTTTTCAATCCGGAAATTTTGATGTCAAAGATGCACGTCGCTCTGGTCGCCCTATTACGGATAAAATTGATGCCATTTTTGAAAAAAGGGCATCGAAATATCAAGATTGGCATATCAGTAGTTACGTCGTAGCTGAAGAACAGGGAATCGACCACAAAACAGTTTAGGCGTATTTAAAAAAATGGGTACACAAAGAAGCTCGATATTTGGGTACCCCACGAGCTCACTGAAAGAAACCTAATGAACCGTGTACTCATTTGTGATTCTTTATTACGACGTAATGAAACCGAACCATTTTTGAAGAAGCTGATAAGTGGTGAGGAAAAGTTGATCACGTACGACAAGAACGTGCGAAAAAGGTCGTGGTCAAAGGCCGGTCAGACTTCACAGACTGTGGCGAACCCCGGGTTAACTTGCAACAAGGTGATGCTGTGTGTGTAGTGGGATTGGAAGGGCATTATTCATTATGAGCTGTTACCACCAGCCAGGACCATCGATTCTGAACTCCACTGCGAACAACTGATGAGATTAAAGCAAGAAGTTGAGAGAAAGCGGCCGGAATTAATCAACAGAAGGGGTGTGGTTTTTCATCATGATAACGCTAGACCTCACACATCTTTAGCCACTCAGCAAAAATTAAGAGAGTTTGGCTGGGAGGTGTTAATGCATCCGCCGTATAGTCCTGACCTTGCACCTTCAGATTTCCATCTGTTTCGCTCTCTTCAGAATTCTCTAGGCAGTGTAAGGTTAACATCACGAGAGGACTGCCAAAATCATTTGTCGCGGTATTTTGATCACAAGCCCCAAAATTTCTATAGCAATGGGATCATGTCCCTACCTACAAGATGGCAAAAAGTTATCGTACAAAATGGTACCTACATACTTTAGTTAAATGTAAATAAACTATATTAAAAAATGATTTGAATTTTCTTAAAAAATGCGAAGAAACTTTTCCCCCAACCTATTATGTGTTGTCCATTAATTTTTAGTCTATGTTGTCTGTACCTTGCTTAAAAGAATAAAAAATGTAATGAAAATTGTGTCTCTTCTAATATTATTATCTCCATAAATAGTTACAAGTTGGTTTATAAAACCACATTCAATAGGTAATGGGCCCAGACAGTCCTCTACAGTCCAGACAAGTTGTTTAAAAAGTCAAGTCCGACATTGTACAGTAAGTTACAAGTTGAAAATTTAAAAGTGCCACAATATGGCGTCTTCAAGCTTTGTCGAATATCCACAGCTACGCGGAGATAATTTCGACAACTGGCTCTTTAGAGTAACGTGCCTACTGAATGAGAAACAAATTGGCCAGGTACTCGGTCAAGATTTCTTATCAACAAAGAAAGTTGACCTTGACGCGTTCACCAAAAATGATGCCAAAGCCAAGTCACTGATAGTCCATTGTAAGCCTGATAAACATCTTAACTTGATAAAAGATGCTACGACTGCGAAAAAAATGATAGACACATTAACTAGTATATTTAAAAGAAAAAGTGTATTATCGAAATGAAGATTACGCCGACAATTTTATTATTAACATTAAAAATGGCTGATAGTGAAAAACTCGAAGACTATTTCCAAAAATTTGATAACCTAACACGAGAGTTAGAATCTATGGACACAATTTTTTTTTTTTAATTTATTGATTAATACAAATTTTACATCATATCCAAAACATGTCACTTGGCGGAAGCCAGAAGGGCTTATATGCCAAGTGATGAGTTCTATTTTTCTATGAACTTAATTCTATGTATACAAGTGAGATATTTTGTCGCTTTCCATATTTAACATGTATTTTTTAATTTGTTTTATTGATTTTACATTTTGTATATAATTAAACTGTAACTCACCGGGCAAACTGTTAATTATTTTAGGTAATGTGTACTCATAATTTCTCATTCCATAAAAGTTATTGTATCTAGGTAGTTCATATAGATCGGCATCTTTACGGGTCCTCAAATTTACATTTCTTTTACACAAATTTAAGTTACATAGGTTGTGGTATTCTTCCTTGAGTATAGCAAGTTTTATTTTGTTGTATATTGGAAGTACTTGACAAAACTTAAACAGCTCAGAATAATCATCAGAATACATTTTTTTTATATTTTTAGGAACAATTGCCTTCAAAATTCTTATTTGTAATTTATAAATATTATCCAAATGGGTTACAAAAGTCCTTCCATAGCTACTTACTCCATAATCAATTATAGAATCGGCCATCGCCATATACAATAATCGTAAGGTCTGATAAGGCAATTTAAATTTTAAAATATATATTTTGCTTAAATAGCCCTTAATTTACCGCAAATATGTTCAATATGATGATCCCAATTTAATCTATTGTCTATGATTAAACCAACATATGTGTGCTTATGAACAATTTCTATCAGTTTACAACTACATTTAATGTTATAGTTACTTTCATGTAAACAGTGATGGTCATGGGCTACAAGACCAGGCATATAATTAGTTTTGTTATGACTTGAGTGGATATACATTGTTTTTGTCTTTTGGGAATTTATCACGAGCCCAGAATCATGTGACCACTTGAACAACAAATCTAGGTTAGTCTGCATAAGTTTTTCGGCCTGGGAAATGCTTTTATCATGTACAAGTATACAAGTATCATCAGCAAATTGATAAACAGAGCCCTCCCGGAAAATGTTACACATGTCATTAACATAAAGCAGGTATATAATAGGCCCAATTATTGACCCTTGAGCCGTTCCCTTTTCAGTAATAACCCCATTACTGAGCTGGTTGGCGACTTTTACATATGTTAATCGATTAGTATGGTAGCTCGATAACAATCTCAACAGAGGACCCTGTATGCCATTGTTCTCTAATTTTGTATACAAAGTTTTATAATTTAGCATATCAAACGCTTTACTGAAATCAATAAAAGCAACGAGTATATGCTCTTTATTGTTCATACAGTCGTTGATCTCATTAGTAAATTTACATAGGAGTTGAGAGGTGCTATGGTTTTTTTGAAATCCAAATTGGTTTTTATTTATTATATTATGCTTACTAAGATATGAGGATATTTCATTACCTAAGTACCTCTCAATTATTTTATCAAGACATGACAGTATATTTATAGGTCTATAATTACTATACTCACTATGACAGCCCTTCTTATAAATAGGTCTTACAATCCCTACTTTTAATTGATCAGGATAACTAGACGTATCAATGCATGAATTAATTAATCGAGTTATAATAGGTGTTAATATTTCATTTATGCCTTTGATGTCTGAAGCTCTTAAACCATCGAAGCCAGCGCTTTTATTGGTACTCATTTGCTTAATAATATTATAAACACTTTTTCGGTTATATGTCTTAATCGCATTGACACCTCTGGTGAACACTGATTCGAAGTAGGGCACAATATTAATCTATCACATGAATTACAATTCTGATTGACACTATCCCGAAATTCATTTTCAAAGTTATTGGCAATTTCTTTTTCATTTAATATAAAAGCTTTCAAAATGGCTTCGTCAGTAGACATTTTGTTATTACCACATACCTCGTTAATCAACCGCCATAGTTCCTTTGTATTTTTTATATTTTTAAGTATTTGTTTCTTAACATAATAATTTTTAGCATTGTTTATACACTTATACTAAATATATATATAGTTTATACTAAATATAGTAATGGAAGATAAAATATGTTATTAAATAATTCATCATCATCACCAGCCTATATACGTCCCACTGCTGGGCACAGGCCTTCCTACATGGGAGAAACACATGAGGAGTATTTAATGATTGGCTTACCTGAAAAATTTAATACAGTTATCACAGCAATAGAAAGTTTGACAGTAAACTTAACATTAGAATTTGTAAACGCCCGATTACTAGATGAAGAGTTAAAATTATTCTTAATTTTTGATTTTAACATTATTATAAATGTTTGAAAAATTACTTAGTAATTAAAATACTTTCGCAATCCGGGCGACTGCTCTGATTCCTGCCTCAGGACGTAAATTTTTTCTAGTTTTATTATATTTTAATTACTAAGTAATTTTTCAAACATTTATAATAATGTTAAAATAAAAAATTAAGAATATTTGAAAGCACTGCCCCAACTTAAGGGGCTACCTCGTGCACACTAGCGACACCAATTGATTGTTATTAATTATGGTGAATTTAGAACATAATAAACAAAAACGCTTTAGAGAATTGCCAAAGAACGGTATTTGTAATTTTTAAAGATGTATCTTGTATAAAGTGTCTACCTATAAGTAATCAATTTTTTTATTATTGTTAAAAGTTTGGATGAGGAATAAGAACAACTTTTTCACTGTAAAAGCTTTGAGCGTGCGATGGTGCAATGCATACCATTGGACGGTTGGACGACGACTGATTCGCGCAACGAAACCAACTGTGGGAACTAGCATAGTCCAAGCTTTTCTCAGATCTCGGACTATGCTGTTACAACCAATGCATCATCGTCACCTCAAAAACCTATTTTATTTAAAAAACAAGGACAATTTTTACATATTTAATACATAAACGGTAAGTATTTCTATTTCTAAATATAATTTATAACTTAACTATTGTTAAAACTAAGTAATTAAAATAACAGTTTTTTTGTACAGGTTAGGGAGCCATTGCACAATATTAGGGAGCCGTTACACCGTCAACATCTTCCCCCCTAGTGTCAGATTCGTGACACTCATCACTTAATAACAAAGCTACTCGCGTCACTGGTCGCTTCAACACACCACATCTAGTCTTAATATCTACTACCCTGACACGTCCATCCTTACCTGGGTAAACATTCTGTATTACTCCTTTGGGCCAGTAATTGCGGGGAGTGGTTGGATCTACTATTAAGACGAGATCACCCACCTTTAGTTGTATCCCGTCACGTTGCCATTTTTGGCGTGAGACAAGTGTAGGTAAGATTTCTTTCAGCCATCTACTCCAAAAAAGATCAGCAAGGCGCTGTGCAATCCTCCATTGCTTACGTAAGTAGAAATCACCTTCGTCAAAAACGCCAGGCGTAGGTAAGTTGGATGATGACCCGATCAACAGGTGATTAGGTGTTAATGCTTCCGAGCTGCGGGGATCTACCGACACGTGTGTAAGGGGACGGCTATTTATCATATTTTCAATTTCAGCTAGCAGCGTAGTGAGAACTTCTTCCTTTGGAGATCTTTCTTTTAGTACAACCTTGAGGGCGTTCTTCACGCTACGAATTAGGCGTTCCCACGCACCGCCCATATGTGGGCTTGTTGGGGGTATAAACTTCCAGTTAACACCCTTATTCACAGCCTGTGTGACTACAGCTTCTTTGTCTAATTCTTGAAAGGCTTTCCTCAATTCGCTGTCGGCACCTCGCATATTTGTCCCGTTATCTGAGTAAATGATTTTTGGCCATCCTCTACGGGACGCCATTCTACGTAAAGCCATTATCAGAGCATCTGCGGTTAAATCGGAAACGATCTCAATATGTACGGCGCGTACAGTAAGGCATGTAAATAACACACCATAACGACGTGGTTTTTGACGGCCCACTGTAATTTCAATAGGTCCGAACAGGTCAACCCCACAAACGGTAAACGGTCTCTGGTGATGAGTCAGTCTAACATCTGGAAGATCTCCTAGGCGTACCGGCTTTGGATTCGCTTTTCTTATGCGACAAGAGTAACATTGAGATGCCAGTGTGCGGACAGTGGGACGCAGTCGAATCAACCAGTACTTTTGACGCAGCTCGTTTACCACTAGTTCGTTGTACGAATGTCCAGCACGAACATGATAGTCCTTCACTATGAGTCTTGCTGTCTCATGACGTCCGTCTAATATAATGGGACATTTTGTATTCTCGTCTACTCCCTTTACAGCATTAATGCGTCCGCCGACTCTCAACAATCCATCGTTGTCTATTACTGGCGTAAGCGTTCGCAATCGACTATTATTTTTCAAGTCTTTGCCTTGCTTGAGAAGGTCTATTTCTTCTTGAAAACTCTGCGACTGAGCATGACGTAACAGTAGCTTTTCCCCCCTCTGCATCAACTCATCAGTCAAAACACATTTTTTTCTTTTCTTACACTTTTCTATAAACAGCAACACATTTGCAGTGGCTCGAAGTAAGCGTAACCAACTTGAGAAGCGGCTGGGTTCTGGTACAGGTATGTATTGGTTATTATTGCTTTTATCATAAAGTAAATTAATTTTCTCTAATATTATGTCATCACTAATAATAGTTTTTGTTGCAGGTTCTACGGGCCAGTGTACACTTTCTTGACGCAGAAACAAGGGGCCAGTAAACCACTCGCTGTCGCTCTTCAGCTCATAATCCGTATTTTTTGTAACCAAATCTGCCATATTCAAATTTGACGGGACATAATGCCATTCACATATTTTACTCAATTCATCTATTTCACCAAGTCTGT
Source organism: Nymphula nitidulata (assembly GCA_947347705.1). NCBI lineage: Eukaryota > Metazoa > Arthropoda > Insecta > Lepidoptera > Crambidae > Nymphula > Nymphula nitidulata. The sequence continues at coordinate 8,765,841 of OX374636.1, read as the reverse complement.
TTGCAATAAAAATTTTGTAATTCCTGTTTTCATTTCTTATCCAGTGTAAAACAATTGTAGAATCCGTCCAAAAATAAGTTGTAGTAGGTTTCAAGCGATGTTCCCTTTTTATACTATCTGCTAAACGACAAGCTAATAAAGCGCCTTGTAATTCTAATCTCGGTATAGTAATAGTTTTTGACGGCGGCGTAACTCTGCTTTTGCTACCTATAAACGAAACATTATAATATTTATTACTGTTATTATTATCCAGTGTTCTTCGCCAGTACGCGACGGCGGCGTAAGCATGCGGTGACGCATCACAAAACACGTGCAGCTCTAGTCTTGTCTCGCTCACGCTTGGGTGTTTAGCCTGCGTAGTCGTAGCATCACTGCTCGTAGATGCGGCTACGGCGTCGTAGTCGCATGTAGACTTCGTAGCAGATGTTTTGTTAGTGTTATGTGAATGATCTTTAAAATACCAACGGGGTATATGTAATGAATTTACCTTTTTTAATTCAGTTATCCAGTTACGAAAACAGTTAAATAAATCATCATTTATTTTATCATCCCACTTTAAATCTAATTTCCAAGTTTTCTGCATTAAAATTTTACCCTTTATTGTAATAGGACCGAGAAATCCGTGAATATCAAAGATAGACATAACAATGCGTAGTAATTCGCGCTTAGTAGGTATTCTTACGCAATTTAAAATATCATCCGGTATACGTTTTAATGATAAGTCAAATGCGAATGAGTCAGTACCCGGGTACCACATTAGACCGAGTGTGCGTTCCGGTAAATTATTTAACAAAATCTTTTCAACATTTTCACTCAGGTGTTCTTTAGCGATGTCTTCGAGAACTTCTAGATCGTTACTCATCCAGTTTCGCATCTGAAAGCCGCCTTGTTGATGAATATATGAAACCTGTTTTACAACATTTTTAGCACAATTTTTATCATTAAAACTATCAATATAATCGTCCATATATTGATTATTCTGTATGGCATGAACGGCAGAAGGCATTTCTTCTTGAAATCGTGAAGCGTTTATTTTTTGGTTTATGTACTGTGCTATAAAGGGTGAACAATTAGCTCCAAAAATGAGTGAGGTCATGGCATATTCTTTAATTTGACCTTTTTCTTTCCATAAAAATCGCAACGCATTTTGGTCTTCCGTTTGAATTTTAATACATAAAAACATGTCCTTAATGTCGCCAACAACTGCAATAGGACATTCACGAAATCTATACATAATGCCGTATAAAGAGTTTAATAAATCAGGACCCTGTAAGAGAAAATCATTAAGACAATAACCATTAGATTTTGACGCGGCGTCGAAGACTAACCGCAACTTTTTTTTGTTAGGGTTATCGACCCCGAAGTGAGGCAAATACCAAACTCGCTTGCTGGTTTCGCCTGCGGTGACAGCCCTAGCATAATTATTTTTAAATAAATGTTCAATTCTATCACAATAACGCAACGCGTACATATGATTCGCAGTCATTTTCTTGTTTACAGCGTTAAGTCGAATAACGGCATTGCTATAAGAATCGGGGAGCACAGCGTCACCGCGCTTCCATGGCAAACCCACGGTCCACTGGCCGTCCATCAGTTTGGTGGTGCTATTGAGCATTTTAATAGCAAGGAGATCGTCAGGCCTTTTACGAGGCTTATTAATTATCCCTAACGACTCCAATGAATAATACTGACGAACCAATTCATGTAATTCTGTCAAACTGTGTTCGTCATTCGACCCATAACATTCTATACCTAAATTAACATATTGAGAAGTTGTAAACAAATAGGAACTATAACTTACCTCATCATTGGTGGCGGCGCGGGCGCAGACGGTCGGCGCCGCGGCGACGCCGAAGGCTGCGACAGGCGGCTGTCGCAGCTGAGCGACAGCAGCGGCCGTAGTGCTACTTAGGGTTGGGGTACACGGTGCAAAACAAAAATGAGTATTGAAACGACCCAGTGACGGAATTTTATTAATTACATTATCAGTGGTTCCATGAACGCACCAACCCAATAACGTTTTAGAAATGTATGGCTCACCTGGCTTCCCTTTAAAACATACAGTGGGAGCAATTAAATCATAATTATCCTGTCCAATTAATAACATTGCTTGAGTGTCACACTTGCATATATTTAAATTCGTTAACATTTCACATTTACTTAGGTCTACATCTGATAAACATTGTACAGGTAAGTTAAGCTCATTAATTTTTCTAGCACGTAAGCTAAAATGCTCATTATTACTATTAGAAATATTAAGGTTAACAATTTCTGTTTTACACATCAACTCACCAGTGTCCCACGCACCTCGGGCGCGCATCGTAATTGTTTCCCCGTGTAAGCCTACCCTATTCGCGATATCAGCCGCGATAAGGGTGACGGTCGAACCGTCGTCTAACAACGCATGAGTATGTACACTACCGTTGGGACCGTTCAGAGTTATGGGCACTATTTTCAAAAGCACTTTGGGCACTTTATTGCATATTTGCAACGCCGCGTAATTATCGCACTTTTCTAACGCAGCGTGATTAACACTTTCACTTTGGTGGAACACACTTTCACTCTGGTGCTCGCTACCTCGCGTAGCGGTTTCCTGGTGACTCCTACTCTTCAACCAGTGCAGGAGGTGGTGGTGTGGTAGCCCACAGTCTTCGACATCACACATAGGGGCAGTACACGTAGACGTATCAGTATGTCTGGTGCGTAAGCATTTATAGCATAACTTCTGTATGCGTACGAATCGCCAGCGATCTTTTCTTAACGCTTTTTTAAACTTAGTGCATTTTTCTAATGCGTGCTTGCTTGTTTTACAGAACTTGCACTTCTCGTCATTTATATCAGTGTAAAGTAGCACATTGTGATGCGTATTCTTCGGGTATTCTGGTTTGCGTTTATAATCAGACTGACTATGTATGAAGCTTACGCCGGAAGTTGCTATCTTTTGTGCTTCCGAATATAAAAATGTAGATAATTTTTCTAACTTTGTCTTTTTATTTTCTTCGCTTTGAGTGTCATTATAATAGTCAGCCCATTTTGAAACAAGCATTGTTGGCAGTTTTGAGACGATAATTGACACAAGTTCTGGACTTTGTAAATAGTCTGTTTGCCTAATGGCACCAGCGGCAGCCACATAATTCTTGACCTTGATAGAAAATTGTATCAATTCACTGTGATATGAGTGGGACAACGGTGATAACTTCTTTAATTGATACACTATTTTGTTCATGATAATTTTTGGTCTTCCAAATCGAAGTTCTAGTGTTGCGATAATATCACAGGGCGACGAACAGGACATCAGCAGAGAAGATACTACTTCTTTGGCTTCTCCTCGCAAACATTTGCGCAGACGCCACATATTTTCAGTGTCACTGTAGTTACAAAGTTCAGTGGATTCATTATAAGCGTTTTTAAATTGTAACCACTCCAATGGATCTCCGAAATATATAGGTAAGTCTTTCGACGTGGCGAGTCGCGTCAACAGCTCTTGGTTCTGCTTTTTAGGTACTGCTGAAGAAATAGCGTCTTGAAGTGCTACAGCTAGCTCATGGAAGTCGGTACGTTGAGGGGCTTTCGGGACAGGAGCGGCCTCACATTCCGCATTCTCCTGTGTGATTTTATGGTCTGAAGTGCTAAGCCAGTTTTCCACCTTACTTCTATATGAGCACGAAGAAGACGACTTTCCTCTGGAACTTTCTATGTCAGCCAAGTCAGCACTTAACTTTTTTTCGATCAGGTTTTTTTCAATTCGTGCTTTGGTTATTGCCATTTTCGCTTCGGCCTCTTGCAGTTCTATTCTGGCCTTAGCTTGAGCCGCCTCGAATTCCAATAACTTTTGCTTTGCGTTAGACGACGCGGTGCGTGTGCTGCTTTTCTTGGTTGAGGCGTTCGGAACCGGTAGAATAATATCCGATTTTACCATTGAGGTTTGTTTTCCGGGGTTCTTGGTATTAATCTGCACATCGGATTTTACTTCTAGCTTTTTCAGATCTTCGTTAGGCATTACTTCCTGTTTCAACTGTGCACGTGTTCTTACACCGCGCGTTAGAAGTAACGCCATCCCTGCCACACAGGTTTTGCGATCCTTATTTCACGATCCGTGCTCGAAGTACCACTTTTGTAGCCTATAGGGCTGGTTTGGATGAGGAATAAGAACAACTTTTTCACTGTAAAAGCTTTGAGCGTGCGATGGTGCAATGCATACCATTGGACGGTTGGACGACGACTGATTCGCGCAACGAAACCAACTGTGGGAACTAGCATAGTCCAAGCTTTTCTCAGATCTCGGACTATGCTGTTACAACCAATGCATCATCGTCACCTCAAAAACCTATTTTATTTAAAAAACAAGGACAATTTTTACATATTTAATACATAAACGGTAAGTATTTCTATTTCTAAATATAATTTATAACTTAACTATTGTTAAAACTAAGTAATTAAAATAACAGTTTTTTTGTACAGGTTAGGGAGCCATTGCACAATATTAGGGAGCCGTTACACCGTCAACAGCCACTATCGGCAATAATGAAAAAATAGGTTACATGTAGAGGAATATCTTATACCGAGCACATCTCAAAAAATTACAAATACCATTCTTTAGTCATTCACTAAAGCGTTTTTGTTTATTATGTTCTATATTCACCACAATAAATATAAATCAAGTGGTGTCGCTAGTTTCGACGAGGTATCGCCTTAACCGAATCGTAGGTAATTGTAAAAATACTCGTTTCGGATGTTGAAATAGAATATTTCGACATTGTAGGGTGGACGTTAGCTCATAAACGCAAATACAGATAGACTAGAAGAATTTCACAGGGATATCCCAAGTCCTGGGTGGCTCAGTGGTCAGAGCAGTCGCCCCGGATTGCGAAAGGTCGCGGGTTCGATTCCTGCCTCAGGACGTGAAATTTTTCTAGTTTTATTATATTTTAATAACTAAGTAATTTTTCAAACATTTATAATAATGTTAAAATCAAAAATTAAGAATATTTGAAAGCACTGCCCCAACTTAACCGAATCGTAGGTATTTGTAAAAATACTCGTTTCGGATGTTGAAATAGAATATTTCGACATTATAGGGTGGACGTTAGCTCATAAACGCAAAAACAGATAGACTAGAAGAATTTCACAGGGATATCCCAAGTCCTGGGTGGCTCAGTGGTCAGAGCAGTCGTCCGGATTGCGAAAGGTCGCAGGTTCGATTCCTGCCTCAGGACGTGAAATTTTTCTAGTTTTATTATATTTTAATTACTGAGTTAAAATTAATAAATAAAATAAATACTACAGGTAAAGAAGAGTGTCAGTCAGTTGCGTTTAGAAGTATAACATGTTACAAATGTAACAAAAAGGGCAACATGGCAAATGAGTGTCGAAGCAATAATAATAATAATTATGACAAGCAAAGAGGAAAATTCTGAGGTAATTATCGAGGAAGAAACAGTAATAGAGGTAACAGTAGAAAAGTAAATAAATATGTTACAAAATGAAGCAAACACTAAGGAAAATTTAGATGTTAGTACAGATAAAGAAAAATTTATATTAGATACTGGAGCTAACGAACATTTAATAAGAAAAGATTTAGAGGCATATATTAAAAATATAAAGATAAAAATCATAGTTGCTAATAATAAATGTATGCTGGCATATAAGATTGGAAACATATTGACAAAAGTAAATGGAATAAGTTTGACAATGGCATTGATAGTGGAAGAATTGAAATTAAAATTAATAAAGAAGGATTAATATTATACAATAGAAATAAAAATATAACATTATATGCACAACAAGACAAGAAGTTATACTCTTTAATTATGGAAATTGGAACAATACATTGTAATCAAGCTATAACAGCTGATATTTGGCACCAACGTCTCGGCCACTTAAATAGAAACAGTATGAAAATACTAGGCTTACCAATAAATAATGAGAAGTGTGACACTTGTGTAGAAGGAAAAGCAAGTAGATTACCGTTTTATTAAAATGAAAATAAGACAAAAAGAATTGGAGAGTTAATTCACACTGATATTTGTGGACCTATAAAAGATGAAACTTCAGAAGGACATAGATTCTTTCAAGTTATAATTGATGACTTTTCTCACTTCACAAAAGTATATTTATTGAAAGCAAAGAATAAAGCTGAATTGAATTTAGTTTATTATATAAAGGAATTAAAAAGTATATTTAACGTAATTTTTTTTATATATAACTAGATGACAAACAAGCTGACGGCCCACCTGATGGTAAGCGGTTACCACCGCCTATAGACACCTGCAATAACAAGGAAAAATCACTTGATATTGCAGGTGCGTTGTTATCCTGAGGCCCAAGATAAAATGCCCTTAATGCCCAATAATTACACTAGCTACCTTTCCCTTCAATCCGATACACATCGGACTGTTTCACGGCTGAAATAAGAAAGGCGTTGGTACCTATCCAGGCGACCCTACATACGGGCCTACCACCTAGTAAACTAAAGCAATAAGAGCAGATAATGGAGGAGAGTTTACATCACAGAGATTCAAACAATTTTGTAAATATAGAGGTATTGAGTTGCAGTATACTATGGCATACACGCCACAACAAAATGGTAAATCTGAAAGGATGAACAGAACTTTAATGAACAAAGTTAGAACAAAATTTATTGATTCTAAACTTCCAAAATTTCTATGGGGAGAAGCTATTAGAGCCTCAGTATATGAATTAAATAAATCACCAACAATTGCTTTAGATTACAAAACTCCATGTGACATTTGGTATTGAAGAAATGATTTGACAAGATTAAGAGTATTCGGTCGTAAATGTTGGTCAGTAAATCTAAAAAGAACAAGTAAGTTAGATCCTAATGCACAATCATATATATTTGTTGGATATGACCAAGCAGGAAAAAGATTACGGTCAGCGAAGGAAAATAAATTTTTTTATTTTTTATTTTTTATTTTTTTATTTATTTATTGAGAAAACCAACAGCGTTAGAAAATGCATCTACAACTAGACATTTAATATAATAAGGCCAATTACAGGTTTCCCTTTAAATAATCAAAATTACACTGATCAATTAACAATATTATACTTAATGAAACATAAATCACTTTACCCACTTTATGTAACCTACCTACATAAAGTGGGTAACGGTAGTGGGTAGTGGTAACCTACAACATTTCTGAACGGAAAGTTAAAATCAGAAGTTTTTATTAATATACCACAGAGATTAGAAGTCAAGAAGAAAAATACAGTGAAAAATTCATCGAGTTGCATCGAGTCTCCTAAATGTTGGAATGATACAATAGATAAATGTGGGGTCGAGAAGCAAACAAAAGAGCCTTTTTCACCGTTTATTAAGTAAACTTTACAAATTGAATTTAACACTCGAGAGCACGTCTTGATGGTATATCCGTCGTTTCGCCATTCGACTTCTATCCCTTTCGCACTTGTCCTCTCTCGTTCTATCCGCTTTCACACACTCGGATGCACATAGATAGTCAACCTTTCATACGTTCGGATTCATACCATTCCCACATTCGGCCATCCTGCAGCTATGTCTGTCCCCAGGCATACTACTAACTTATTACTAAATAACATGACAATCATAAAACATTAGAACATGTTATTCTAAATAATCTTAATTTTAACATCTTACTTTTTTTAAAAAAAAAACTTATTTTAAACAACTTTAACAACTTAGGTAGGTATTTAATTACATTTTAAAAATCTTGATACTACTAATTTCATGAAATATCTTATTTTATAAAGCATATTCTATAATGCAACATTTTCAACAATGTGAATAAACAATCTTATATTTTAAACTTAATACAATAAAAATAACAATATTAGGGCTTCCACATTACACACATGCATACTCATCGTAATTCATACTCTTAAAAAAACATTTAACACTTACCAATAATACTGTATTACATAAGGTACTAGGTAGGCCAGGGCTTCATGTGATCAGAGGAAGTTGTGGTCTTGTTAGGTCCCTCAGCCTGTGAGTCTGCCTTCTCCACATCATATCTGTTGTTTCTCTTGACCTTTGTGACTCTGTAAGGCCCCAAAAACTTAAGGTTTTATCTTCATGCCACTCCCAAACTGTGTTCGTTTTGTAGCCACTAAATCACCTTCTAAATACTGCATAGTTTCCTTTCTTTTCTTGTTATAATTTTGTCTATTTTCATCTTGAATCTTCAATATTTGTTGTTTAGCATTCTTCCTTAGTTCTTCTCTATTGTATGTGAAGTCATCTCTTCTTTCCTGTAACAATAACTCATATAGTTCACAGTCTTCTTTCTTTATCATTTTAGTTCCCATTAATAGTTCAAATGGTGAAGTATTAATACTTCTTTGGTATGTGCTGTTCAATGCTCTTTGCACTTTGTTGACATGTTTATACCATTGTGTAGGCTTCTCTATAGACAACTTAGTTAAAACTGAAATTATTGTTCGGTGAACTCGTTCTACTTGTCCATTTCCTCTAGGTACTCCTGTTGTGATCTTCACATGCTTTATGCCTTCGTTTTCACAGTAAAGACTAAAATCCTTACTTTAAATGCTGTTCCTCGGTCTGATATAATTCTACTTGAATTCCCAAATGTCTGTTGATAAATATCTAACTTATTAAGGACTTCTTGCGTAGACGTAGACTTTGTAGGAAATAACCAAACAAACTTTGTGAATGCATCAATTATAGTTAGAATGTGATTATATTGCTTACTGGTTTCTGTCATTGGTCCAATGTGGTCTATGTGAAGTGTGTGGAAAGGTGCTTCTTCCTTTTCTATTGGATTCAAAAACCCTTCTTGCTTTCCTTCTTTTCTGGATGCTAATAAACAAGGTATACATGTAGCAATACAATCCTGTATATTTTTTTCCAACTTTTCTATGTAATAATCTTTACTAATCAGGTCCATAGTTTTCTTTTTATAAAAATGACCATATTCATGCGCTTTTCTTATTATTGTAATTTCCATTAGCTGTGGTACAACTAAACGTTGCTCTATTCCTTTATATAACAATCCATTTTGTACATAAAAGTCTTTGTATGGTTTCTGTTCTGTAAGTATCTCCATAATTGCCTTGAGACCGTCATCTGACTCCTGAGCTCGTCTTAGTTCCTGGTAAATATCTGTGGATATTACTGCAACATATGGGTTTCGACTTAGTGCATCTGCATGCCTCATTTTTGTACCTGATCTATGTTCTATAGTGAAATTATAATCCTGTAAAAATAAAATCCATCTGGTAACTTTTGTTGATAGAACCATGTCTTTCTTATTTATAGTCATTTGGAAAGCTTTACGGTCAGTTACTATTTTAAAATGTTTTCCAAAAATATAATGTCTGAACTTCTTTATTCCTTGTATTATGGCCAACACCTCCAATTCATAACTTGAATATTTACTTTCAGCCTCGGTAGTTCGTCGACTCATGTAATGTACTGGATGTAGTTCATCGTTACAGTCTTTTTGCATCAAAATAGCTGCATATGCCACATTTGAAGCGTCTGTATGGAGTTCTGTTTCAGCATTGTGCTCATAGATTTTTAATACTGGTTTACTGGCCAGCTTCATTTTCAGTGTATTAAATACCATTCTGTGCTCATTGTTGAATTCAAACTTTTTATTCTTTCTTAGCATGTCAGTAAGTGGATATGCAATCATAGCATAATCTTCTATAAACTTTCGGAAGTAAGAACACAATCCAAGAAAGAATCCAAGAAAGCTGTGTAGTTGCTTTAAGTTCCTGGGCTCAGGGAATTTCATGACAGCATCGGCCTTCCCTGGCGATGGCATCACTACACCATCTTGTATAACATGTCCTAAATATTTAACGGATCTCACCAGTAGTTGAGATTTCTTCCAATTAATCTGCAATCCATACTCTGATGAAATTTGTAATACTTCACGTAATCGCTCTACGGCTTCTAGTTCATTTTGAGCTGGAATTAGCAAATAATCGATGAATATTATGACATAACCCTTTGTTATCAAGTCTCTAAAAATTATAGAAATAAATCGTGTGAAGACCTTCGGACATGTGGCTAAGCCAAAAGGTGCTCGTAAAAAATCATATTGTCCCTTTATAGTAACAAAAGATGTATACTTAATGGACTCTTCGCTTACCAACAGATGAAAGAATCCATTTTTCAGATCTAGAGTGGAGAATACTGTAGCGTTTGCTAACCTGTCAATGTGGTCATCTATAAGGGGTAAAGGAAACTCATCCCTCAACTTTTTTTTATTTATTTGCCTGTAATCAACACCTATTCGTAAAGAACCATATTTCTTCCGAACAAGTACTAGTGGACTGGCATATTCTGAAAAGCTTACCCGTATTATTCCATCTTCCAACCATTGTTGTATCTGATTATCTACCTCTTCTTGTTCTTTATGCGAGATGCGTCGTGGTCGTTGAGCAATCGGGAGGTCGTCTTTCATTGTGATTTTCAGTTCAATCGGTGCCTCTTTTGTTTGGCATGGCTGGTAACCTTCCACCAACTGTACTACCTCTTCTCTGATGCCCTCGTCCGCCACATAAGCTATGCAATCAGAAACACACGTAACAACACAACACACATCACACATCTAATCGTTCGGCTTCATCCACACCATACCATCTTTCATAACCAAAGTAACATTTTTAAGAAAATCGTGCCCTAATATTATTTTATATGGAATACATTCGTTAGAAACTACATAAAAAGATACATCGTAATATTTGTGTCCATCTATTTCCACTACCGTCGTAAATTGTCCAATCGTACTCACTTTCGTTGACCCAATTCCCGTTATTGTCAAGTTCTTGTTTTTATTACACTCTGGCGCACCTATCGCCTCATAACAATCGCACGTTATCAAGTTCACATCACTGCCCGAGTCAATCAGCGCATTGATTGACTTTTCACTACGTATATTCACTGATTTCACTGGTTTTTTGCCTACACTGCGTATGTTTACATTGCGAACGTCGTTACAAGTCGAAATGTCATCTTGACAGAAAACCTCCGCCGCCATGTTGCCCTCTAAGCCAATCGGAGACTTCGAGTCGCTGTCATCAGTGCTGCAACCGCTAGACGATTATACGCCGCTACTCCTGCGCCCCCTGCCGTCGTCGTGACGAAACTCTGCTTCGGCTTTTCGTCGGCGAACGTCGTTCTTCCTCGTGTTTTCGCCGGACATTGCATGGAAATATGGCCGAACTCATTGCAATGGAAGCATTTGCGGCCATTTTGGCGATTTGGACAATCTTCTGATGAATGACTTTTTTCGCCACAGTTATAACAGCGGAATTTCGTGCTGCTCGTACTCGTACTTGCCGTAGGTCGCTCGCGTGACATAGGTACAGGATTCGGCTTGCTATAGCTTCTGTGATTGTGTACGTACCGTGCTTCGCTGATGTTCATTTTCTGTTTAACGATTTCGTACACCTTGAGCTTATCTTTTAAGTCGCTGTAGGTACTCACGCCGTAAAGCATTACTTTATTAATCTCCTTGTCCTGTATCCCGTCTATAATATATTTTATGGCAACGTAATAAGGCATTTTAACTCTTTTACCGAGCTCCTTCATTACCAACATGTAATCTAGGCATGATTCATGATGCAATTTTTTCCTGCGACTCATAAGCTCATGGACAGCTTTAATGTCGACTGTGTCTGGAAATTCCTTGCTGATTGCCTGTTTTAGTTCTCCCATGTCTTATACGTTCTTTCTGAGCGTAGCCAAAGAGCTGCCGTGCCGGAAAGAGACCGCCGTGCCACCAATAGCTTTTGAGTCTCCGTCCATTCGAAGATCTCTGCGTTATCCTCGATGTCTTGAATCCACCTTGAGACTGGATGCGTGTTATCTTGACCGCTAATCTTAGTCACCAGGTCTTCAGTGAGATGTAGCATGCCACCACCACGTGGTCGTCGTTCGTCGTAATCGTCGTACATTTGGTGTTTGCTGCCACGTCTGCCGTCTTTTGCCATCGTGCGCCTTGTGAAAGTGATGTTAGCGTGCCAAAATACCTCACGTTGGCGTCTGCAGGTGTATAACTTGTCGTCGTCGCCGTACCGCACCACGTGCTCCCACCTTGTTCGTCGTCGTCGTCTCCGTACTTTTGTTTGTCTCGAAGCCGGACGAGCCCCCAAAATATTTGTGGGGTCGAGAAGCAAACAAAAGAGCCTTTTTCACCGTCTATTAAGTAAACTTTACAAATTAGAATTTAACACTCGAGAGCACGTCTTGATGGTATATCCGTCGTTCCGCCATTCGTCTTCTATCCCTTTCGCACTTGTCCTCTCTCGCTCTATCCGCTTTCACACACTCGGATGCACATAGATAGTCAACTTTTCATACGTTCGGATTCATACCATTCCCACATAAATATTCAAAAGAAAAAGGATTCAAGCAATCTAATTATGATTACTGTTTATACTACAAATATAATTGTATAATGATTATATATGTTGATGAAATCAGTTAGTTAATATTATTTTATGTGATAGACATAAGGGTTTTTTTTGACGATTTGAAAGTGCTTCTTGGGGGGCCTCATTGAATAAAGATATTTTCATTTTCATATTAATAGGAGAAGTAGAAGATACAGTAAAGTTACTAGAACAAAAATTTAATGCCGAAGATTAAGGTGAAATGAAGAATTTCTTAGGAATGGAAATGCATAGAGAAAAAGATAAGTTAATAATAAAACAAACAAAGCTTATAGAGAAAATACTAGAGAGATTTAATATGTCAGAATGTAAAGGAATAAGAACACCAATAGAGTCAGATTTAAATATAATAGAAAGAGAAGAAATTTAAAATTTACCATACAGAGAATTGATTGGAAGCTTAATATATATAACTATGACATAGAGACCAGACTTAACCTATACTGTATCATATTTGAGATTTGTTGAAAAACCTACTGAAATCACTTGGAAAGCAGAAAAAAGAGTAATGAGATACCTTAAAGATCCTAAGGATAAAGAATTATTATTAAAAAAAGATGAAAAAAAAGGTGAGTAAACCTGAGTGGAAGAGCCCACACAAATTCTGTAAAATATCTGGGAATTCACTTGGACCACAGATTGACATGGCGCAAACACGTGGAGATGAAACGACATGAGATAAACCTTAAATACAGAGGACTATACTGGCTACTGGGGAGAAACTCTAAATTATCAGTTGACAACAAGCTCTTAATTTACAAGACCTGCATAAAGCCTATCTGGACCTATGGGATACAACTATGGGGAGCAACCTGTAGTTCAAATATAAATATAATTCAAACAACCCAGAAATATATTCTTAAGCAAATTGCCAACACGCCCTGGTTTATCAGAAACTCGGAAGTCCATAATAGCCTAGATATGCCAACAGTAAAAGAAGAACTCAAGCAAGCAAGCTGCGAAAAAGTACAAATATAGACTGGAAAATCATCCGAACCAGCTAGCTATCCAGCTCACAATACCAGACTGCATAAATCGGTTGAAGCGACACCGGATCCTTCGACTTGGCGCCACTGAATTAGTCAATGTATTGTAGTAGCGGGGCACTCCTGTTGGGGACTGCCTTGACACCAGCGATGCCAATCTGTGGGGAATTCCCCAAACTGCGGGGATTTTCAGCTCGATTGGGTAATTTGCGGGGAGAGCGTTTATGTGGGGAAAATGCGGGGAATCAAGACATTTACGCTTAGAAATTTTGAACTTTTGAACTTAGAAGTAATAAAAGTAGAATAAGAAGTAAGTATAATTTATAAATTATGTAAGAATATTTAATTACCTTGATTATTTAAGCACCTTTTGGGCCGGCAAGGTGGAGGCGGCTAGTGCAATGGGTCAATTGCCGTGCTTTGTATAAAAAAATGAAGTTTAAAGCAATTTCACCGGCAGGAAGGTTTTACAGTTTATTTTATGGCAACATTTATGTCCATCAAACTTAGAGTATCGCAGAGAACTTTCTCAAACGCATCTGTCGAAAGAAAATTTAGCGTTTTAAAGAGTTTGAAAACAGAGAATCACAATCGCCTGCACAATAACCACTAGAAGAAAGGATTAAAATTTGATCCTTCGAATGATATGTTGACAAAACAAAGGCTGCAAATAAAGAGCTGCAATAAATACCTTGATGAAAATCATTAAATACTTAATAAGTATATGTAATAAATATATTTGATTTATAGAAACAGTACTTTTATTTCTTTCCTGAAAATTTGTGGGGAAAATGTGGGGAATATTGGTTTTTTCCCCCCAAAATTGGGAATTTTCAGTAAGGTTTTTGGGTAATCGAGACCGTGGAAGTTGGCAACGCTGCTTGACACGTAAACAGCCACACACCAAATCTGCTCATAGTCCGATGGACTGATTGCATGATAATCAAACAAAAAAAAAAAAAAGGTGAAGAGAAGAATTTAATTGCTTACTCAGATGCAGATTGGGGAGCAGACAAGATAGGCAGAAAAAGGTGGTTTTCAAAGAAACAGAAAAGTGTATCACTTTCTTCAGCAGAGTCTGAGTATATTGCTGCTGCATCCTCAGCTCAAGAACCAGTGAACTTAAAAGGAATAAGTGAACATTTTGGTGATAGTGTTATACCAGTGCTTTTAGTGGACAATCAAGGTGCAATAATGATGACAAAGTGTAATGAGAACTCCAAGCGTCACAAAACACATAAATATAAATTTAATTTCATAAAAGATCTTGTAAATAAAAATATTATTGAGATTTAATATGTTAGTACAGACAATAACATTGCTGATTTGTTTACTAAAGGGTTATGTAAAGAAAAATTCAATAAGTTTGTGAATATTTTTATTGTTTAAAATCATATGATAACAATTGGCTGTTAATGTATAACTTTGCAATTGATAGCACATTTTAACTGTATAAAATAAAGTAAAATAAAACTATAACTTAAGAAATAATATAAAAGTAAAAATTGTATAGTTAATTCATTGTGATGTAAAAGGATATTGTTTTAGCAATTTCTAATTGTTATATAAAATTTATAAATTGAGAGGGACTGTCAGATATGGCTAATAATGCCTTTGTTCCGCTGCCGTTAAGTTGAATATGTGTTGTCTATTAATTTTTAGTCTATGTTTTCTGTGCCTTGCTTAAAAGAATAAAAAATGTTATGAAAACTATGTCTCTTCTAATATTATTATCTCCATAAATAGTTACAAGTTAGTTTATAAAACCACATTCAATAATACGAGGCCGAAAATCTGATAATATTGGGAGACCTAAAGCTATTAGTGCACAGCACGAGCAAAGGCATGGCAACTGTTTGCACATTATGGAGAAGAATGGGTTTGGGCTAAGTCGAATTGAGATATTTGAACTTGTTAAAACATTTGTAAAAGAGAACTTGTCACCCCTTTCACAGATGATGAACCAGGTTAAGAATGGTTTTAAAAATTTTGCAACCGACATAACCTGTCTACTAAAAAACCCCAATCAGTGGAGTTATCTCGAAAAAAAGTAACATATCCGTTATTATACAAAATACTTTGACATCCTCTGTGCAACAATTAAGGAATTGAGCTTGGAATAAACCACACAGAATTTGGAACATAGATGAGACAAGTTTCGTAAGTGACCCCAAGAAAAAAATTGTTTGGATTAAGGGGATTTGTATCGACCAGAACTACTGCTACGGCAGGCAAAATTAACACTACAGTTCTTTTCTTATCTAATGCAGCCGGTGAAAAAAAAACATTTTTTATTATATATAAAGGCAAAAAAAATATGGAGCGAATGGACTTCATAAGATGCATATCCCGGCACGGTGTATACCGCTACAGAAAATGGCTGCATCCAAACCAAAGCCTTCATTGAATTCATTTTTAAGTCCTTTACCAACGTTTTCTGTAACATTTAATAATAATAATATTCATACACTCACACCTATTATCTAGCAGAAAGTAAGCATCATTAAGATCTTGTGCTATGGAAACTAGATAACTGAGAAATAATGACAATAATATGTAATAAATACTAGAAATATACCAAATTACGAAATAGCATAAATAAAATATGTGACGCTTACATAAAACTATTACGTGGACAATGTAATCAATCAAAAATATTTATTTGTCAAAATTGTAAGTAGATAATTATAATGACTTTTGAACATATTAAAGGATTTGCTTACAATGAATATTTGAATTATTATTTTTTATCATTTTTATGTTTTCCGACCAGTCTCTCATTTTAAAATTGTAGTTATATGTTAAAATACGGCAAGGGGTCATTTGTCTTTCTAAGTGTAAGCATTTTTCCATCTTTCTAGTGTTAAAGCTTTTAAAGACAAATAGGATTCTGCTAGACTTGCCGACTGAATTTCGACAGTACAATACTTCGACATGTAGCGAACTTCGAAAACACATAGATCGACAAGTCATTGCTTCGACAGACAATTACTACACAACACACACGTTCGAATTACCACTACTTCGACAGACGATTATTGGACAGATAATACTTAGACAACACACATCTTCGAATGACCACTACATCGACAGACAATACTTAGATGTTCATTTTTTTCTGTTGAGCAGAGTATTCCATACAATATATTCAGTACAAATATAAATACAATATATTCAGTAAAATTGTATGAGTAGGTAGTAATAAAGATACCTCATATTACTTGTTAGCCTATGAATGAGGGTACTTTTATATTGTTCTTGTCACATTTGTCATTGTTTCAATTTTACATCGGAGGCTGAGTAGTCTATTGCTCACGTGTTTTAATTGAGTTATGCTTTAAAATCATGTCTTTGTGCGAAATTGTGTTATCTCGAAACGGAAAGGAGCAATTGATATTGGATAGTTATATTTACTGTATAAACAGAGTGCGAAATTATGTGTTTTATTAGAATTGCATTGAAAAGTGTTCTTATAAGTGTGGGAAACGGAACGTTAGAGCGAGTGTGAGCGAGAGGTTGGAGAGGAAGGGAGAGAGGGGGTTGTACGTGGCGAACGGAGGCGAGAGGACGTAATAAATACTACAGGAAGAATAAACGAAGCATTTTGGTTCATTACTGTGTTTAATTGCTTAAATAAAGTCAATCCCGCATATTTTAGGGGGCTCGTCCGGGATTTCGATATTTTCAAGCAATTAACGAACGACGACGACGTTGTGCGAACATAACCTAACCGAGTGGCAGCGTGGTGATCTGGCACAAGACGACTGTTTTTCAACATTTTACGACGATGACGACGAAAACGACGGGAGAAAAGCAGTCAGCGGCGGCACCAGCATCCTTCGGACTTATGGAAGGTCTACAGGCAATAGCAGCATTTAGCGGCGATGACAAGACACATTCGTCGAGCAAGTGGGCGCAAGACATTGAAGATAATTCTGAGATATTTCAGTGGACGCCGCAGCAAACTTTAGTCATCGCAAGACGAACCTTAACAGGAACGGCCGAGCTGTGGCTAAGATCTGAAAAGGTGTTTAGGAATTTCGAGGAGCTGAAAGGGGCTATTTTAAAAGAATTTCCAGATGCCGTTAATGTCAAAGAGATGCATGAGCTAATGGCGTCGCGTAAGAAAAATAAAGACGAGACGTTTTTCCAGTATATGCTTACGATGAAAGAATTAGGCAAAAGGGCGAAGTTTCCGGATTACGTGTCTATACAATATATAGTTGATGGAATATAAGATTACGAAACTAATAAGGCGATATTGTATGGCGTTACGACTTACGGCGCATTGAAAGAAAAATTAGCTATCTATGAGAAAATGAAGAGTAAAGCCAGTACGCAAGCTAGAAAGTTCTCGACTGAAGACCGGCCAAGGAGTCACTATAATAACGCGGCAGTGGTACGTAAACAGCGGTGCTATAACTGTGGAAGCGTGGATCATGTGGCGGGCGCATGCAAAAATGGCATAAAGTGTTTTGGTTGTAACCAGTACGGCCATGTTCGACAACACTGTACGGCGAACCCTCTGAATACAGGCGCAAGACGATACGACGAGAAGATGGCGGCGAGCAGCAGTCGGAAACATGCGGCTATGTTCGGTACGATTACCGAGAACGAACCAGTGAATGAACGAATGGACTCGAGCGGTCCGACGTTCGCCGCTGTCATGTCGACAGATACGCCGAACATGGTCATGCAAATCGTAAACAAAGACTTGTGGTGTAACAAAAAGCCAGTTAAAAGTGTTTTGGTCAATAAAGTGAAAGTGAATGCGCTAATAGACTCCGGTAGTGACGTTAATTTAATATCAATGGATTTACTTGCAAGAATAAATGCGGAAATTAAGGACGATAATTTAACTTTGTCAGGGTTAGGTCAATTTAAGGTTAGGTCAAAGGGAAAAATGTTTATTGAGTTACAAATAGATAGTCAATGTTATCCTAAGGTAATTTTTCATATGGTTTCTCAGGAGGTTATGCCCTATGATGTAATATTAGGCCAAGAGTTTTTGAATTGTGTGGTCATGTTAATGAGTGAAGGGTAAATAAAATTTTTGCCTGAAGGTATAGACTGGGTAGATAAAATTAACTATTTTGCAGGGTGTGTGGAGGTGGTTTTAGATCATGTGAGGGATCCAGCAGTAAAGGAGGAGGCTATGAGATGTGTCCAAAATTACAGACCGCTACAAACGAAGGAGGCTCCTCATCATCACCAGCCTATATACGTCTCACTGCTGGGCACAGGCCTTCCTACATGGAAGAAACACATGAGGAGTTTGGGCCATAAAACCACCACGCTGGCCCAATGCGGGTTGGTGGGTTAAAGCGGTTGTAGTAACAACCGGGACCAACGGCTTAACGTGCCTTCCGAAGCACGGAGGAGCTCGAGATTATAAATTTTGGTTGACCCATCCCAGGGTCGACCATGGCGAAAGTTGCTTTGTTTTCGTATTCGAAACCAGAGCGCTCAAACCACTACGCCACCGAGCTCCTCGAAGAAGGCTAACTTACTGCAACGAGAGATTGAATATTTGGGACACCTTATCAAAGATGGTGAAGTAAGGCCAAGTGCGGACAAAGTTGATGCAGTGATGCGATATCCAGAGCCGAAGAATCTCAAACAGTTACATAGTTTTGTGGGCTTAGCAGGTTATTTCAGAATGTACATCAAAGACTATGCTGCAATAGCTAAACCACTAACCGATTTATTGAGGAAAGGTAAAGAATTTTTATTTCAAACAGAACAGAGGAGTGCATTTGAACTTTTAAAAATGCAGTTAGCCAGTGGACCAGTCCTAAAAATATTTGATTCTAATTTGAGAACTGAGCTGCACACAGACGCATCAAGTGTGGCATTTGCAGCAATACTTATGCAGCATCACTCTGGTTCAGGGCTACATCCCGTGCATTACATGAGCAGAAAGACAAACGATGCGCAGAGTAAGTACTCAAGTTACGGATTAGAGGCGTTGGCGATTATAGAGGGAGTAAAGAAATTTCGTCACTATCGCTATGGAATTCAATTCAAAATTGTAACAGATTGTAAGGCCTTTGAATTGACACTTAGGAAAAAGGATTTATCCCCTAAAGTGGCAAGATGGGTACTTACGCTTAATGAATATGATTTTACTATTGAACATAGATGCGGTACCAGGATGAGACACACCGATGCATTAAGCAGAATAGCTACAGTTGAAATGATAACACTGCATGATAGTATTAAGCAAGCCCAAGAGAAGGATGATGGTCTGAGGGCAATTAAGGAAATATTGAAGGATAAAACATATGGTGACTATTGTCTTGAAAATGAGGTATTGTACAAAAGTGAAGAAAAGCAATTAGTGATACCAAGATGTCTAGAAAAGGAAATATTTAATAAAGTGCATAATAATGGTCATTTTGGTAAGAGGAAAATGAAGGAGTCATTGAGCAAAGATTATTACATAAGAGATGTAGACAAGAAATTAGATGAGTTTTTAGTGAGCTGTATACCATGCTTGTTAGCCACAAGGAAGGAAGGAAGGCAGGAAGGATTTCTTAGTCCCATTGAGAAGGAAAGCATACCATTTGACACCTTGCATTTGGACCACATTGGACCATTCACTGAGACGAGGAAGCAGTATAATTACATTCTAACCGTCATAGATGCATTTACCAAATTTGTATGGTTGTTTCCAACCAAATCCACTACGAGCAAGGAGACATTAAGTAGATTACAGGTACATCAACAGATGTTTGGTAACCCACGTAGAGTGATAACTGACAGAGGCACTGCTTTCACTAGCCATGAGTTCGAAAGTTATTGCAGAGAAGAGCAAATAATTCATATAAAAATAACCACAGGGGTGCCAAGAGGAAATGGCCAAGTGGAAAGGGTGCATAGAGTTATTACATCAGTTTTAACTAAAATGTGTATTGAAGATCCATGTTTATGGTATAAGCATGTGAGTAAAGTGCAGAGAGCACTGAATAGTACATTTCAAAGGGCTATAAACACCACACCATTTGAATCATTAACGGGAGTAAAATTAAGAACTAAAGAGGATCTAGAAATAGTGAATTTATTACAGGACGAAAATGTGTCACAGTATGATGAAAACAGAGAAAAGTTAGGGTTACAGGCTAAAGATCAGATATTAAAAATTCAAGAAGAGAACAAGCAATACTATAATAGGAAGAGAAGGGAAAGTACCAAATATACAGAGGGAGATGTAGTAGCTATAAAAAGGACAAAATTTGGCCCAGGATTGAAGCTGAAGCCCAAGTACCTAGGCCCATACAAAATCATTAAGTGTAAGCGCAGAGACCGATATGATGTTGAGAAGCTAGATAGCTCTACAGAGGGTCCCAATATCACATCGAGCTCGGCGGATCAAATGAAACCATGGCCAAGTAATGGTGACAGGGAAATACTGGATTAGATTTGATGGTAAATTTCATTCTTGTTTTTTTTATTTGTAGTTTTTTTTTAAAATGTAAAGGGGGACCGTCATTCATTTTAATGACCTACACAAGCCTAGATTAATAATTAAGTAGTCTGTATTGTTTCTTTTAATCATAGAGGAATGGCCTGTATTTTTTTTTATACTATTGTTTGTATGCATTGTGTGTAAACCCTAAAGGGCATATTAGCATTTAAGATAGAGAACAGATAATGTTGTAACTGTTATATGAGTACATTCTTATGGAATGTAACTATTGTAAACTTTGTAATTTAGAGTTAAATAAACATTGTCAAAATATGATATGGTTGTGACATAATCTTTGTAGGTATGAGCATGTAACTGTTGTAAACTTAATAATCAAGTTACATAAACATTATCAAGGTACGTGATAGTTGTAATCTTTGTAAGAGTAAACTGTAATTGTAAACTTTTAGTTACTGTAAAAGTATGTCTGAGGACAGACATGAATGCAGGACGGCCGAATGTGGGAAACGGAACGTTAGAGCGAGTGTGAGCGAGAGGTTGGAGAGGAAGGGAGAGAGGGGGTTGTACGTGGCGAACGGAGGCGAGAGGACGTAATAAATACTACAGGAAGAATAAACGAAGCATTTTGGTTCATTACTGTGTTTAATTGCTTGAATAAAGTCAATCCCACATAAGTGTATCGTAGGACTGAAAACAATAAAACGAGACGGAAATCATTATGTTGCAAGTAAAAGTATACATCCACACAGCTATATACCTTATCCCGAAAACATCAGAATACGTAAGTTACATCTGAAGCTCAACGAAAAGGCTAGAGGGAGCATGGATACCCCAGTGCAAATTATTCAACAATGTAGTCAAGATGTCCCATCTACCAGTACGCCATTTATGCCAAGTAAAACATCAACAGAACTAGAAACCAAGGGCTACCGAAAATTCCTACCTGGAAGACCTGGAAATTCCAGAAGAGTACGAAACAATCGATGGGAAACAGTTCTTGATTGCTCATTATAATTCGGACGGTAATATTGTGCTGGTCTTTAGCACCGAGGAAAATTTGAGATTTCTTAGTTGTTCTGATTTTTGGGTTTTAACACTACGTTTAATTTATTACATTTAAACGTATGGTAACCTGAGTCCTATGATGATGCATTGGCTAGTCCTAATAAAGTAGAGTGGGAAAGTGCTATGAGAGCATATGATTCTCTTATCGAAAATGGTGTTTGGATAGTGGTGGACAGGCCGGTTGATAAAAATATCATTAAATGTAAGTGGGTTTATAAAGTCAAACAAGACACTTCAGGATGTTTTGATAAATTCAAGGCACGTTTAGTAGCTTGAGGGTTTAGTCAGGAACCTGGAGTTGATTATGACAAAACTTTTGCCCTGTTGTACGGCATTCCACCATACGCATTCTTTTCAATCTTGCTAATAAATTAGATATGGACATAAACCATGTAGATATTGTAACAGCTTTTTTAAATGGTACTTTAGGGGAAGAGATTTACATGGAACAGCCTTCAGGTTTTGTTGTTGATAAAAACAAAGTCTTTTTATTAAGAAAAACGATTTATGGCTTAAAACAAGTAAGTAGAGTTTGAAATATGACAGTTAATAATTTGTTAGTTAAAAATGGTTACTCTCAAATAAAATGTGAGCCTTGTGTATATGTTAAAAGAAGTAATAATAATAATAATATGACAATTTTGGCTGTGTATGTAGATGACTTTTAGATTTTCTCAAATAACAAGATAACAAGATCAGTTTGTTATCTAAAACTTTTGTACTAAGAATATAGTAGAAATTAAGAACTGTTAAAATGAATGAATGTACATGAATGTACAAAGGGATAGAACAAAGGGTGTTTTAGTGTTATAACAAACTAGTATATTAAAAGATTATTGACTAGATTTAATATGTTAGAACAAGAATTTAACGGTACAAGCATGGAAGAAGATGAAAAAGTATGCCATCTCCTAGTCAGTATGCAAGATTCATATCAGAGCACAATCAATGCCCTTGAAACAACTAATATAGACCTAACAGTAGATTACGTAATTAGATTAGATTACGTAGAGTAGATTACGTACGCAAACTTTTGGATGCCGAGTTAAAACATAGTAACCAACACACAGTAAATGAAAATGAAGATCAACATGCTTTTACATCCACATTTAAATGTTACGCCTGTGGCAAGCCAGGCCACCTTGCTAAACAGTGTAGAAATAAAATAAATAGAGGGCAAAATTTCAGAGGCCGAGGTTATAGAAAAATGTACAGTAATAGAAAAGACAATAACTATGATAGTGGAAATAATTCGAAGAGTACCACCATGATAGCAATGGCTAACACAGAAAATGACAAGACATATTGAGATAAAATAGTATTCGCTGTACACTCAGGTGCAACATATAACACGATCAATGAGCAATATGAAAAATGTATGTATAATATAGAAGAAATACCAATAGTATTAATAAAAGTAGCAAATGGAAACATAATGGAAACATCAAAGATAGGAATATTAAAAATATCTACAGAGAAAGGAAAAGAAATAACAATTGAGTCACTCATAGTGAAGAATCTGTCAAAAAATCTAATTTCAGTACAAAGATTAAATAATAAAGGATTTAGAGTGTCATTTATGAAAGGAAATGCTAAAATATCAAAGAAATATATATAACAGGAAGAAGCAATGGCAGTCTATTCTTAGTAAAATTTGACATAATAAAATGTAATGAAGCAAATTATGTAACAACAACAGATGATTTATGGCATAAAAGATTGGGTCATATAAACCATATCGGCTTAAAGAAGTTAGGGTGACCCTATTTTAATAATAAGTGTGATATTTGTATACAAGCCAATGGGACAAGAAATACATTCAAAGAAGCTAGATTTCCTAGGTCAAGAAAAATAGGAGAGCTAATACATTGTGATATTGGAGGGCCAATTACACCAGAAGGCATAAATGGTAAAAGGTTCTATGTGACAATAATAGATGACTATTCCCACTACACAGAGGTATATCCACTTAAACACAAAAGTGAAGCGAAAGATTACATAATAGATTACATAAGAAGAATGAAATACAATAACAATAATGTGTTAAGAATAAGAACTGATAATGGAGGTGAATTTATTGGAGATTTAAAGAAGATTTGTCAACAAGAAGGTATAAGGCAAGAACTGACATGTAGCTATACTCTACAACAAAATGGTGTAGCAGAACGCATGAACCGGACACTATCGGACAGGACAAGAGCAATATTGTTAGAGACAAATTTACCAAAGTATTTATGGAGTGAACTTATGAAAACTGCTGCATACCAAATAAATAGATCACCTACAAGAGTATTACATGGAAAAATACCAGCTGAGATATTTCTCAAAGATAAAAGAATAGAACACATGAGAATGGAACACATGAATTGGTAGCAAAACTTATGTAATCAACTTACCTAAAAGAAGAAAACTTGAAGCTAGAGAGAGCTAATGACGACCGCCTGGCCGCTTACAATGGGCCTAGTAAGAAGGCTCAATGTCACCCAAAGGGCAATGGAGAGGGCTATGCTCGGGGTTTCTCTGCGTGATCGAATCAGAAATGATGAGATCCGCAGGAGAACTAAGGTTACCGTCATAGCCCGAAGAATTGCGAGCCTCAAGTGGCAGTGGGCAGGCCACATTGCAAGAAGGACTGACGGCCGTTGGGGCGGAAAAGTCCTCGAGTGGCGGCCGCGTACCGGGAGACGCAGCGTTGGTAGGCCTCCCACAAGGTGGACCGACGATCTGGTGAGGGTCGCGGGAAGCCGATGGATGCGGACAACGCAAAACCGATCGGTATGGAGATCTTTGGGGGAGGCCTATGCCCAGCAGTGGGCGTCTCTCGGCTGAAATGATGATGATGATGATGATGATGCACTACCAAAGCTAAAAGGTGTCGCTCAGCGATGGTATGAGGGATTACCTTTTGTTCTTTTTACATGGGTTGAATGGCAACAAAAACTCATGTCTGCATTTCCATCTGAAGAGAATTATGGT
This sequence comes from Nymphula nitidulata, assembly GCA_947347705.1. NCBI lineage: Eukaryota > Metazoa > Arthropoda > Insecta > Lepidoptera > Crambidae > Nymphula > Nymphula nitidulata. The sequence continues at coordinate 8,740,959 of OX374636.1, read as the reverse complement.
CAGATGCTAAGTGACATGCTGGTTAAACGGGTGCGGTTCTCCGACTCACTAGAAGAATATTTTTATGACAAATTAGCTCTAATAAATAGGTGTGATATAAATGGCAAACGCGCAGTGGAATGTATTCTACATGGAATAGACGATCGGTCGGTTAGGCTAGGTGCTGAGGCAGGGGGTGCGGGCTGGCAAACCTCCTCGTGGTGCACCCTGGGAGGGGGGTAGGAGTAGCGCCACAATTGCGGCTGCTACTCTTGCCTCTCTGCGAATTGTTGGCGGAGTCGGGCGGTTGAGCTCTGCTCCCGCGAAGGGTCTTAGTGTCCGAGTGTTGGACGGTAGAGCTCACACCAGATGAGTTCCTGTGGGTGGCGTTCAGCGCCGTTGTGAACTGCTCCCTGCTCCTCTCGTCTGTAAAGGAGTCAGAGGAGGCAGTGTGGGGCGCCACTTCAAGTGGCAGTGGACTGTTAAGTCGGTGGACGGCGGACAGTGTCCGCGGGCCGTTTATGCGGCCACGTGAGGGTGGCGCTCAAACGCCTTGCACTTCATGTGTGTTTTGTGGGGATCCCTAAGGGTCAGTGGCCGCCTTATAGGCGGCGTGGTATGGCGGACCTCCAAGGTCTGCGGCGCGGCGGGTCTGGTGACCGTGGTTTTGGCGGTAGCCAGGTGGGTTTCGGCTCCCCGTCGGGCAACCTGTTATCCTGTGTGTGTGTCGTTGAACACGTCTAGCGGCACACACGGGACCAGGGGGGCTTGCCTTAATTGGCCGGCCTCAAGAGGAAGGACAACCTCATCAAAAACTCTCAAATCCCCGTAGCTGGGAACGTGGCTACGGGGGGCCTTCGGGTGGTGGTTAGAGACGAACCACCGGCTAACGCCGACCCTGGGGTACCGCCCGACCCCCCAGGTGTAGTAGGGTTACCCGGTTGCAGAGGGCACCGGCCGGGTGGACCACATTTCCGTCTTACTCGTGGGTCTAACAATGGAACTAAATAAAAAAATAACCCCCCCCCCTTAGAGTGAGTGAAGAAGGTAGTGGCTCCTTAGTGAGCAAAAAAGCTGTGGACAAAGCGCCCTGTCCGAAAATGGGTGGCGCAATAGTGGTACTAGAAGATGTGCTTCTAAAAGCGCGGGACAAAGCGCCCTGTCCAAAAATGGGTGGCGCCAAAGGAAAGAAGGTAGTGACGCTGTCCGCGTCTTCAAGGACTTCCTGGTGCGACAGTCTGATCACTGTGAGGTCGCGTTCACGGGAGTCCTTAGTGATGCCTGTAAACTCTGAAGGGCGTCTCTGGCGCAAGAGGTCGCGCAGTGGCGATGCCCATGAGAAGAGTGACACCGATTCGGAGTCCGAGGGGAGCGTACGCTCGAACCCGGCCTTATTAATCCGAACGGGTACGCCAATAAAAAGGGGAAGAAGCAAGCCCATTAAAACGGGCGAGAACGCTGATCTCGCTGCCGCCAAAGCAGCGTTCATTAAGGCTAGTGAGGTAGAGGTGAAGCCGCAGGCCGAGCAAGAGGTTGCAGAAGCCATGGCGCTTTCGCGCCTACAGAGAACCGCCCGGCTGCAAGCCAAATTGACGGGTGCCTACTCAGGGGGTAGCGAGGAGGCGGCCAATAAAGACGCGATAGACCTTAGCCGCCAGGTCGAAAATGCGCTGGCCACAATTACTACCGTGGCGGATAAATCGTCGCATCTTAAGGGCACCTTCGTCAAAGCCCTTAGGGAAGCTAAGGAGGCGATTAAAGAGGCGACCGGCGAGCTCGTGCAAAGGTCCGAGAGCAAGGAGACCGCAATTTTGAGGGCTGAAAACCGCCGCCTACAACAGCAGGTGGATATGCTCTGTCGGGAGATGGCTGATCTGCGCGCGGAGGTTATGCGCCAAAACAGACAGCCGTCCCCCACCCACGTGGAGCGGATGGAGGTGACCCCTGTAGTGGGACCCCTGGTGCGTGGCCCAGAGGCGGCACCCAAGGCAGGCGGCAGTAGGCAAGCGAGCCAGCCCCGGGAGGAGCAGCACTTGCCACCATATTTCCCGGAGCTGATGGCAAGCGTAATGGAGCAGGTCGGCTCAATGGTGAACGCGCGGCTGAAGGGCTTGGAGGTTGGCGGACGCCTTCTCCCAGAAAAAAGCTTTAGGCCCCCGCTTGCTACCGATGGGAAGCCGAAGGAGGCAGACCAGCCGAAGCCCGGCCCAAGCAGGGAGCCCGTGACAATTTAAGGCGGCAGCTGCAGTACCCGCCAAGGGAGCAACCAAGACCATGGCTGCCCCACGTAAAGGGAAAGGCGGAAAGGCCGCGAAAGGCGCAGCGAATGCTGCTGAAACGGCCAAGCAAGCCGTGGCGGCTCCGGACCAGAAGTCTTCCCACCCCCTGCCGCCAGCCCCAGAGTCACTGGATGAGCCGTGGACTCTGGTGGTAAGTAAAAACGGAGGGAAGAAGAAGGCGGCTCCTCAGGAAGAGGCAGCAAAGCCAGTGCAGTCAAAACCTGCAGCAAAGCCGAAACCGGCACCGCGGCCACCCCGCTCTGTAGCGGTGGTCTTAACACTGCAGCCGGGTGCCCTAGAGAGAGGGCTCACGTACGGGAAGGTAATCGGTGAGGCTAAAAACCATGTCAGCCTTGAAGCGATAGGGCTGACAGACATGAGCTGCCGAAAAACGGCTACGGGTGGCAGAATATTTGAGATCTCCGGTGCCGCCAACGGAGAGAAGGCCGATGCGTTGGCCACCCGACTTCGAGGGCTGTTCACTGAGGAGGACGTCAAGATCACCAGGCCGACAAAGACTGCAGAGTTAAGGATATCCGGCCTGGATGACTCGGTGACATCCGAGGAGGTGGTGGCAGCAGTGGCCCGGGTCACGGAGGGACACGCTCCATACAAGGGCGGTCATAAATAGTTAAAGTCCTGTTACTATCAATACATTGTATTATTTTAGTGACTTATAGTTGTAAAAATCTTTTAGGAACATTAAAATGAAAGAAGTACATGTATTTACGGAATAAAAAACGTTTACTTCAGTAAAAAACAAATATAAACAATAACATACTTTTACCTAAATTTATCATGAACAAACACTTAAAAATTGGAATGTAAAACATATATTTTAAATAAAGTAAGAGTCAAAACATTGATAACATTATTTAATTATAATAAAATAATAGAAATAAATAAATTAAAATTAATTAAATACAAAAAAAACAAAACAACTAACAAAATACAAATAAATTATTCTTATTCTAACAATATTAAACATGTAACAATTCTATTACACTTTGTGACAGAGTATTTTTCTTTTTAGGGGGAAGTTTCCGAAGACTTGTAATATAAGGATCTGAATGTAATAATAGTCGTTGTATTAAATCTTGATTGGTAACTTCACGTGACATTTTTCGAGTGTGACTTCGTCTATAAATTTTGATATACTTATTTGTCGCTTCAGCAGCTTCTTCGGAAAGTTCTCCTATAGATAACAATGCATAACTTATAATATCTGATCCATGTACGAGCACCTTGTGGACAGAAGCAGGAAGACTATACCACGGATATTCCTCGACCAGGCTGTATGCTGTTTGTAATGCATAGTCTTTAAACTTGCATTCATTAATTTTATGTCCAGAAGATAACGTTTGTAATATTACACAACAACGATCTATGAGATCCTTATTCAAACCTGTAATTTCAGCAGATACAGCTGATTCCAAAAAAAACTTCCTGGCCGTGTTTCCGTCGTTAGACGTCCCGCTTCCACCACTACGCGGCTTGTCAACTATTAAACCTAATCGTTCCCTAAACTGGGACTGTACATATTGTTTTTTATTTGATAACAATTGTTTATCACTATCTAGCCTAACTTGCCATTTTTTTATGTCTAATCTATATGAAAGATGAATAAAATATTCGAAGAAACGTATCCAAGAATGTAGTGGTGATAATCCAAATTGGTATCTACTCTCTATTACAGGTTTTTGTAAACATTCGTCTATTTTATTCATCTCTTTAGGGGTAGCATTACATATATAACATCTACTTGTAGATGTTTCACTTAAAGCACTACAAATTTTACCATCTACCATTGAAAGCTGCAACTTATGAGAAACGACCAATTCACGATTGTCGATCTGAATAAAAGTAGGTTGCAAACTTTCAATTTTATCCTTAAAATAAGCTTCCTCTTGCAAAGACACTGCTGTGCTTTCTTTCAAAAATTGAAATCGAATAGGACGGCAGTACCTAGTGGAAGAGGGTCGAGGATTTTTCCATAAAATTTTACAATTATCTTCAGCTAATTTTACAATAATTTGAAGGGGTACATAAGATGTTACAAACAAACTACTATCTTCTAAAGTTGAATCTGAAAAAAATTGTTTGTATTCACTATGTCCAGTGCTGCCATCGAATCCCCATTTCCCAAGTAAAGAGATATTAGACAAACAATCATCAGGAATCTGATCTAAGACCTCTTTTTGAGATTCAAGGATTCGAGAAGCTGTGTGATCAAAAAGACTTTGTAATTCAACTTCAGCTGAAGACTCGGAAACAGTTATATTAGAAGGGTAACATCTCTGTTTCGCTTTAGTAATTTGTTGGTAACATGGTAATACATTAGGAGAAATCTTACTATTAACAAAGTTTTTAATTAATAAATACTGATGTTTTGTCAACTGAGCATCAGTCACAAGTGACAAGACATCATCAGTGCTAACTCTAGATATACACGAATCGAATGAACAGTCTGAAACATCAAGCAATGCACTCACAGTAGAATCATCAGACTTTGACAAATCAGCTACTCTCCGACGTTTAGTCCTTTTACTACATTGCGTAAAAGGTTTTCGAGGACGACCACGTGAATGACACGGCGACGTTTCAGACGGAGTACATTGCTTATTATTTTTCACAAGTTGAATTTTTTCAATAACATTAAACCAATCGGAATTCTTATATAAAAGCTTGGTTTTATCCCTATTACATTTTTTCCAGAATCGAGCAATAGCTTTACATAAATTATTAACAATTTTCTCTAAATAATGAATATCAATGTTCTCAGCATCGTTCAGAGTAGTCAACAAACTTTGTAGGACTTGACGACACTTTTCCGAGTCATTATCGGTATTGACAGTTAGCCATATTTCAAGAATATGCATTCTTGAAAACGAGCATATATATAAATTACCTAAAACAAAAAAAAAACGGTTAAAATTCAGTCACAAAACCTACACAAAGCACTAAGACTAAATAAACTAATTTCGTAGCAAATGCTACGAGATAATCTGGCAACCGTAGCACCCTTGTCATCGCCAAAAGGGCAGATAAGGGCAGCCAAGTTTTAATTTTCCTAAGATAAGAAAGTCTAAAGATTATGGTGCAATATACCTCCATAGTCGGAGCGAGTGGGAACATATTTAAAAGTTTATTCAAACTTTGAATATTAAAATATAATACTCCAAGAAAAGTCGCCTCGTAGCAATGACATACTAAAGAAAATATATACTAAGATACAATTAAAATAAAAATATTAATTATTACATACCCTGTTCTTGGATATCCATTTCAGAAAAAACTCACACAGCACTCACAGGTCCCGCAATGACAACAAATGACGTCACGCTTTTTAATGACTCACTGATAACAGTATTTACGATTGGCGATGCGCTCTCTTTGAATGCACAATAGATAATGAAGGCGCACTCTAATTACTGACCTATTTATAGTTTCAGAAGGTACCGCAACTATCCAATGTAACGACAAGGAATAAAATGTAAAACAAGAAAGCAGGTTTTTAAGATTTATGACCTATGGATGTCCCACTGTGCGGGTGGGCGAATGCTCTGTCAGCCTCATCAAGGCGGAGGAGGTGCGGCCAGATGCGTCGGGCATGGGCGCTATTTTTGTAAAGTGCCCCGTTCCCACGGTGAGGAAGGTGGCAGAGACCCGCCGACTCCTTGTTGGCTGGGTGTCGGCCCGCGTAAGGATCCTGGAGCAGCGGCCAGTCCGCTGTTTCAGGTGCCTGAGAGTGGGGCACGTGCGCGGGATGTGTCCGTGCGATACGGATCGCAGCGATGCTTGTTACCGCTGCGGCCAGAGAGGCCACAAAGCCGCCCAGTGCACTGCGGACCCACATTGTCCTGTGTGCAATGCGGCCAAGAAACCGTCGGGACACAAGCTCGGGAGCGCGGCTTGCAAAGCCCCGCCCCTAAAGCCTAAAAGAGGAAGGCAGGCCGCTGGAGCCACAGCATCCCCGCAGCCCGCAAACCCTGGCAGTCATGCCGGGGCCATGGAGGATCCGACCGCAATGGACCTATAATGGCACCTGTTCGCTTTTTGCAGGCGAATATCAACCACTGTGCCAGGGCACAGGACCTGCTCTACCAGAGCATGGCGCAGTGGTCGATACAGGTGGCATTGGTGTCGGAGCCCTACTATATCCCGGTCAGGGATGAGTGGGCAGCGGATGTGGACGGCATCGTCGCACTGCATGCCAATGCAGCTGCAGGCGCGCCTGCCTTGAGGAGGGTGGAAAGAGGAAGGGGCTTCGTAGCTGCGGAAATCGGAGATGCCCTGGTGGTGGCGGTTTATTGCCCACCCAGATGGAACCGTTCCGAGTTCGAGGGGTTGCTGGATGCGGTAGGGGCCCTAATCGGCCGACGCATGCCACTACCGGCGCTCGTTGCCGGGGACTTTAATGCCCACTCCTCTGTGTGGGGCTCCCCGGCGACTGACCTGCGTGGTCGAATAGTGGATCGTTGGACCGTAGCGGCGGGACTCGCAGTGATAAATAGGGGCTCGGTAGATACGTGCGTGAGGCCGCAAGGAAATTCCATTGTAGATATTACCCTTGCGTGCCCGAGTCTCACACGCCGTGTCCAGGACTGGGAGGTTCTCGAGGGGGAGGAGACACTATCCGATCACCGTTACATTCGGTTCAGTGTCTCTCCCTCGTCGATAGCGCCGGAAAGCCCAAGCCGAGCGACCCAGAGGGAGGTTGGTCCCAGGTGGGCCCTAAAACAGCTGGATGAGGACATGCTCCGAGAGGCGGCGCAGGTGAAGTCGTGGCTCCCGATGCCCACTGAGGTGGAGGTAGACGGGGAGGCAGCCTGGTTCCGGAGGGCAATGTCACAGGTGTGTGACGCTTCCATGCCCCGGGCCAAGGCGTATGCCCCCAGAAGACAGGTGTACTGGTGGTCGGCCGAGCTGACGCAGTTGCGTCAGGCATGTACCACAGCTCGTCGCCAGTACACCCGTAGCCGGAGGCGGAGGCTGAGGGACCCCGTCAGGGAGCCGGTCCTCCACGACGCCTATACCGCAGCGCGGAAGGCCTTCAAGGTGGGGATCGCCGAGGCGAAGACCCGCGCCAGGGAGGAGCAATTGGCTTCCCTGGACAGGGACCCGTGGGGCAGGCCATACCGTGGGGTGCGTGGCAAAATGCGGGCATGGGCCCCTCCCCTCACGGAGAGCCTAGAACCCCACGTGTTAGAAAACGTAGTGGCCACCCTTTTTCCCCCGAGGGAGAGGCAAGGGCAGCCCACCTTGCAGTACCACCACCAGCAGAGCCGGCTATGCCGAGGGCTGACGAGGAGGTACCGGAGGTCACCGAGGGAGAGTTGGGCGCGGCGGTGCTTCGCATGAAATCGAAGAACACCGCCCCCGGCCCAGACGGTGTCCATGGCAAGGCCTGGGCGCTCGCACTAGGTCCGCTGGAGGAACGCTTGCGCCGCCTGTTCACGGCCTGCTTACGGCAGGGCAGGTTCCCAGAGCGGTGGAAGATGGGCCGTTTAGTGCTGCTCCGGAAAGAAGGACGTCCGCTGGACTTGCCGTCGGCGTACCGGCCAATTGTCCTCCTGGATGAGGCGGGAAAACTCCTGGAGCGGGTGATTGCTGTCCGCCTCAGGAGGCATCTGGAGGAAGTTGGGCCGGACTTGTCGGAGCGGCAGTTTGGATTCCGGCGGATGAGGTCCACTGTGGGGGCAATATTGCGGGTAAAGGCGGAGACGGAGGAGGCGGTAACCAGGGGAGAGGTCGTCTTGGCGGTGTCTTTAGACATCGCCAACGCCTTTAACACCCTCCCTTGGGATTGCATTAGGGGGGCGCTAGCATTTCACGAAGTGTCCCCCTACCTCCGTCGGATTATAGCCGAGTACCTTGCTCGCAGAGGGGTGGTGTATCGGTCCAGGGAGGGAACGAAGAGGACGGAGGTGTCGTGCGGTGTTCCACAGGGCTCGGTCTTAGGGCCGCTTCTGTGGAACATCGGTTACGACTGCGTTCTGAGAGGCGAAAATCTACCGGGCGTCAGCGTGGTTTGTTACGCGGACGACACGTTGGTGCTCGCTAGGGGTAGGGCGTACCGGGACGCGGCGGTGTTGGCGACAGCCGGAGTGGCGCAGATCGTGGCGCGCATGAGGCGGCTGGGGCTACGGGTCGCCCTCGAAAAGTCGGAGGCGATCTGTTTCCACGGTCCCCGTAGATCCCCACCGAGCGGTGCGGGTATTGTGGTCGGAGGAGTGCGGATTGACCTGAGGAGATCTTTCCGATACTTGGGGCTCCAGATAGATGGGCGCTGGAATTTCCGCGCCCATCTCGAATCACTGGTCCCCAAGCTGTTAAAGGCGTCCGCAGCTCTTGGTTGGTTGTTGCCCAATGTGGGTGGGCCGGAGGTGGCATGCCGCAGCCTGTATATGGGCATCGTCAGATCGATGGCCCTGTATGGCGCCCCTGTCTGGGCGGAGACCCTCAATGGCCGGGATGTCGCAAACCGCAGAGAGCGATGGCTACGAGGGTCATACGCGGGTACCGGACGGTGTCTGGTGAGGCGGCGGCGGTATTGGCGGGGTCTGTCCCCTGGGACCTGGAGGCGAGGGCCCTTGCGTCAGTTTATTGTTGGCGTGAGGAGGCGCGCTCCCGGGGACAGGACCCGGCGCAACGAGAGGTGGAAGGCCGACGAAGTGGGCTGCGGGAGGCAGCGATCGAGGTGTGGGTGCGGAGGCTTGCGCAGATAAGTGTAAGCGCACGCACGATCGGGGCGGTCAGTCCGATTCTCAAGCAGTGGATGGAAAGGCAGCACGGTGTCCTGACGTTCCGCATGACACAGGTCCTCACGGGGCATGGATGCTTCGGAGGATACCTGTGTCGAATCGCCGGAAGGGAACCGACTGCCACCTGCCACCACTGTGACGGCTGCCCTGATGAGGGGGCGCAGCATGCGCTCGCGGAGTGCCTGGCATGGGCTGGGCAGCGGCGGGCGCTTACCGCTGCTGTAGGGGACGACCTCTCCCTGCCAACCATCATTTCTAGGATGGTTGAGAGCGACAGGTCGTGGCAGGCGGTCCTTACATTTTGCGAGGCCGTGATGAGGGCGAAGGAGGATGCGGAGAGAGTGCGGGAGGCGGCCGCCATTTCTGGCATTCGCCGCCGTAGGACGGGGCGACGTAGGACGGCCTTCGGCCGTCTTATGCCACCGTAATATCTTTTGGGCTCCGGGCACGGTGGGGGACCTTTGTCCGGCTTGCACAGCCCAGTCGGCGCACCTGCGCACGGTGCGCCGACTTAAAATACCGGATAATCTGCGGGGGGGGGGGGGGGGGGGGGGGGGAGGGTCCTCTTTACAGGCCCTCCCTTTTTTATCCCCCGCAAAGTACTCCGAGGTGGGACCGACATACGGTCGGGCCGCTCCATCGACATTATGGCGAAATGTCTCCGGGCCATCCCGTGCTGTCGATGGAAAGCGGCTAGGTTGGTGCGTCGCTGAGGAGTTTAGTGGGTGAGAGCCCCACACACCCCCCTTCCTCCCCCCGGGGGTAGGGGGGTCGGCTGGTAGAGCTTCTCCTCAGCGAAAAAAAAAAAAAAAAAAAAAAAAAAAAAAAAAAAAAAAAAAAGGTGCTGAGGCAGCGCAATATGACAATCCCGATAAGCTCCTTGCATACTTACGCAATGCTAGGAATATAAAACAAAACATGGATCGTAGGCCAAAATTAGGGTATCAAACTAATAGGAATCAGGATGGATCGCAATCACGATCTGTAGTCAAAAATCTTCGTTGTTCAAATTGTAAGAAAGATGGTCACACTACATCCCAATGTACCTTACCTTTAAAAAAATGCTCTCGTTGTGGACGAATAGGTCATGAGACTGAGCAGTGTTACGCTAAAATTCCGGGAGAAAAACCTGAAGGTAAAACTGTTATGCGAGTAGTTGATGCTGTTGAACAAAGTGGACACTTAAAATATAACTCTTACGTTGCTTCGCCTAATGATAAATATTTTAAGAAAGCCATTGTAAATGGTTGTCCCATTCGTGCATTTATAGATTTTGGTAGTGAATGCTCAATGATTCAACTATCAGAGTTTCAAAATTTTAAATACAATATGTCGTCGATAATCTGCCAGTACTTAAAGGCTTTGGAAATTCAGTAGTACTACCGATAGGAAAACAAAATGTACGTGTCAATATAGATAACGTAGAAGCAGAGACAGAACTGTTGATAGTGCATGACTATACAATGCACATTCCTCTATTAATAGAACAAAATTTCACAGAACAACCACACATTCTTATAAGGAAAACTAGCGATCGATTAGATATAACTCAGGTGGAAAGCAATAATGTCTCTGTAATTAATGTGATTGTATTTCTTTTGTGCGTATAATTCATACATCTTATTTCTACTTTTATATATACCTTTTGTAGCCCAGTCACCAAATTTAATTTTAGTATTTGAAGATTTAACTGTCTGATACTTCTATGACAGTGTATATTTGTACTGGTATGGCTTATATGTGGTAGATTGGTTAGTCTGTTGCTTCCCACTGGTGCACTGACAATAATTTAATGAAAGTATGAGATATTATACTAACAAGACTAACCATTTATCAACGATTGGCAAGAGCAATTATATATACTATGACTTGTTGATTGTACAAAGGTTATGGTCAGGGGATTAAGTAGGTAGTCAATGTATATGTACTTTAATGATTTGCACTGCACTTCAGATAGCAAAATAGATTAGGAATGTTTGTAAATGTACTGAATTTGACTACTAAACTAACATAAATAAAATGTTGTTCTCTGTTTTCAAAATGTGAGTAAAACAATTGCGTTGCAACGATTAAATCAAACAAAATTTAATTATGACAGTTTCAATTTTGCAACCGTCACTATGAAATTCAAACTTTATGATATCAAAGAAAACCATGAAAATGGCGATTAAATGTTTTATAATGAGAAAATAGGTGATAAATAATACTCCCCCGGTTTTAAGTCGAAGTCGTAGAAGCAGAATCCAAGATAGTCTGACAACCGACCGGCTATGTCGAAAACAATTATCTTAATTTCTCGATATTTACACTGAATATCGATTCACTAATAATACAGCACTGTATTTGTATAATTCACCACTGTTTAATCACTTCAATGCTTGTTAAAAACCATAATTTTTATTTATTTTCACATATTTTATTAGCAGCTGTTTTCTAGACATCTGGCTGCTAGTGTTACCAGAGCAAAAAAAAACATAGATTTCAATACTAATAATATGGTAAAAACATTAGGTTTAAAATGTGACATTGCAAATGATAAGTTAACCTTCTCTTGTCCAGTGATTAACTGTGATGAAATCCAGACCAAAAGGACTCTACTGAGTTTCATTGGCAAGATGTTTGATCCACTAGGCCTCATAGGTCCTATTATAGTGGTAGCCAAATTGTTTATGCAAACACTATGGTCTATGAACATTGAATGGGATACAAAACTGCCACAGTTTGAACTTAATGTTTGGAATAAATTTTTAAATGATTTAACTACAATGGGTACACTCTACATTCCAAAATGTGTAAACTTAAAGCCATTGGTGACAATGGAACTTATAGGTTATGCGGATGCGTCTATGAAAGCGTTCGGATGCTGTCTATATTTAAGAGCTATTGGAGCAGATGGCAAAGTTGCAGTAAATTTACTATGTTCAAAATCAAGAGTGGCTCCATTGAATAAAGTATTAACTATTCCCAAGTTAGAGCTCAATAGTGCTCTTCTTCTTTCCCAAGTTTCACATAAAGTGCATAATATTTTAAAGAACAGATTTCCGTCGATTAGAGTTTGCTTGGATTAAGTCCACAAATTTAAAATCAAACCCCTATGTTAATAACAAGGTTAGCCAAATAAAAAAAATTACTTTTGAATATCAATGGTCATATATTTCTTCAAGTGAAAACCCGGCGGACTTGCTTTCAAGAGGTTGTGAAGCACATAAGCTGGCATATCCAAAGAGCTATGGTGGCATGCTCCGTAATTCCTGCATAAGGAATTACTTGATTTAAAATTTGAACATTCTGTCAGTGACATTAAATTTCCCATTCCACCTATAATGGACACAGATTTAGTCTCAAATATTTGTGATATTAGTTTGGGACCAGTCTCTCATGATAACATGTATATGAGCAACAGTATTGAAAAATTTTCTGATATTGGTAAGCTTCAAAGGGTGTTTGCATATATTTTACGATTTATTGAAAATTCTACCTCATTAAGAAAAAATAGAGTTTTTAATTTATTGACACCTCAGGAGCTTCATAAAGCACTGATGGTTATAATAAAGTGTGTGCAAAGAAAACATTTTTCAAAAGAAATTTACTTTAACCAGCACAATAATTCTATAAAAACAGGTTTGTCAAATTTGCATCCTTTTTTAGATGAGAGTGGAGTATTAAGAGTGGGTGGTCGGCTACAAAATGCTACTAATATTACATATGACAAAAAATACCCTGTCATACTCCCAAAGTCTTGTCATTTCACAAACATTCTCATTCACAAAGAGCACTTACGTTTATTACATGCAGGTGCTAAATTGGTCTTAAGCTCTTTAACACAAAGATTTTGGCTAATAAGTGGCATTCGTGAGTTTAAGAAAATAGTAAATAAATGTGTCAAATGTTTTCGGTTAAAAGCAAAAGCTGCAACCCAACTGATGGGCTTACTCCAAAAGGAAGGCGGCGCGGCGTGGAGGTGCAGCAGGCACGCGCCAGTGGCGCGCCCAGTAGAGGCACGCTCAGCAGACACGTGCAGCAGGCACGCAGCAGGGGCGCGTGCAGCAGGCACGCAGCAGGGGCGCGCGCAGTAGACACGTGCAGTAGACACGTGCAGTAGACACGTGCAGTAGACACGTGCAGCAGGCAAGCAGCAGGGGCGCGCGCAGTAGACACGTGCAGTAAGCACGCAGCAGGGGCGCGCGCAGTAGACACGTGCAGCAGGGGCGCGCGCAGTAGACACGTACAGCAGGCACGCAGTAGCGGCACGCGCAATAGTTGCACGCGCAATAGGGGCGCGCGAGAAAGTGGCGCGCTCTATGGCACGCAATAGTGGCGTGCAAGTAGGTGGCGTGCCCTAGTGGCACGTGGCAAGAAAGTCGCGCCGTAGATGGGCAAGTTGGGCCCGATGAGCAGCGGAGGCCCGTGGCAAGCCCGCCGCAGGTACCCAGCCGAGGCTCGCAGCACAGGAACCGCCGAGGGCCCGGAGACTGCTGGTGACAGGGACCGCTGCCAATTCCTCTTCACACCTTCTTCTTCCGCGCCGAACACTAGACTGCCCTACCTAGCATCCGGCCCTCCTTTTATACCACGGACACCATTTAAAATCGGAATAGAGATTTCCAGAAAATTATAGACAAACAAAAAAGAAAAGCAGTTGTCAAACAAAAGAAGACGTCATGTCAAAATAGTAAATAAACAGTAATTTCGAAGAAAATACAATAATAACAAGCCTAAATAAAAAGGTCCTAACAAGGCAGCGTGTTAGGACCGACACTCTTCCTAGCATATATTAATGACCTGACAACAATGAAACTAAAAAACGGTGCAGTATTCTCTTATGCTGATGATACGGCACTATTGTTTCATGGAAAAACATGGCAGGAAGTGTTCAACACGGCAGAAGCCGAACTACGAAGAGTTATAGAATGGCTTAACATAAATTTACTTACTCTAAATGTGACAAAGACTAATTACATTACCTTCTCAATTAGAAACCCTCAACAACCCAACTCTGCTTTAAAATTAATAGCCCACTCCTGTAATATTGAATCAAATACTTGCAATTGTCCAACTTTAAATAAAGTACCAAACACCAAGTACCTAGGAGTAATTGTCGATCAAAACTTGTCATGGTATCCTCAGTTGGAAATGGTATCAAACCGCGCTCGAAAACTCATTTGGATTTTTAAATATCTTAGGGAAGTATCTGATAAACAATTAATAACTTATATCTATATTACACTTGTCCAATCTATACTCTTATATTGTGTACCGGTATGGGGTGGCACTTCTAAAACCAATTTTCTGAGCATAGAACGCACTCAAAGATTTATATTGAAAACAATGCTACATAAGAAAAAACAGTATAGCACGCACAGTCTATATTGTGAAGCTAATGTCCTAACAGTCAGACAAATTTATGTATTAAAATGTATAATGAAGTCACACGGCAAAATAAACACCGATCCAAACTTTAATATAAAACGAACACAAAGATCAGTCATTAAATACCCAGTAACTAATACCGTCTTTTCAACAAAACAGTTTTATATAAACTCTTTGAAACTATATAATACCATTAACAAAAAAATTGCTATGCATAATATGACTCACCTGCAATGTAAAAAAAATGTATCAGAGTGGTTGAAGTCACTTTCCTATCAAGAAACTGAGGAACTCCTAAAATGATAGAAAATTCCCCCACTACAACATACATAACCTTTATCCTCCATTCACTCACACACTCATACTCTCGCCTTAAGTTACACCGTACACAGTACACAAATAAATGAATTGTGAATTACATCACTTTTATAGCCATTCATATATAAATTATAATTACCTACTTATTTAAGATCAACCGTTACCAGATCATTACTAATTACAATCTATCGCTTACACCTAATGATAGTAATAGCTATACTAGCTGAAAAGTCTTAACCTAGTTGAATTTAGCCTACCTACTTTAGTTTTGTTTGTTAGTCAAAAAATTTTATTTATAGTTACATGTTCAATGATTTCTCACAAAGTATTTATATTTATAGTTCAGTAACATTAATGAATAAGATTGTAATCTTAATTAAATCTATTACCTACAATATCATAACGTAAGCCACAGACAAGAGGGGACTCTTCTAATACAGGTTTGTTTAAACTTAACAGAAGGGCTCCCAAATCATGTAATATTACCCTGTAATAGCTGAAAATAAAAGTTTTTATTTATTATTTATTTATTTATTTATTATTAAATATTATTGAAAAAGACGTCAAAAATGGGTAGAATACAAGTGCAAGTGTGAAACAGCGACTTACTTAAGTGGAGATACACATTTCAGACGAAAAAGTGGTGATGATGATGGTTTACAGTGAACATGTTGTAAAATCTAGTGACAAAATAAAGAGATTGTACAGGTAATTGGGTTTAACAGTATTTACACGTGATTCACATAAAAAGGTAGCTTATTAAGGTAGTGTTGCATACCACAACACTACAGTATAAAATACTTTATACTCCTCCGGATTGCACTTTTTGCACTTTGTATAGTCTTAAACTTAGTGCAGCTGGTGGTTGGTGTAAAAAATAAACTACGCGACAAAAACACTGTAGTTATTAAATATATTAGGTATAAATACCTACTTTTAGTTCATAATAAAATTGTAAAAGAAAAGCATGCAGCTATAATCAAGAAAACAATATTTTAACTTTAAATTAAAACAATAAAAAAACTGATAGGAAATAAACATTATTATTAATACGGATTAATCATAATAAATAATTATGAATAGTCGATATAATGATTAAATTTAGTGTTTAGTTATAATTAAAATGTGTCTGTAAATTATTGTAACATTTAAAAACACAGACTTCCGGTGGATCACGCCACTTTTGTTTGTTAAATAAGACAAAAACAATTTAATTGTTAAAATGTTTAATCATATAAGATATTACAATTTAAGGCTACATTTTTATGTCACTTGAATAAAGAAAAGACTTGTTTTATTTTTTTACACGTGGTCTGTGATCGTTCGATGACGTAACTTGTTTGTCACTGTTTATAAAAGCGTGAGCTCCGGCTTAGTTAGGACATTCTTTGTCGAGCCCTCGGACCGAGCACAGAGCCAGTTAAGTATTATTTGTGTTGTTTAAAATGTGAATATAAGACAGTAAGAATATTGTTAGCTTATACATTAAAAAGGTGGCGTAAGGATAAGGATGGAGGGGTTGGAGGTTGCATCCTCCCGGGGCCCCATGGGCTCCGGTCGTGTTTGTATCGGCTCACATAGTGAAACATTGACAGTTGTTATTTCAATGTGATGGAGGATTATCTGTTTCTTTCAATATAAATTATATTGTTTCCTTTCTATATAGTACTTAGTATCTTTCTATATAGCTTTGTACAGTGAAAATGGTATTTATTCTGTGATATTGCTAAATATCTGATAATTTCCGTTTAAGTTATTTAATAGTGATCACTGTCAAATAAATGAGTTATCTTGTATACTTTGATTTTATTGTTCCACGTACTTAAATTGCTACTCATATAGATCTATATATACCCCCCATATTCTCCTTATTTTGACATTCCCCCTTTTTTTCGTGCGTTACGCTTTCAGTTGGCACCACGGAAGACCAGCGCTGTGGCCCTCCATGTTGCAGCATACGCTGAGTGGTGACCAAATGGTTATAAGAGATTTTGTATTAAAATTCCTGCTGTTTGGTTTTTACCTTTTATTTATAACCAATAAATGTTTTTCATTTTCATTTTTTTTACTCAGCTCTGCCTCCTTATTCTCAACTGTCGGAAAGTATTCGAATTTCGGAAACTCTATACCTGTCACTTTTTATCGTGGTGCGTCATAACGAGACGGCATGTGACTTTTCGAATCGAATCCGTGATCCGACAATTGAGCGGGAATCGAACCCGGACGTTTTGAAAAATAAAACTTAAGACTATTTCTATTGAGATATTGATTGTGTAGGTGTTAAGCAGTAAACGTTACTACAAAACATGATGTCTAAAATGAATAAAATGCATTGTTTTTCTTTAATTTATTTTAGTAAGTGTTCGAAATTACCACCATTTTTTCAATACAACATTCAACAATCCTTTAGGTGCGTAAAATTGTCTCTATCGTGGTGAAAAATGGGATCACTAGCTTCTAAACTGTATAAATTACCCCGAACAACTTTAAGATGTCAGCTAAAGTAAATCTACCAGCTGATGTAATGACTCATGTGAAATTGGGAAGAAAAAGTAAATAACCCGAAGAACTAGAGAAACAATTATTACAGTATGTGTTAGCAATGGAAAATTGTTTGGTTTAACACGAAAAGATGTCGTGAGCTTACCCTATCAGCTAACAGTAAAAAACAATGTCACCCATATCTTTTCGCCGAAAAATTAAAGTATGGGTAAAGATTGGTTAAAATTCTTTTTAGAGAGGTACCCGGAGCTATCGTTTCGCCGCCCAACAGTTTCTTCAATCTATACGAGAAATTGATGGATGACTACAAGTTTCCCCCAGACAAAATTTTCAATGTGGACGAGACGGGCATAAGTGTGGCTCCATCCCAGATGCCTCAGGTTTTAAGTCAAAAGGGGAAACTTGGTGCTTTAACATCTGCTGAAAGGGGCTTTTTGATAACTTGCGTGATATGTATGAGTGCAGGAGGATCATTCGTTCCACCCATGATTATATTCGTTCCAACCATGATTATATTCGCTCCACCCATTTTTTTTTTCGTGTGGCTAGTTGTCAGAAATAGGCAACAAAATTTAACTCTGTTTTTAAAATTAATTTTTAATGGTATAAAACTATATTTATATAGGTTTCTTGTTCTCAATTTAATGGTGACTTCAGGGACTCACTCGCCTAGTGTTATTCTCTCTCTCCTCTCACTTTTCACTATAATATGGAGCATTTCAAGCAGTCACTTTTCAACACACTTTTCAACAACCGGATGACAAACTTTGAAGCCGAGTTGCAGAAGGTTCCGTCAACCTCCAACACATCTACAGGGATATTGGCCGCTGACTTCACTGCCTTCAAAACATTTCTACTGGAATCATTTAGTGCGCTGCAATCCCAACTTCAAATCATCGCTCACAGTGTTGATCGCTTAGAGATGCAGGGAAGAAAAATTTTGCTACTGCATGGTGTCCCAGAGACCAAGACTGAGGACTTAACCTCTACAATCTCGGGGATCTTCATTTAATAACTTGAAAGTAGAAGTCTGGGCTGAAGACATTAAGAGATATCACAGGATGGGACATGCTGTTGATCCTCAGAAGCCCAGGCCACTCTTGGTGAAGTTCCAGCAAGTTGCACTTCGTGACAAATTATGGTTTGCCGAAACTAATCTAAAAGGTACCGGCAACACGGTGTCAGAGTTTTTAACACGAGACCGAGACGAAGTGTTCATGGCTGCACGCGAACGATTTGGTATAACCAGGTGCTGGACTAGGGGAGGCTGTGTTTACGTTCTAGGTCGTGATAACGTCCGACATCGAGTTATCGCCATGAGCGACCTTAGTAGCATTGAGCCCGAGCCTCGGAAACAGGCGGCAACTACGAAGGGTACAGCGAAGACCAAGCGTACGGCAGCTGTTAGAAAGTAAGTTCAGCTGTTTCATTATTTCTCTAATTGTGTTCTTTCATCATTAGTTAACATCTTTCACTTCTCAAAGGCGATCTAGTCCATTACGTTCCGTAACACTTTTTTGTTCAATACTAGACACGATTCGCTATCTTGTTCTGTAGATAGTCGGTGAAATAACCTTACTTTTTTTAGTTTAATAATTTGAATCAATTTCAATCTCAAAGTTTTTCGCATACCTTTTTAGGTTGTTCTTCTTAATGTCAAGTCAATCTCAATTTGTCAACTTCATTTACGTCATGTAACCTTTGTTGTTGTTCTCACTGTATTAGTGAAGGCAAAGGGTGTAGCCCATACAGCCATGTCTTAAGTTTGTTGTTGTTGAGGTTGATGCGTAAGCATATTTTTGTAGTTTTTATTTTACATTTGATTATTATTTTTTCTTCTGTTGTTTTTTGTCACGGCTTTGAGGTATAATGCATTAGAAATGTTTCACTTATTTTATATTGATATTTAATTTTTATAAAGTGATTTTTCTTTAGTAACTGGCGGGTGGACACTGTTTTATTGTATTGTATTAATTTTATCAATCTAAATAAATTATAATTTTATCTGTGTGTGTGTATTAATTTTATCTGTGCGGCTGCAGTCTCTGAGACGATACTGGCGGGTATGGAATGTTACATTCCTAACCTGCTAGTGGCCGCAGGCGTTAAGAGGCGGCCGTGGTTTAATCGGCCATGCAGGGAAGCTCGCGAAAGCAAGCAGGCTGCGTTTAAGGCTTGGACCACGGCCCAAATCAATCAGGATCCCAACATCTCTGACGTGAAGCGGAAGTTAAACGCTGCTTCGAGGTTCTGTAAAAGAGCGATTGCCAGAGCGAAATTCGATTTTGTCGGCAGGATTGGCGATCAACTTGCAAGACACCCCTCCGGGAGTCGCGCTTTCTGGTCGCTCGCCAAAGCTGCCGAAGGAAATTTTTGTAGGTCGTCCTTGCCACCACTGCGTAAGCCTGAAGGAAACTTGGCCCACAGCGCTAAAGAGAAAGCCGATTTACTGGGTGCTCTTTTTGCCTCAAACTCGACTTTGAATGACGGAGGTGCTGCACCACCTACCATCCCCTGGTGCGGCAACTCTATGCCGGAGATCTCCATTACGCAACGGGAGGTACGGCGTGAGTTGTTATCTCTGGATATTCATAAGTCGAGCGGGCCAGACGGTATACCGGCAGTGGTGCTGAAGCAGTGTGCTCCTGAGTTGTGTCCTGTTCTGACGCGTCTTTTCGCGCTTTCGTACTCCACCAGACAAGTTCCGTCTTCATGGAAGACTGCCCATGTGCACCCGGTGCCCAAAAAGGGCGTTAGATCAGACCCATCGAATTACAGGCCAATCGCTATAACCTCCCTTCTCTCAAAGGTGATGGAGCGCGTTATAAACACGCAACTCCTCAGGTACCTAGAGGATCACGACCTTATTAGCGACCGTCAATACGGCTTTCGCCACAGTCGCTCGACAGGTGATCTTCTAGTGTATCTCACGCACCGTTGGTCTTTTGCCATTGAGAGTCATGGTGAGGCATTGGCAGTTAGCCTAGATGTAGCGAAGGCGTTCGATCGGGTCTGGCACAGGGGTCTTCTTTCGAAGTTACCATCTTACGGGCTGCCTGAGGGGTTGTGCAAATGGGTCGCTAGCTTTTTGTCCAGCAGATGCATAAGAGCCGTCGTTGATGGCAGTTGCTCGGATAGCATGGACATTACCGCTGGCGTTCCGCAAGGCTCGGTGCTGTCTCCAACATTGTTCCTGCTGCATATCAATGACATGCTGTCTATTGACGGACTGCATTGTTATGCAGATGACAGTACTGGTGACGCTTACTATACGAGTCGTGCTAATACCCCTCGGTCTACAGTGGAGGAAAGTCGCGGTCGACTTGTGTCTGAAATTGAGAGATCTCTAATCAGAGTCTCCGATTGGGGACGACTAAACTTAGTCCGATTCAACCCCACTAAGACACAAGTCTGCGCGTTCACCGCTAAAAAAACCCCATTCGCTGTAGCTCCACAATTCCTCGACACACCGCTTTCCATCTCTACGAGTATCGGGATCCTTGGTGTTGATATCTCTAGCGAAGTGCAGTTCCGCAGTCATTTGGAGGATAAAGTCAAGCTGGCATCCAAGAAGCTTGGTGTGCTCAATAGAGCGCGGCGGTATTTCACTTCGGGGCAAAGACTGTTACTGTATAAGTCTCAAGTCAGGCCCCATATGGAGTACTGCTGCCATTTATGGGCGGGAGCGCCTAGATACCAGCTTGGACCATTTGACGTGCTCCAAAGACGCGCTATGAGAATTGTCGACGATCCTGAGCTCACAAGCGGTATTGAACCTTTAAGCCTAAGGAGAGATTTTGCCTCCTTGTGTGTGTTCTACCGTTTGTATAACGGGGCGTGTTCTGAGGAATTATTTGACATGATGCCTACGGCTTCTTTCTATCATCGCACCGCTCGCCATCGGCAGGGAGTTCATCCTCACA
The DNA here is from genome assembly GCA_947347705.1 of Nymphula nitidulata. NCBI lineage: Eukaryota > Metazoa > Arthropoda > Insecta > Lepidoptera > Crambidae > Nymphula > Nymphula nitidulata. The sequence goes on along the minus strand of OX374636.1, from coordinate 8,719,824 downwards.
AATTGGAACCAAAGTGGTCGCGTACTGTACGGTTTCAGAGAAACTTTCTCCCGCGTACGCTCAAGTTGTGGAATGAGCTCCCTGCAGAGGTTTTCTCGAATGAGTACAGCATGGGGTTCTTCAAAAAAGGCGTGAAAAGGTTTTTACAGGGTCGGCAACGCGCAAGTGATACCCCTGGTGTTGCAAGCGTCCATAGGCTACGGTAACCGCTTACCATCAGGTGGGCCGTATGCTTGATTGCCACCTTAGTGGTATAAAAAAAAAATAGTTATATTATATTTATTATTTATTAATATGGATGGAAATGATGACTTTGGAGACTTCTTTTCTCTCAGTAGTGACGATACTGGCGACCTCAATGACAGCTTTATGAGTTTACCCACTCTAGCTGAGAGTCTTATTTCCGTGTTCTCAGATGTTCCCAACAATTTTAATGTTGTTCACATAAACGCGCAGAGCATTCCGGCTCACTACTCAGATCTTCTTGCAGGCTTTGAATGCAAGAACTTGCATGCCATACTTGTGTCCGAGTCATAGCTAAAACCCCGTCTACCTTCAACCTCCTACTCTTTGCCTGGCTTCATAACAAAACTGTATGACGAGCATGCACCCTCCCGGGCAGTAAAAATAAAACACTTTCCGTCAACGTGGCTCGACCAGGAGATTAAATCTTTACTTCTAAAAAAAGCATGGAGTAGGACGACGTTTGTACTTGGTTTCGGTGGCCGAAACCAAGTACAAACGTCGTCCTACTCCATCAAACTGGGAGAAATATATCGCTATTCGCAATTACTGCAATAAGGTGTGTAGGAATGCTCAACGCCGCTTTTTCCATAGTTCAGTTGAGAACGGTGATCCAGCCAAAGTCTGGAAATTTTTCAAATCAATGGGGATCGGGAAGTAACGTCAATCAGCTTCCTCTAGTAATTTAGATATTAATTCTCTTAATCAATATTTTATATCTGTGCCCAATTTCGATGGTAGCATTAGAACAAATACCTTAAATTATGTTTCATCACTTCCTGTCCCCAATCACACTTCATTTTCGTTTAATCAATTTTCCGAATGTGATGTTAAAAAGCGCATTATGTATATTACGTCTAATGCAGTGGGTTGTGACTCTATAAGCCGCAAGATGATAGTACACATCCTTGAAGAAATCCTTACTGTAATTTCCCATATCCTTAATTTCTCTGTGTCCAGTGGTGTTTTCCCAATCGCTTGGAAAGATGCCCAAATCATCCCTCTACCTAAGAAGTACCACCCGTCGTCTTTTTCCGATTATCGTCCGATATCTATCCTTGCTTTCCTATCAAAAGTACTCGAACGGCTTATTTACACCCAGGTCAGCCGATTCTTATGCAGCAATAATTTTTTGAATCCATTTCAATTTGGTTTTCGTCCAGGCCATAGTACAACAACTACATTAATTAAAATCACAGATGATATCAGAGCTGGCATGGAAAACGTTTGCTCGTGACACTAATTCACGATGGTTGAGATCTTCGGAGAACTTAAGACTGGAAATCCCAATGCACTCGACCCAATTCTATGCGAAGTCTTTCACCATTCAAGCTGCGCTTCTATGGAACCAATTACCTTTACGCATAAGAAAGGCGCAATCGCAGGAAGTGTTTGGAAGAATCGTAAGGGAATATTATCTGTCGTTAGTTCGCCAGTAGTTTTCGAATTCATCCGATATGTATACCTATTTATGTATATTTTATGTATATTTATGTATATTTATAAATATATATTAGTTTATGATTAGTTCTGTCTAGGTATTTATTCTATGTATTAGTATGTAGTAGTACTATGTAGTAGTAAATTAGCTTGTAAATTAATTTATTCTTTTCATATTTATTTATAACTATATTTTACTTTAATGGTACGCCGACGACTTTACCCATTTATCGTATTCTTGTCTATCCTGTCCATCCAAAGGTTGTCTGGAAGAGATCGCTACACAGCGATAAGACCGCCCTTGTACAATTTAATTTAAGCATTATGTTTTATCCGTAATTTTTGGTGTACAATAAAGTTTATTATATCTATCTATCTATATTCCCAAGAAGCCATCCGCTATTAATGAAAGGTGCGCCTCCTGGTGCCTTATATGAATGTCACCCTTTAGGTTGGATCTAAACCAATTTATTTACAAAGTGGTTTCAACATTTTATCCGACACGTTTTCAGGTGAACCCACTGAAGAATCTCCGGTAATGCTTATTCTAGATGGTCACATAAGTCATACAAGAAATCTTGAATTGATAGACCTTGCAAGAAAAAATCATGTCTACTTACTCTCAATTCTCCCACATTCCAGCCACAAAATACAACCACTTGATAAGTCATTCATGGGACCATTAAAAAAATATGTTTATGTTGAAATAAGATCATGGACAATGGGTAAGACAATACTATAAGATCATGGGTTAGGAACAACTCACGCCCAGTAGGCCAATACGGAATGATGGAAATATTTGAACCTGCATATCTTAAACTTATCTTATATAAACTAGTTTGTATTGCTATTTTGCTGACACTAAAATAATTTTGTGAAATAAAGAGAGAGATTGAGTTCAATTATGTTTTTCTTGGTTTCCAGGACAAAAATATACTAAAGTCGAAAATGCATAGTAATAACTGTAGTCCAAATTTTGCAAAAAATTACATAGATTTAAAAATACATCAATGTAAAGAAAAGGTTGCTAAACAACCTGAGGAATCAATTCCAACTATTTACAAACAACCTTTAGTAGATATTCAAGACTCTAGAGTTGATTTAATATGTAAAATTCCATCTTTACTTCCGGCAAAAGCAACTTATACAACAAAAGGACCAATGCAAAGAACATGTTTTAAAAATGTTGATGATGTTATTGTTCCTCCTCGGGATGAGTCATTTCCACTGGGAGATTACTGCAGCGACAATAACCGTATTTTAGTGAAGAATTAAATAAGACAACTCTTGAAAAATATAAAACATGTTCTTGGCGATGGAACGTTCCGAGCGTGTCCTGAACCTTTTAAGTAAATTTACACTTTGCATGGTGATATTGGTAGTTCATAAGGCTTCAAGGGGTAAAGGCATTCCAAATGAAAAACAAACTCTTTATAAAACATATTGATGAAAAAGAGTTAGATCATTTTCCGAATTATAAAAAGGCTGTTGAGGAAGCTGGAATTAATTTTCATTGGAAAAATTAAAAATGAAGGATATTTTAATATAAATGCAAACTCAATTCAGAGACAGATTTGGTGATTTTGAGAAAGTTTCAAGCAAACTGAAAATTTTTGCAAACCCTTTTTCGTGTGATATTGAGGATGTACCGAGTCATTTTACAAATGAACGTGATTGATCTCCAATCTAATGTTAAAAATAATGAGTTTGGGCAAAAATAATTGCAACAGTTATTAGTTTATAATTTTAATCCCACATAGGTACAATATAACAATCACATGAAATCTAAATACTGAGTAATAACTTTATTTATAAAGCCATAATTGTCATTATGGTAAGACAAAATTATGTTTTACATTTACCCAAGTAGTTATAGACAGTTAAGACTAATAAAGTACAATTCTGATAAGTATTTACTTATTGTTTTACACAATCATCATCAGTGTTTTAGATTATGGCCACTTAATTCAAGCATTCAATTGTATGTTTACGATCATGAAAAATAACCAGCCTGCCAAATCAGGGAAAATAACAAAACCTTAGTGCTATTTAATACTTATCTTTTAAGTGTACCCGTGGCACCTCACAGTTTTTGGCCAGAGTAACTACTGCCTTGGAGAACCGTCGGAGCAATAATAATGTCTTAACCATCCGAACACTGCTTTTAAACGCTGTGACAACTAGCGCCACCAAGAGGGGTAAAATCGTTCGACCAACACGTGTCAAACCGGAAACATCATTTTTATTTGTTATTTAACTTGACTACATAATTAAATTTTTATTTCACACACCTTAAAATAATGACAATATTATTTATATATGTTATAGTCAAATCAATATTTTTCCTTTGCTTAATTTTGTACAGCTCAAAATAATTATGTTATTTATATTTTATATTTGATAAATGAATAAATAAGTATATTTGTGTTTATTTCACGTAATATGTATCTCTAATTAATCAATAATCATCCTTTGCATATCAATTCGTCCATCCTGACATCATTTGCGTCCCTGCAAATATAGAGAAAAATATTTTGAAAGTATACACTTAGAATAATTTCCAAATTCAAAGATATATTGTCTTTGTTTGCACATTAAAACGAGGCAAAGATCAATCGTCATAACTTTTGTTCATGACGGCCCAGAGATAAATCAACCATCTCAAATTATATTGATGACGGCCCACAAATAGGTCAATCGTCTCGATACATATTGAAGACGGCCCAGAGATAGATCAATCGTCTCGCTGTATATTGAAGACGGCCCAGAGATATATCAATCGTCTCGCTACATATTGAAGACGGCCCAGAGATTCAATCGTCTCGCTACATATTAGAGACGGCCCATAAATAGATCAATCGTCTCGCTACTTAATGGAGATGGCTCAGAAATAGATCAATCGTCTCGCTACATATTGAAGACGGCCCAGAGATTCAATCGTCTCGCTACATATTAGAGACGGCCCATAAATAGATCAATCGTCTCGCTACTTAATGGAGATGGCTCAGAAATAGATCAATCGTCTCGCTACATATTGAAGACGGCCCGGCCCAGAGATACAGCAATCGTTTCGCTTCATATGGAAAACGGCCCAGTGATAATAATATTTAATAATAATAATCATATACTCACACCTATTATCTAGCGCAAAGTAAGCATCATAAGAGTTTGTGTTATGGATACTAGATAACGGAGAAATAATGACAATAATATGTATATAAATATGCTAAATAACACATAAACATCCGTGACTCGTAAACAATTGCTCGTACTCATCATACCATCTAATCATCTCGTTACATATTGGAGACGGCCCAGAAATAGATCAATCGTCACAGGCAAGTACATAATACAACTACCTTTATGACGGCCCAGAGATAAGTAATTACATAGATGTGAATAACAGTTAGATACCGAATTTCATGAATCAAAACTCACAATTCAAATTACGCATTGATCTTAAAGATGTTACATTTCCCAGTTATATTAGAATTAACTTTCCAACAGGTATATTAATTCTTCAGTGCTATCAACATGTAACGGAACGCATCGAGTTTCGAAGCATTAGCCACCAATAAAATACTAAAAAATATACTTTGAGTAATAATGCGGTTAATAGAAGAATTAATAAATAGTATCATAGAAGTAATAGAAAATAAAGTATTTCCAAATAAAAAAAATAGTGGTCGGAATAGGCACCCGCGTAGAGAAATATTCAGAATAGGGATCCAGACATAACGCTAGAACTTTTTGCAATTAAATAGTTCTAGTTCAGTTTTGAATTGATGGTAGTTAGAACGCAAGGTGGAGGTGAAATTGTTGAAAAGATGGCGGATTCATTCGTGACGTCGGCAACAGGATTTTTCCCATATAAGGGGTAACAGCGGGAAGTCGGGGTTCAGTCAGTCGACCTCCGTATAGCGAGGAAACTTTCTTTGTAGAGTACATTTTGCAAGATTTATTTTGAATTTCGAACGTGTTCCGTTTAACTGAACTTTTAATTACCCTGAAATAAGGTCAAATATTTGATAATCTAGTGTGAATCAATATTATTAAATATCTAATCTATCGATTTAAAATTTTTGGGAAGCCAAAGTAGTTAGTATGGGTAGTTCAGTGTATTGTGCTTGGAAAGTTCCAGTTAAATAGTTTGGGTCCAATTTAAAAAGCTTTCTATTAGGAAGATGAGGGGGTAGGATCGGATTGAGGCCCAGGAGAGTGGGAAAATATAATCATTTGATTAATTGTTTAACTAGGGGGTATTAATTATTATTATTGGTATTTAGGTTTCATTTACAATTCAAGACTAGTTTCATTCGCATAGGTGGGTTTAGGCAGGAAGGGATAAGCAGGATCCCACATCAATAGAATCAGCCGAGCTTCCCGAAGACCCACAGCGGGCAGGTTTACGAATCTCCGGTAGAGTCATTCCAAAGTGGAACACACTTTCAACAAGGAAGCAAATTGTACCGGATCGAAGTTATTAGTTGCCAAGCCAGCCATACCTATATTCTTCAAATGTCTTAAACAAATTAACAAAACGACATATTAATTATACACAGATCATTCTAAAGAAGGAACATCACAGTTCTGAATTTTACAAAGGAACATCAAGTGCCAAAACAAAGCGCCCATAACAATTTGATGCAGAAGTAATCACAACCCTAAATAACGTTTCACTACTGCACAATGAGATAACTAAGGACTCATGAAATGCCCTTCGTTATGGCATGTTGATTCAGTGTTATTTAGGTGAGCCCAAGGCAGCCCCACAACAATGACTCAAAGATAAAAGGGTGTATGCCGTCGCCAAGAACTCCATCCGTGGCCGACACTGCTGTGCTTATCTAGCGAGAGATGCAGTATTTGATTCATACCACATTGATTAAATCAATCTACAAAGAAATATTTAAAGTTATAAAAGGCTTATTGTATAAAAGATTCACTCAGAGATTTGTAACAATTTAATGAATATTCACATTCCAAATAAAATATATGAGACAAAACAAACATGAAATGGATAGTCTAACAATATAAAGAAACAAGAACTAACCAAGTTAAAAGGTAATAGTTTCAATCCAAACATACATATAATTAATAAATAACTACCAAAATGGAGGGGAGAGAAAAACCCGGCTGTCTCCCCCTGGGGAGCTTACTTCCTAACCATGTTTTCACAATATAAGCAATGACTTATAAACTTAATAAAGCTTAAAAAGATAAACATTTTAGACCATACTTCATCATGCCAGTATTAATTTCAATAAAACTTCATAACTTATTTCAACAATTACAAAATTAATGTTATTTTGGAGAATAATATAACACATAAATAATGAAAGTATAATAAATCCATTAAGTTACAATTAACTCAATTGCATACTTATTATTATACCTATAATTTAGATCCATAGATTATATCAAGCGTAAGTTGTTTTGTTGGAAGAGAAGTTAAGTGAATTCATTTTCTCAAAGAACCAAGGTAATTGCAGTATGATGAGGGGTTCTAAATAATCACAAGATGGTCACAAGGCCAAACTATAATTAAATTAAAGTTGGGAAAGAAAGTATCAGTATTTGAATAAGTTAACATTAACTTAGATTAATATCCGACCCCGCAAATGTTGTTTGCCATAAAAAAATGTCTTAAGATAAATGGATAGTAGCAGATTCTCAGACCTACTGAATATACATATAAAATTTCATAAAAATCGGTCCAGCCCTTTCGGAGGAGTATGGTAACTAAATTTGTAACGAGAATTTTATATACATTAGGTAAGGGAAAATTTAAGGTAGGCTTACATTAGGTTTAATAACTTAAAGTTAATTAGTATAAAGTTAATTAAAAGATAATAAGACAGATATATATTTCAATGTTTAGGTGTTGTAGGGAGGAGTCCTTACAAACACTAGTCACTTGACATGCTTGTACTGTCAGGTTCGTTTGGAAATTTTCTCAGAACATCGCTTGAAACAATGGTATTAAACTTTTATATCCCTTTAGACCTTTTCTTTAATTTACGTTTAACGTCTGCTGCTGCTTTAAGGTATGTTGGTAGACCATCGATGATACAAGCGACAGCCTTGTCACCGGTTATGTCGAGTTTAGTAAGCATGGCTAGTTTCTGATAATAATATTGCGCCATGGTTTCATTTATAATTTTATTTTTAATGATTTATTTTCTTTGTTTAATATGTTAATATTTTTAATTATATTAATTATCGTATTTTGTAACTGTTAATTTGTTTGTTATACCTAAATATTGTAGTATTAAGCCAATAAAAAGTTTCTTTCTTTCTTTCCTTCTTTTTATATTTTTATTTCTAATTAACATTTCCCTAAGAGCCTCAGCATAATCGATATTACAAGGAAATGCTTTAGGGAGTTCTTGTTTCCATTGTTGTACCAATGTAATATCATAATTAGGTATGAGATGAACGCCAGAACCGTGCCATTCTTCCTAACCTAGACTGCATGTAAAAACTTTTTGCAGTATCGGACCAGTTATGTATGGTAGCCAGCTGCTCAATCTTATTTAACAATTGGTGTGAGAAAATTCATAATATTTCGGGGTCAAACAAGGGGATAGTTTCTGCTTTCCACGTAGTCAAAATAAAATGGTTAGATCTTACCAGTTTGTACAGCCGATGAACTTGAAGGGGTGCTGGTGGCATTGTTTTTAATTTTCATCTTAACATTTTTATAAATGTTTGAAATTTACTGATAAAATATCTAAACTAGAAAAATTTCACGTCCTGAGCCGGGGATCTTTGTTTTCCTGATGAGGTAACGCCAGTGGCGTTACGCCACTTTATTATGAGACCGCCATGGTCGCCATTCACAATCTCGAAACTCTTCTGGATAGGCCGCTAACGTCGTTTAGGCATAGTGGTTATCCCACTTCTGAAATTGTTAAAAATAATGAGTTTGGGCAAAAATAATTGCAACAGTTATTAGTTTATAATTTTAATCCCACATAGGTACAATATAACAATCACATGAAATCTAAATACTGAGTAATAACTTTATTTATAAAGCCATAATTGTCATTATGGTAAGACAAAATTATGTTTTACATTTACCCAAGTAGTTATAGACAGTTAAGACTAATAAAGTACAATTCTGATAAGTATTTACTTATTGTTTTACACAATCATCATCAGTGTTTTAGATTATGGCCACTTAATTCAAGCATTCAATTGTATGTTTACGATCATGAAAAATAACCAGCCTGCCAAATCAGGGAAAATAACAAAACCTTAGTGCTATTTAATACTTATCTTTTAAGTGTACCCGTGGCACCTCACAGTTTTTGGCCAGAGTAACTACTGCCTTGGAGAACCGTCGGAGCAATAATAATGTCTTAACCATCCGAACACTGCTTTTAAACGCTGTGACAACTAGCGCCACCAAGAGGGGTAAAATCGTTCGACCAACACGTGTCAAACCGGAAACATCATTTTTATTTGTTATTTAACTTGACTACATAATTAAATTTTTATTTCACACACCTTAAAATAATGACAATATTATTTATATTTAATTATCTAATACATAAGTTAGTCTATTTGTGTTTATTCCATGAAATCAATGTTATAGTCAAATCAATATTTTTCCTTTGCTTAATTTTGTACAGCTCAAAATAATTATGTTATTTATATTTTATATTTGATAAATGAATAAATAAGTATATTTGTGTTTATTTCACGTAATATGTATCTCTAATTAATCAATAATCATCCTTTGCATATCACTAATAATGCTTTCAAAAGCTCTTTTTTTTGAAATAAATGATCTTGTTAAATTTTATGGCAGCTTTCCATCTGATTTTGAGGAATTGAAAAGGTTTGCTCAGCAGGTCATTACAATTTTTGGTAGCATTTATTTATCTGAACAAACTTGTTCAATTGTCAATTATAAAAACAAAATATGCTGCTCGTCTCACAGATGAACATTTAAGAGCCATTCTTCGAATTGCAACTACAAATATGACAGCTAACATTCAAGAAATATCCTCCCAAATGCAACCTCAGACATCACACTGAAATGTGTATAAAATCAGTAACCTATTACTTCTTAGTTTTAGTTTCTGAATGATTTGCGGTGGTTATTTTACTTGGTATAAAGCCTAAGCGTATAAACATCATGTAAGTATTCCGTCTACGAAGTGTTATATGTTTTAACAGTTTTTAATAGCATTTTTATGTTTTCTATTCGATATGACTAATTATACGTAGGTATATTGGAGTTCGTGGCTTAATATCGCAAGTGAGGCCCACCTTTAGTTTACTTTGCCACCTTGTGGCCCTTGCCTGCCAAAAGGTTGCCAACTTTCTATAATGCTGTTATAGGAAGTCGTAACTACCGCCGTGTTTTCTTTGTCTAAAAATACACTAAAATCTTACTTAAAACCTCAAGGATCCTGTTTGGTATTGTTGGAATGAAACCTCGGGCTGTTGCACAAACACTATCCGCCGTATTCATAAAAACAAGTGAACTTATATGAGGCTTATAAAGTGTTTTGTTTCTCTCACTCGTATGAGAAAGGAAAAAGATAAAACAAATTTTAGCAGTGTTTTATCTAAAATAGGTTTATTGAGCGTTTATGAATATGGGCGTATATTTATATTAAAGCACTGATTAAATAACACATTTCTTTCGGTTTTACGTCTATGAGTTTATATAAACCTTAATATTTTAATTTAAAACGTGAGCGAGTACAATGCCGCTTCAAGACACAGACGGAAAAGAGCGAGACAGACAATGAATGAGAGAGACAAGAATAGTTGGTATTAAAGATACTAAACATTTCTTTCGGTTTTACGTCTATGTGTTAATAACAACTCATAGACGTAAAACCGTAAGAAAAGTGTTATTTAATCAGTGCCCGAAATAAATATAGTGTTTGTGCAACAGCCCAAGGTTTCATTCCAACAATACGAAACATAAATTTGGTCCGTCTTCGACGACAATTTGAGACGCCATTTTTTCCGTCGTTGCGTTGAAGAGAGGGAAGAAAGGAACGCGTAGAACTCAGCCAAATTCAAACTAATCGGGCTATTTCACCGACGCGGCGGAACGAGCAAGACGTCTAGCCCCAACGGAGCTAGTGAACAACAACGCAGCACATACGCCAATGGCTGGAAGTTTTACAGGCTGCTTTACCAATAACGCTAAAAAATAGTGTGGCTACACGCACCACAGAGGTCGCCTGGGACACACAACACAGGCAAGGCAACAAACCATTGGTTTTTCTTTACAATACAATACTTACATACTATTGATCAAGATATGTGTAAACAATTACATAATAGGTGTAAACTACTACTACAGAAAATCGACATCGACACACTAAAGGTACAAAGAAGCTCAATTAAAGGCAAATTGACAAGAATTGTTAACTTCATCCAAGGATATAGTGCCAACAAACATAGTGTACAAGATGTAGAAGTCAGAAAAATGGAACTGGACTCGATATTCCAGAGATTTGACGACATACAAATACAAATTGAAAAGGCGGACAACGACCCTGAGCGTCAACCCATACACGAACTTGAGAGAGAAACTTTTGAGGAACGATATTACAGTACCAAATCAAGATACTAAACAGATCCGATATTAGTGACCCCGATAAGAATTAGAGAAACGTTTGCTACGCGCTATAATGATCCACAGTGACGGTGTAGATGGCGAAGCCGCGCAAAAAACCGGTTCGGTCTACCTCTTTTCTGGCACGAGGATCCAGAAGTGTGGTTTTTGGGCAAACCACACGTCTGAAATTTTGAAACACAATTTTGAGACATCGGGAATCATGTCCGATGCCACCAAATTTTCAACGGGGATTCAACAACTTGACCAAACACTGGCTATCGAGGTACGTAAGCTCATTGTTGATCCACCTGCTCAAGACAGGTATGAGAAGCTTAAGCAGGAGATGCGCGTCTGTTTCTCGGGAAACAACGTATGCGTCAATTTCTCACGCACGCAGATCTCTGAGATTAGAAACCGTCGCAATCTTTAAGATATAGCTGGTGACGGAGTATTCAACGAATTTTTAAGCAGTCGGTTTTGTGGTCCAGTCGTTTGCCCACACATCTCCAAACTATATTAGCAGCGCGCCCGGCAGATGCAAATCAGGATTATGTGGCTGACCTAACACACCGTATTTATAAAGTTTCATCAGGTGGCGAGTACCTCTAGCAATAATGACCACATGTTAGCCAGATTAGAGAGAACCCTAGGCAACCACATTCAGGTTAAAATTACTCATTAGACTTCGCAACTCAACTTGGGTAACAAAGGTGGCCGTTCACCTTACTCTAAGAAAGGAAGATCGATGTCATCTAGCATAAAACGGCGATACAATACTCCATCTGGACTTTGCTAGTACTATGACAACTTTGGAAAGAAGGCACGCAAATGCAACAAACCTTGCAATTACATAACTTTAAATGCAAAAGACAGTCAGTAGAGGCGGCAAGTGACTGTCTATCTTCAACTACCCGCCGATATCTCGTAACCGATAGGAAAACTAAAATGCAATTCTTAGTTGACACAGGTTCTGATGTCTGCGTTCTGTCAAAATCTTTTCTCCGAGAGTGTACTGTTTTGTGTTTTGACGACCGGCTGTTCGAGAGGGGTCTGTACCCCTTGCTATACGGGCTGCTCGATCAAGAGGTCCCGGGTTTGAATCCCGGTAGGGGAAAATGTTTGTATCATGAATACGAGTATTTGTTCACGAGTCATGGATGTTTATATGTTTATTTAGTATATTTTTAATATTTATATACATATTATTATCAATATTTATTCGTTATCTAGAATCCATAACACAAGCTCTTAATGATGCTTTCTTTGGGCTAGATAATAGGTGTGAGTGTATGAATATTATTATTATATTATTAGGCATTAAAGTTTTTTTTTATGAAGCTTCACTTGATGTCATTTGATAACGCATGCATATCCCTTGCAATTCCTTTGATACCACTGTTGGTTTGGCTGAACCTAAGCGCACCTCTAACAATTTACACCACAGACAATCATACAAATTCCTTTTCGTCCCGCCTGTCTATCTGGCATAAAACTCTCACCTCGATGACGTTCGCCTCTCGAGTCTAGCGCTATATAGCCCGCGGAAAACGCGTCGATTCTCTCCCGCGTGTGTTTAAAGAGCTCAAGAGAACGAAGAAACTCTCCGCGAAGACTGAAGTGAAGAGACAGGGAACCAGTAGCAGGTCAGGGTACTTTCCATACAGTCCACTTTTATCAAAATTACTCACCATCCCTCTTTTTGGTCCTTCTCCCCGTGATCCTGTCCCTTCACAGTCATTTTACATACAAACATTACACTTCAGTACTACCGATTCCCGCAATACTACAAAACCACTCACGTGTTCAGCACAAACCGCAACCGCAACCGCACCGCTCGCCGCCGCCATCTTGTAGAATTTATTTTAATTAAATATCTAAATTATTTTGCTTTACAATGGCATCTAAAAAGATAGCTCATATTTCAATTCTCGAAGCTAAGCAACAAAGCATGTTTTCGATGTTGCAAAAAACATACGATTTAGGCATGACAGTTGCTACCTCTCCCGAAAGTAAGAAGATGTTCCTCGCTCGATGTAAAACATTAGAGACCATACGCCACGATTACATGGAAGTTATTCAGGATATTCAATCCGCTAAATTAGCCGCTAATCCCGATGATTATTGCCCGTCATTTTGTCAAATAGAGACATTTAATGAGTTATATTGTTATATTAAAAGTATAGAGGAAGAATGTCAGATACCAATAAGATCTGAATCAATTCCTCTAGTGAAACCAAAACATAAGTTGCCTGTTTTAGAACTCGTAGCGTTTAACGGTGACCCTACAACATGGCCTTTATTCTATCAAAGCTTTAAAGAAATGATACACGAAAACGAATACCTATCGGACGGCGAACGCATTCAATATTTAGTATCTAAGTTGTCTGGGTCAGTTTTATCCATCACCGCAGGGTTGCTTCCGGTTGCATCCAACTATAATATTATGTGGGATTTACTTGTAGAACGTTATCAAGACCCTCGTAATTTAGCCTCGTTATACATTGAGAAAATTATTAACTTTAAACCTCTTACGACAGCAACGCCACAGAGTTTAGACTCTTTCGTAGAGCAATTCTCTGCGTCTGTTTCCGCGTTGAATTCATTGAAAATGGATGATTTAGCCGACTACATGCTTACGCACATAGCTCTTAATAAGTTGGACCGTCAAACGGTTACTCAGTTTGAACAATTGTCTCGTACGGAGGAGATACCTACATTCGCTTCTTTGAATAAATTCGTGAAAGAGCAAAGTAAAATATTATCTCGCACAAATTCCCATATTCGTCCTCCGCAACCACCGTCAAAGAATTATCAATCTTATAGCTACAAGAGGCCTATTATGCAACAACCAAAACAAAACATGTTGCAGTCGTATGTAGCTGATAACCCAACCTCGCAGTCGTGCATAGTATGCAATGATGTACGACATCCTCTTTTTTATTGTAAAAAATTTACGTCTCTCGATCCCGCTTCTCGTTATGAAATTATTACAAAATATTCCTTCTGTAGAAATTGTTTAGGGTTTCATGGTACAAAGCAATGTAAATCAGATAAAACTTGCTTTAAATGTAACAAACGTCATCATACTTTGATACATTTAGATAATTTCTATGACAACAATAATAGCACTAAATCCTCTTTTGGGTTGCCAAAAACTAATTCTCATCTACGCGCACATACGCTCGTTCATGCTCCGGGTGTGCACGAGCGAGATGCCAATAGAGTGGACGCCGCGTCAAACATCGCCCCGCGCTCGTCACATGTGACGATGACAATACCGTCATCTTTGACAACCCACGCGGCAACTAGCAACTGTCAAACAGTGCACGATACAATTCAATCGCAACAAACTGATAATAATAGCGGAAAACAGTGTTTGTTTGTTTCTAACGCGAGTGAAAACAAAATGTTTATAGAAATAGTGCCCACCGCTCAAGTGCGAGTGATAGTAAAAGAGTGTGAACCGCTATATTTACGTGTGTTGCTCGATACGGGTTCTACTGCTAATTTTATTACGGAGTCGTGCTGTAGACGTTTGAAATTGAAGATTAATTATGAGCCCTCGTCTGTTCATGGAATAGGTATGTCAGTTAGACCTGTTTTGGGTCACACAAGACTTACCATTCAATCCAAGTTTGATTTCCGTTGTCGTTACACGTTAAAGGCCGCAGTTGTGGAAACCATAACAAGTGAACTTCCAGTGACGCGTTTGAGTTCGCCAATTGTAAAATATTTTAATTCGCTTCCGCTAGCAGATGACAGGTTTTATGAGCCCTCCGCGATAGAATGCTTGCTAGGCGCAGGTATTTTCCCGCACCTTCTGCTATCAGATAAGGTTGTTCACCCCGACATGTCGGGAGCCATAGCTGTACAGTCTACTCTTGGTTATGTTGTTATGGGGGAGACGGAATGTGATATGTATACTCCTGTAAAACCACAAGTTTCTCTTCATTCGTTTATCAAACCCGAAAGTAAGTTATCGTTAAATGAGATTGTCCAAAAATTTTGGAATTTAGAGTCTGTACCTGATTGCAAGATTATGAGTCCAGAGGAAGAAATGTGTGAACAATTATTTAAAGATACTGTCTATCGCGAATCGGATGGTCGATATGTGGTATCCTTACCGTTTAGTGAAGATCCTCGCGAATTAGGGGACTCGTACACCACCGCAAAACGTCGTTTATTTTCTTTAGAAAAGAAACTAGATTCTAGTTATGAATTACGCACTGGGTATAACGCTATTATTCAGGAATATATTGACAAAGGCTTCTTAAGTAAAGTTTGTGATACTTACTCCGCACCCGCACCAATGGTACCGCTACCTGTTACCTCTTCGCAGTCAACCGCGCCTTCTGTTTATTTTCCTACCGCTTATTACATACCTCACCACGCTGTATACCGCCCTGAAAGAGAAACTACTAAGGTTAGAATTGTAGTTGACGCAAGCTGTAAGACTACTTCGGGAAAGAGTCTTAACGATATATTGTACAGTGGACAGAACTTACAGTCGAATATATTTGATCTTCTCATAAATTTAAGGTTATTCCGCGTTGCTATTTCATCAGATCTGGAGAAAATGTATTTCCAGTTGAAGTTAACAGTACAACACCACCGTTATCAAAGAATATTGTTCCGGTTTCATTCTAGTGACCCTATAGAAACTTACGAGTTTGGACGCGTCTCGTTTGGTTTAAAATGTTCACCTTACTTGGCTATGCGTGTTGTTCGTCAGTTAGCTGACGATGAAAGGGTGAAGTATAAAAACGCTGCCGCTGTAGTTAAGTATTCCTACATGGACGATTTCATTTATTCTGTAGAATCTGATCAAGAGGCTCTTGACTTATATCAGGAACTTGTCAGTATGTTCGCGAAAGGTGGGTTCAACCTAACTAAGTGGATTTCGAATTCGTCAACCTTTTTAAAAGGCATACCTGAAGCCTCATGTGCTCGAAAATCTTTAAATTTTGATGCAGACTCAGAAACTAAAATAGTCGGTCTTAGATGGAACCCCGCGTTTGATTATTTTACGTTCAAAGTTAACTGCCTCGAAGAAAACACTTATACAAAACGAACTATTTTATCTCAAACAGCTGCCTTATACGACCCGCTTGGGTTGCTCGCTCCGCTTACCGCTGGTATGAAGGTTCTCCTACAGGAATGTTGGAAACGCGATTTATCCTGGGATGAGCCAGTTCCTGGTGATATTTCTGTGAACTGGGCTCAGATTAAAAAGGAATTACCAGCGTTGTCTAACTTAAAAGTTCCTCGTTACATAGGTTGCACAACCAAATCTTATATTTCGTTATTAGGCTTCGCTGACGCGAGTGAAAAATGTTATGGAGCCTGTATTTACCTTCGCATTGGTTCGCTTTCATCTCCCGCTTCTTATGTATCACTGCTGTGCGCTAAATTACGCATCTCGCCTCTTAAAAAGGTTACGCTTGCTCGTTTGGAGTTGTGTGCCGCTTATCTTCTTGCACAATTAATTAAATCTGTTAAAGCTGTAATTGAGACCAGATGTAATATTAACAAAACCTTTGCATTTTCTGACTCGACAATAGCTTTATCCTGGATTTTATCTTCGCCCCATCGATGGCAAACGTTTGTCGCAAACAGAACAGCCGCAATTCAGGAGATCATTCAACCCAGTTCTTGGTATCATGTGCCTGGATCTGATAATCCTAGTGACTTAATTTCTCGACCGGTGACTCCTGTCAAGCTGGTAAACAATACAGATTGGTTTAATGGTTACGCGTGGATGTCTTTACCGCAGGAAGAGTGGCCAGTTAAAATATACAACCCAAAAACCTCGACGGAGTCCATTCCCGAAGAGAAAAGGCTTACATCCCTTGTTCAAGTGATGGAACCTACGCTACACCCGATTTACCAATTGTCTGAGAAAATTTCGAAATGGTCTAAACTTCGTAACGCCGCTGTTTATTTCCTACGCTTTATTAAAAAGCTAGGTTCTACAGGATTAATAACCATCTCAGATTTAGAATACGCTGAAACTTTTGTTATGAAATGCATTCAAACCATGCATTTTTCTAATGAAATAATTGCACTTAAAACTAATAAATTATGTCGACCAGTGATCCGCAAGCTCAATCCCTTCTTCGACGATAACAGTATAATTCGCGTAGGAGGCCGCTTACAGAATGCGCCTATCTCGTATGAACAACAGCATCCGATCTTGTTGCCTTCTAAAGATCGCATAGTCAAGTTACTAGTTGAATACAACCATAAAGTAAACTGTCATACTGGTCCAGGACTTTTACTTGCCTTGATACGCCAAAAATATTGGCTTTTATCCGCAAGAAATCTCGTTCGTAAGGTAGTCCATGAGTGCAACCATTGTTTTAAAAATAAACCTAAAGAGACTTACCCCTTGATGGGTTCACTTCCTGATTACCGTATCACTCCTCAGTTAAAAGCATTCACTAAATCTGGCGTGGACTATATGGGTCCTTTCTATATAACGTTAGGTAAAAGTCGAGGCATTAAAAGCCGGAAGGCATATGTCTGTTTATTTGTGTGTCTAGTTACCAAGGCTTTGCACCTTGAGTTAGTATCGGACCTCAGTACCAATATGTTTCTCGCAGCCTTCAAAAGGTTCATTTCTCGCCGCGGTCCTGTATCATTTATTTTGAGTGATGGAGGGAAAAACTTCATCGGCGCTCGAAGAGAGTTAAAGGACTTACACACGGTCGTTTGCTCTACTTTATTTAATGAGGCTATTGTTAAGGAGCTAACGCCTGAAAAAATTGAATTTAAGATTAACCCTCCATATGCGTCACATATGGGTGGTATTTATGAGGCAAATGTGAAAAGTGTCAAAACTCACTTACATAAAATGATTGGTACGCAAATATTGACCTATGAGGAGCTCAATACTGTACTCATACAGATTGAGTCTCTAATGAATTCTCGACCTTTGTGCAGTCTGAGTAACGATCCTAATGATCCTACTGCTTTGACACCAGCGCATTTTTTAACTTTAACGCCATTACGGCATATTCCCGCTCCTAACCTTGAAGATTTGCCACTGAATCGTGTGCAACGGTTTGCTCTTATTGATAAATTGGTCCAAGGTTATTGGAGGCGTCGGCATGTCGAGTATCTCTCCGCGCTCCAAACTCGGGAGAAGTGGAATACTAAAACTAATCCCATTCGTTTAGGGCAAGTTGTGATCGTAAGAGAAGAAAATCTTCCTGTTTTATGTTGGCCTTTAGCTGTGGTGGTTGAGACTTTCCCTGGCAAAGACGGGATAGTTAGAGTAGTGAAGGTGAGGACTAAAACAGGTTCTTATGTTCGCCCTGCAGTACGCATTTGTCCACTTCCAACCCAATAAAAATCCTATCAATTTATCACTAGCTAATGACCTTAAAATCCATATTAGCAAACTGTAAATAAGTCTCAATAAAAATCAATAAGCTTCCTCTCACCTTTTAGTTTCTATGTTGGACTAACAGTCCAAGGGCGGCAGCATGGTTTGGCTGAACCTAAGCGCACCTCTAACAATTTACACCACAGACAATCATACAAATTCCTTTTCGTCCCGCCTGTCTATCTGGCATAAAACTCTCACCTCGATGACGTTCGCCTCTCGAGTCTAGCGCTATATAGCCCGCGGAAAACGCGTCGATTCTCTCCCGCGTGTGTTTAAAGAGCTCAAGAGAACGAAGAAACTCTCCGCGAAGACTGAAGTGAAGAGACAGGGAACCAGTAGCAGGTCAGGGTACTTTCCATACAGTCCACTTTTATCAAAATTACTCACCAACTGTTAAATAGAAAGCTGCAAACTAGAGACGAAATTGAAAGCGAAATAATGAGAAACATGCAAACACGGTTGCATGAATCAAAGAATCGACGATTTGCATACGTCAGAGGACATCCTGCTCTAATAACTTCAACATTACTGGATCCAAGATTTAAAAGTAGTACATATCTGAATTCTGATGAAGTTGACATTGCCACTTTGGAAGTAGAAAACCGCACGGATGACGTAAGTGAAAACTGTCATTCTGGAATTTCACAGCCATCTTGTTTACCTAGAATAGCGTCTTCAGAAAAAGGAGAAGGGCTTTGGGACGCCCATGATAAATCTACTTGTCACTTAATAGAAACCTCTGGTGTAGAGAACAGTGATTGTTTATCATCACTAATTAAGCAAACTATACAAGCTAACATGTCAGAGCCTAGGCTACAGAGAAATACCGATATTTATTCGTAATGGGTATCTAGTCCATTTGAATTTGAGGGCACTAAAATTCTTATCATCTTCACCGACGAGTGTTTCCAGTGAACACTTATTTAGTGCTGCTGTACAAATTTATTCAGACAGAAGGAGCAATCTGCGAGGCGAAAATGTTGATAAACTATTGTTTCTTACCTATATAATAGAAGATTAATAAATTATTGACCGATATAATAGATTATTGTTTAATTATGAATATTAATAAGAAATAATGATTACAAATACCTACTTGAAATTATTTATGTACCTTACCTACTTGTAATTATTATCGTCATCGCCTTTTGCGTTCTTATAAATACGATTAGTTTCATATTTAGTCGTTTACCTTTTGTTTTTGTTTGAATTTTTGTTTACTGAAGACGTGTCATAAAAATGACGAATTAAGTTTAGAAGAAATTAATTTGTTCTTCAGATAAAAGTAATTTATTTTGTTTTGTTTAGTACTTGAGTATAAAGTACATATAACGTACCTGGGTCGAATATGGTTAGCTGGAAAATATAGCCACATGCCATCATTCCAATTATTGAAGCGACCGGAATTTTCCCATTTAATCCAGCAAGGATACCAGAAAAGGCATACGCTCCCAACATACCTACCTCTAATTCCACAATACCGGGACCTTTTGAAAATCAAGAAAATAATCACCCCGATGACAGCGACGATACTAATGCTGGCGAAAATCTGTTAATTCCTCCTCAAGGAAATAAAGATCCCAATGACAGCGCCGCTATTGATGCCCGTGGAAATCAGGTTATTCATCCTCAACCTTTTCCAAATAACAAGGAACATAATTTAACTCCACATATGCAGTCTCTGACTTGAACTGATGCCTCTGTTCAAGCAAGAGACTGCAAATCCGGTGCCTATACGGCATCGAGATCAAAAAGATTCTCAGACATGTGAACATCTATTGTCAAATACTGCAAATCGTTGTGCTCCCATTCTAGACCACGATTCTGATAATAATCCTCAGCACCCAACTTAAGCACAAGAATAATAGACACTCGGAAACTGAATCAATAGTCTGCTATTTTGAAAACCCCGGTGAAAACGTTAAGCCCAAAAACTACACCTAGAGCAAATGCTGAAATAGTCTGGCACAGGAGCTAACAAAATCAATGTTTACAGAAAAAATAATTAGCCAGGACCATCCAATGCTTGTAAACAAAATATGAAAAATATCGCAGGTTCATCTAGAGTTTCTTCCCAAAAAGACAAACAATCTTCTGCTAAAATGATCGAAATTGAAACAGTAACTTCTAAGGTTTCTAAACAAAGAGGTAAAGGACATTCTAAAAAAATCTAAAAACTGTTGGTATTGTTACGTTTGCGATGAGAATAGAACAGCAGACATGAGACTATGTTTTTTTATGTAAAACGTAAGTACGTCCATGGAGACTGTGCTGGGTTAATAAAAGAAGACATTGATAAATTTGTTTGCACTCGGTGCAGTCAGGACTACTTATAATTGCTTCATTAGGTTTACCCACTTTTTTTCTACTTTGTAATATATTGTGATTTACCTATGAAGGATCTCAAAAGTTACGTTTTCTTTTTGATAATTTTGTTATTTTTTTATAACTATGTGTAGCAAAGAATTTTAAGTTTAAATTAACCCTTCTTTGCATGATGATGGAAATTTCAATCATAACATTTAGTAGGAGAAAAAAGGTACACAAAACCGGTGTACTGTAAATTGGTTGTAGCTGGCAACTTTTTACACGACTATTACGTAATATAAAACGCAGTTGTCAAAAAAAAACAAACGCCACTGTCAAATAACAGGTCTTGAACTTGTCATTCTGCTGTTTGTTGTGGTTGGAAGAAACGAGCGATTTTAAAAATTGGTTTAAGAAACTAATCTGAAATTTATCGGCTAATAAAAGTGATAATGAGTGAAAAAAAGGTTTGTTTTAAGTGTTTCTGTTATTTTAAGTCCAATTTATATCGAAATACCATGAACAAATTTCCCAAAACTATGTGACAGAAATTTACATCATTATACAGTAACTTCACTTGTAATGTATGGCGAAAAGGTTTTTTCGTAAATGTTTATTTTATGTTGTTTTTGTAGAGAAATCTGAAAGACAGGGACATTGAAACTTATTTGAATCAATTAGAAGGCGGTTGGCTCTCAGAAAATGGCCTTGATGATGGAGATTCCGACGATAAGTACCGCGATGCTGATGAAATTGTAAGAGTATTGCAGGAGGAAAATGATGATCATGATGTGGGAGATAAAACTTCTGACATTGATCCTCCTCTTGTAGAAGAACTCACCGTAGAAGACCAGGAACCCTGTCACTCATCATCTTCTTCCAATTTGCAGTCTTCGTCCAGTTTTTCATTTGATAAAAGAAGTTTGATTTGGAAAAAAAGGAGTGGTGTATGACGAAGATAAAATTACTTTCTTGGGGAGTTCTGCTTCTCCAGATGATATATCACACCTAGAAACCCCATATCAATGTTTCAACCATTTCATCACAAAAGATTTTATCAATAGATTAGTGGAGCAGACAAATTTATATATAATACAAGGTAATCCCAGTTCATCTATAACATGTTCAAAATATGATTTGTATAAGTTCTTTGGTATCCTGTTATACATGAGTGTACAAAAATTTCCGAGCACAAGATCATACTGGTCACCAAACTTTGGTTATGACCCCATTTCTTCAACAATGCCACTGAACAAATTTGAGAAAATAAAGTTATCATTGCATTTCAACAAATGAACTTCATAAACCTATAGACCATCCAGAACATGACAGGGTTTATAAAATCCGCCCTGTAATCAAGCACCTCAATGAGAGGTTTGCCACAGTTCAGATGGACCAAAGACTTTCTGTTGATGAACAGATGTGTTCTACAAAAATAGGGCACTTTTTAAAACAGTATCTGCCCAATAAGCACCACAAATGGGGATTCTAATTATATGTTCTTTGTGATTTGATGGGATATGCCCATAAGTTTGAGGTATATTCCGGTCAAGAGAATTCAGAAAAACTCCCAGATGAACCAGATCTTGGTGCAACAGGAAATGTTGTAGTACGTTTGCTTCGGGGAGTGCCAAGATGGCTAAACCATATCATATACTTTGATGATTTCTATATCTTTGCCATTAGTATATTTTTTAGCTAAAGCAGGAATTCACACTGTGGGAACTGTGCAACAAAACAGGATTCCAAATAATAAATTACCAGAAAAAAAAATCATGAAGAAATCGGTGCCCAGAGGTAGTTATGAAGAGAGAGTTTCCATGCTTGATGGTACAGATATCAGTTATGTAGCTTGGAAAGATAATAAGGTAGTAACCATGTTATTTACTTATGCTGGAGCATTGCCTGTGACTAAAGTCAATAGGTATGACAAGGCTAAAAAAGAAAACATTGATATTGCATGCCCGTTTATTGTCCAATAATACAATAAACACATGGGAGGAGTTGACCTTATGGATAGCTTTTTAGGAAGAAATCATACATCAATGAGGTCTAAAAAGTGGTACTTCCGTATTTTTTTTCATTTATATGATCTAGCAGTCATAAACTCTTAAATTATCTATAAGAAAAATGCTCAGGAAAGGGGTGACCCTAAAAAGAGTCTGCTTACAATGAGTCAATTCATAAATGAATTGGCCTTTGTGTTATGCAACAAAGGAACCACCAAAGACGCTAAAAGAGGGCGTCCTAGCAGCAGTATGCTAGAAGAAGAATTACAGTTAAAAAAAAGAAAAGGTTCTCCAGCTCCTCCACCTCCGGAAGACATAAGGAAAGATGGTTCTGAACATTGGCCAAAAGTAGGTGGGTCACTACGGTGCAAATATCCTAAATGCAAAGGTTATTCCACAATATCATGTAGTAAATGTGGAGTTAATTTGTGCTTTAATAAGAATTATAATTGTTTTTTAAATTATCATCAAGAATAAATAATGTACAAAGATATTCTATTTTTTATTTATTTAGTACTGAGCTAAACATGAAACATTGCATGATGACGGAGATTTCCATCATAATGTTTTTTACTTATTTCATATTATTTATTTGTACTAGGATTTTTTTAAATATTTTTCCTGTAATCTAGAGCATTGATTACATCACCCTGATTTATTTCAAAAAAATAGAAAAAATCATGCAAAGAAAGGTAGAAAAACTTTTCGAATCTCACTGTTGGTTTTATAATATCTTTAATTTATGTTACTTGTAAAGATAGTTCTTTATTTGTACTGAATGACAGAATATCTTTTAAATAAATTATCTATTTTAACATAATATTAATTTTTAATTTAGTTTATTTAGAAGTTTTTAACTAGTAAATTCATACAGTAAACATGGCCACATATATGGGCATATTTACCTCTCTCGTTGAAGATATGGCCAATTTAAATTTTTTAAAACTGTTTAAAATACTATTTACCTATTGTTTAATGTCTTTGGTCCCATAAACATTTTTAGAAAATCCATTGGTTAATTTGGTTTTTAAATCAAAAAAACTGGAAAAATGAAGTCGTCTACATATGCGAAATTGCGGATTTTTGCTTTCCTATAATTTTTTAGTGAAATGATACGATAGTAGAAATCAATTTAAGCTCACGGTCACCCATCTAGCTTTGACTTCCAAAAGTTATAACTAAAAATTGTGAAAAAAAAAATATTTAAACAAAAATTTAAACAGACTCCAAAAAACTGAAAAGGATAAAATAATTAAATTTTAGTAGGTACTCATCCCCTAGGAACATATTTTTGGAGTTGGTACTAAGTTGTTTACAGAAACCAAAGATAGTGAAGCACCGACTCCAAAAATATGTTCTTAGGGGATGAGTACCTACTAAAATTTAATTATTTTATCCTTTTCAGTTTTTTGGAGTCGGTTTTAATTTATGTTTAAATAATTTTTTGGAGTTCCAATCTCCTCCAACAATGTACCTATTTCCAAGTGTATGGAAGATATCGGTAAACATCTATTTATTCGATGTCTTGCCCAATACATAGCAGCAACGTTTAACGATCCTTGCCAGTCCTCTATTGATAAAAATTGACAAAGATATATGAATGTAAAAAAACCAATTGGCCTATTTTATTATTAGTAATAATTATAAGGCGTCGAGCTAATTTTGAAACAATCCATAATAATAATTTAAATGATTTTCCCCAGCTCTCCGAAAACGAACTGATATTGATTTCTTTAGGTACATACCAAATTAAGCAGGCACGGTCCTATTATGGAGAGCACGTAAGAAGCAATGATGGTTTTGTTATTGAAGTGTGCAGGGAGGTGAGCAACAGCCTACTTCAAAAGCTGTCGACTTCTAATACATCATGGTTACTGAGAGGGCGCATATTATCCCATCATTTAAGTCGAAAAACTTATTATATTTATATGTATTTTAGTCGACAGCTCTCGTAGAGGAAGGGAAGCTTTAGTAATTCATTATTGTAATTGTATTGTAGGTAAAAGAACTGTAGGCTGCTGCGCTCATGTGATGTGTGTCATTTGGTACCTAAGCTGGGCTAGGTACCACGATACTGTTCCCCCTGCACAATTCCTAGACAATATTTTAATAATTATAGAAGATGAATAAAATATTGCATTAAAAATTAAAATGTTTTGTTTTATTCTGCGACTCTCTTTACACTGTTCCTTTTCAGAAGTTCATACTATAATATAGTCACCTACATAATATGAATTTGACCATCATGCCTAAATACACAATAAACATACTGTAAACATAAAGAGAAAAGAAAAATACCTACATATAAGGCTTTATTATTGTATGCATGTAACATCAGTAATTGATTTTATGAATACGACGGTCTTTACATAGACTTGTAATATAATAAGCTAACTTAAAATGGCTGATGTGGAGGAGCTCTAAGTTAAGGTACATATTATCGAACCTTCTGTTACCTCTGCTGCTCCTGTTGTGCTGTTCCCGAAAGCTAATGGAGAAACTAGAGTACGTATTGACTGAATGCAATCACTGTGCCAGATTCTTACCCCACGCCCAAAATTGATGACCTTCTTTATTAAGCCAAGCTTACCCTCTACATGTCTACACTTGATTTAAAAGCAGGCTACCATCAGATTCAATTAAAGAAGGAGGATCGAGACAAGACTGGATTCTTTTCCCCCTTCGGAATTTATATTTTTAATTGAATGCCCTTTGGTTTGCGCAATGCTCCTGCAACATTTCAAAGGTTAATAGATCAATTTCGTGTTAGTCTCGAAGGAATCAAGCTGCTGGCCTACCTTGATGATCTGGTAATCTTTTTGTCTTCTTTTAGTGGACATCTAGCAGACCTTGAAGCCGTATTTCAGAAAATGAGACATTATACCCTACCGTAAATGCGAAGAAATGTCAATTTGGCCGTGCTACGATTTGATATCTAGGGCACTATGTTACGCAAATGGGATTACAAGTCATTCTAGAAAAGACGGAAGATATTTATAGTTTGGTACACCCTAAGAATATTTCGCAATTGAGTTTCGACGATTTATTGAGAACTTTTCTCGTATAGCAGAGCCCTTAACAAGGTTGACAAAGAAAAGCACACCATGGGTTTGGGAAGTTGAACAAGAACGAGTTTACCAGAACTTTAAAGGTGTCTTACTACAGCTCCAGTTCTGAGACCAGCTGACAGTACGAAGCCCTATCGAATCAAAACAAATGCAAGCAGTTATGCTCTGGGAGCTGTATTGGTTCAAGGAGAAGGAGAAAAGGAACACCCCGTGAACGCGAAGCATTAGCCGTCGTTTGGGCTGTTAATAAGTTAAGATGCTACATAGAAGGAGTTAGGACAGAGGTAGCCACAGACCACCAAGCATTGCGTTGGCTATTATCTATGAAATCACCTAGCGGTAAGCTGCGCGGTGGGCATTACAGCTTCAAGCATTTGATCTCGCCATAAAGTATATGCCAGGGAGAACAAATGTTGTGGCGGACACACTGTCTCTCCCGGACACAATGCTCGGGAGGAAAATACTAATTGTGAAGTGTGTAGCACGGATATTGATATACCAACACGAAATCCAGCTGAAATAAGGGAAGAGCAAATGAAAGATGAGAATATTATGAAAATTATACGGACGTTGGAAAATAATGACAATGAAGACAATGCTCCCCATTGGAGTAACAAGGGTTATCTAATGAACAACGGATTGCTGTACCGACAGAACCTGTCCGTAGAAGCTCATAATGCTCAATTAGGAATCCCTTCCCATGAGTGGGCCAATGTTCTAAAAGTTTATCATGATGACCCCCTAGGGTCACTATGGTTCAGATAAAACCTATGACCGCATAGCTAAGAGGTATTACTGGCAAGGAATGAAAAAAGCTTTTATCCTATTTTTCGATATCAAAATTTAATGTTAAAGTAGAGGATATTGTAACACACATTAAACAAGCAGATAGAGAAATATCTGAAAGCTTGATTATAACAAAAATAATATCATCCATTGGAGAGAAGTACCAGCATTTCATATCTGCATGGGACTCGGTGCCCTCAGATAAAAGAACACTGCAAGAAGAACAGAATTAGCTGCAAGATTAATTATTTCTATAATTAATCTTGCAGCTAATTCTGTTCTTCTGAGCAAAGAAATAAACAAAATGAAGACCATGCACCGGCAGCGTTTAAAGTTTTAAGCTCATCAAGAAAATGTTTCAAATGTGGAAAGTTGGGGCATGTAAAGGCAAATTGTAAATTTAAAAATAATGTGGACTATTGTAACAAGTGTAAAGAACAAGGACACAAGCCAGAAATTTGCACGTTCAATGACAATAAAGTGAACAATAATAACTACTCAATGAAAAACTATTGTAAACAGTGTAAAAAACATGGGCATAATCAAAAGAACTGTTGGGATAAAGTGAACAAAGATAGTGCTCATTGCTTAAAACAAAATGCATTTGTAACAACTATGTCATAATGTGCATTAAATGTTGAGTGTCAAAACAATAAAAACTGGTATTTGGACAGTGGTGCCTCAGAACACATGTGTAATTTAAATGATAGTTTCTCAGAATATAAACAAATTAAGATGCCAAAAGATGTGATTATAGGGGACGGTTCTGTGATAAAATGTCAAGGACAAGGAGTTGTCAATCAGTGCTGATGATGGACATTGTTGGATTCCTACTAAGATACATAATGGTTTATATGTTCCACAATCTATTGAAAGTGAACATATTCCTTGAGTGCTGCCTTGGATAAGGGATCTAAACTAATAACTTCAGCACATGAACGCAAATTCATTAAAGAAAACAGTAACAAGAAAACAGGAGTTCAGATATTATGAACAGAATAAAGCTATGATTGGAAAGAGCACCTCAGAGTTATCAGAATTGCATGTACAATTGTACAGTTAGGTCATCAGGATATAAATCAAGTAAAGAATATTTTAAACAAACATAACATTGAGTATAATAAAGGGAATGAAGAGACTAGGCGGTAGACCCATATGTAGGGTCGCCTGGGTAGGTACCACCGCCTTTCTTATTTCAGCCGTGAAACAGTTCGCTGTGTTTCGGATTGAAGGGAAAGGTAGCCAGTGTAATTACTGGGCATGGACGGCATTTCATCTTAGGCCTCAGGATGACAACGAACCTGCAATATCAAGTGCTTTTCCTTGTTATTGCAGGTGTCTATAGGCGGCGGTAACCGCTTACCACCAGGTGGGCCGTCAGCTTGTTTGTCATCTAAACGTATAAAAAAAAACCATGCATATCATGTGTGAAAGGAAAGCAACATAGATTTCCTTTTCCTACTACCCTGAATAGAAGCCAGATGCCAGGTGAGGTTCAAAATTTTTCTTATTATTAAAGGATGATTATACAAAAATCGACAGGTATATTACCTACATAATAAAAGTGACAGCTTAAAATTTTTGAGAGAATTTATTATAGAAACATTGAATAATAAGAAACATTGAACATGAAATAATCTGGGACATAAAATACACTCAAATCAAATAATGTAAAAGAGTTTTATAGTCAGGAAATGGAGAACCTATTTAAATCATATGGAATACAACACCAAAGGAGTGTTACGCACCCTTTCTGTTCCGGAGTGTATACTCCTGAACAGAAAGGGTGCGTGCGTAGAAAGAGTGAACCATAGTGAACCAAATGAGAACCATTGTTGAATCTGCCCGAACAATGCTCTAAAGCAGTAGCCTTACTAAAATTCTGTAGGCTGAAGCAATAAATACTGCAGTTTTCGTCATAAATTATACAGGGCCTACTAGGATAAAAGGAAATACTCCTTATGAACTGTGGTGGAATATATGTCTCTATATAATCAAAAAATTGTTCTATCATTTAAAAAGTCATTCACATGATAATAACACTTATCAGTTAAAAAATCTTTCGGTCTTTTTTTAAAAACAGTGAGATTGAGTTCTTTTATAGCCTTTGGTATCCGATTGTATATTACTGGGCCCATCACAAATACACTCTTTCGCAATAAAGTAGTGTTAACTTTCGGTACGACTACTTTTGTATTATCTCGTTTGTTACGATTACTGACTGATGAAACATTTTGAAATAAGTTTGGGTTAGATTTAAAGAAAACAGCTACCTCAAAAATATATAGCGAAGGGAGGGTCAATAATGCGTATGTCTTAAAGTACGGTTGGCAGCTCTCTATAGGTTTTAGTCCAAACATTGCTCTAATACATCGTTTTTGGCTTTTGAAAGCTATCTCCTTATCGACAGAGTTTCCCCAAAAAATTATTCCGTATCTGAGTATCGAAACTGCCATACCGTGATATGCGGTAATAAGAGCATCGGTATTTAGTACTGAAGCTAATTTGTAAAGGGCATATGCGGCCGAGCTAACTTTCTTTGTCATATTTTCAATATGGGATTTCCAATTTAATTTTTTGTCAATAGTTAAACCCAAAAAAATATTTGTGTCAGTTTCGGTTATAATTTTATTATTATAATGAATATTCGTGTTGTGGAACTTTGGTAGTCTTTGACAAAAATTCATTAACTTTGTTTTGTCCAAATTTATTTTTAAATTATTCCTATTTAACCAATTTATTATAGCATGTATCGTCTTATTTATGTCCTCTTCATAACTATCATTATTTTCATATTTAATGATCACAGTGCTATCGTCAGCGAATAATGTCATGGGTTGGTTAACTGAATTTATTATGTCATTTATATACAAAATAAAAAATAATGGACCCAGTACACTGCCTTGAGGTACACCATATGTTACGATACGTTCATGAGATCGGTATTTCTTTTCCCATTTAAACTTAGTACAAATTTTGGATATTTCTACGTATTGTTTTCTATTTTTTAAATATGAATGAATTAGTTCCAGTACATTCCCTCGTAAACCATAGGAATCAAGCTTATTTAGCAGCGTCCTGTGATCTACGTAGTCAAACGCTTGAGTCATGTCACAGTAAATTGCACAGACAGGTGTTCTTTTATCTACTACCATCCCATCAAGATCCATTTCGAGATATTTAGGATCATCAATACGTGTGCAGGAAGTTGTACATGCTTTGTCAATTTCGTCAAATAAATTTTGATTATTCATTTAAGTTTATGATTGTGAATTTTGACTCTATAAGAGGTTGCTTCAGAGAAGTAGTATACAAATGGTCACCCTTCGCGAAAGATGAAGATTTCACGCAATGTTTGATATAGTTGGTTACAGTTACGGAATACAATGTAGTTGCGAATAGCTTTAGGTAGTGATATGTGTTAAACAAAGATTTTAGTTTTTTTTGTGTGAATGTTGTGTGTGTAGTAGTGTAATGTAAGAGTTCCTTACAGTTATCCAGTTTTATGGTAATTTTAGGTTGCTCTAACTTAGATTTAACATACGAATACATTTTCATGTCGCTAACTAGTCACTTGTTCCTTAGTAGCTGAAGTTGTGCTTCGCTTTTAACCAGTATGTAAGGATCACCTTGTTTTTTCCTCAAGTAAACTAGTCCATTTTGAAACACCGTGAATCGCCAGAAGTTCTTTAGGGTAACTATGTAAACAGGGATTACTTGTTAGTACACAAAATAAAGAACTTCTGGCGATTCACGGTGTTTCACATTTGACGTCCAGCAGTATTCGTACCCCATTGTTTTGCGGAACTCCCGTGCTAGAAAATATAGACGAGAGCCATGAGGAGTGAGGTGCTCAGATATATATATTTCTGTCTTAGGTCCTTCTAAACCCAAGTGCGTTGAATTTAATTGTTCTGTTTTGTATCGAAAAGATGTTGTTTTATGATTTTTGGCTGAAGTTAAAAAGTTTGCCTTAAACAAGGTTGAGGTAAATTCCGCTACTATCGCAGAGTTAGGTTGATCTGGTTTGTTTGGTAATCGGAAGACATGCCGTATTTCATTAGCCTCCATGTTGATTCCAAGAGTCTTTGATAGTTTCCTTATCATGTAATCATCTTCATCTAAGGTTCCAAATATGTGTTTGAGTACGGTACCAACACCGGCAAACCAAGCGGATCTTTTGGAAATACCGTTTGAGATTATATGGGAGATAGATTGATAATTCCTCGAAATGTCCTTATAGAGGGCTTCTAATGGTTGTAACCTGTTTTGACATTGTAAATAGTCTAATACATCGCTTTCACGACAGTAAAATCTTATAGTACTAAAGACTTCCACAACATTGTCTATGTGATGCTTAATCGAAGATATTTCTACCGGGATAATGATATGAAATTGATCGTTTACTATCCTTAATTTACCGACAGGGTCGAGAAGTATTCCAGGGCTTTTAGTGATGTGACTACTGTATTGGTTTTCGTTAGCCGTCAGATCAGCACTATAATGTGCGGCTGCCAGCCTGTAAAATTTTTAATAGGATTAAATATGTACAAGTATTCTGTATATTTATGTCTTGTAACTAATGTAAATTTGTAAAATTAGGTAGTGTATACACCGTGAAAATTTAGTGGTTGTTTTCCCGCAGTAAAATGATTCTATCTTAGTAGTACAATAGATGTGTGCAGTTTTTTTTTATTCAAATCAAATAATAGCAGTTTTAAGATTGTGACAAACAAAACTCGAAAGCAACCTCGAATCAATAGTACCGGCCGCGCCGCGACCGACAACCGGCCGCCCCGGCCGGGGTCATTGCCCCTCGCGCTTATCACTAGGCTGCTAACTCACTATTTACTAACAAGTGATTTCCATTTTCCCTTCATACTTTAACGGGCTTAGGACCGTCGTAAATACTTTCATCTACACTTAACTAAACACGAACATAATTTTTAATGGATAAACAACATGTAATCAAGATTATTGTCTTAAAGAAGGTAATAATGTATTAGGTACTGAATTAGGCAATAAAGTATTTATGGCGTATTTAAAAAATGGGAATCAACGTATTTACAATGATTTTAATTACCTAACCTAATAAATGTTCGCTATTTACAAATGTACAAGTAGGTACTTACACTTCCCGGTAGCGGAGTAATTGTTCAAAGTGTAAACCACCGCGTTCTACACACAATCGTGCACGTTTTAATTGATTGGCTTTCAATTTTAATATTGTGTCTCTGTCACGTCTAATTATATCAAAAGCGTCCACTATCGCACTTTTTAACGCGTCGCGAGTTTGGTATTCCTCCCGATACACAAGGCGTTTGAGCTCAGACCACAAATAAAAGTCTAACGGAGTAAGATCCGGGCTTCGTGGTGGCCACGGCACTGGCCCGCCGCGACCGATCCAGCGCTGGGGAAACACCAAGTCTAGGTGCTCTCGCACGGGTACTTGCGGGTTCAGAACACCGCGAAGGGACTCCATGTGCTGCGGCTCCGCGTAAAGTCGACGAGCAGCATGCGAATCATAATTCGCCCTCGCGTACAATTGCACCATAGAAACGTACTCCACATTCGAATAAACGTAATGGCGATCCATTTTGGCGGCAACAATTGCGCTTGCGTAGTTGCGCGGACGGCGTTCGCGGTGCAACTACTGTGGTGCAAGTCGGTGCAACTGAGCTGAGACACGCGCGCGCATGCGCGGCGGTGCCTGTGTGTTTTTGTTATTGTTTATTTGGCGGTTCGCTTTACGGAGCGCGTGCGGTGCAGTTTATGCTGTATTGCTTAGTTCGTAGAGTTTCTTTTGCTTTAAACATTGATTTCGTGCGGAAAGCAGTACCCAAATATGTCACATCTCGTAAAAGAAACTATCGTTTCTCACGCTTTCGAGTTCATGATTATTTTTTTGATTAGTAGAGGTCAAAAATATTTTCGATTTCAAAAAATAACTCGCATGATTCGATAGTACTACTAAAGGTTAATCGTTCTGCTGCGGGAAAACAACCACTAAATTTTCACGGTGTATAAATTGTATATAGTAATATTATTTAAAATGGTCGTCCGAATTTAATTTTAATCGGAAGCAGGTTTTACTTCGTCAAAATGATGTTTGACGTGCCGTCGGTTAATGAGAAGAGACAAGGTATTATTACCGTGAATTTTTATAACTTTGTAAGGCCCTTTCCAGATTGGTGAGAGTGCCTTACGCATGCTTACATGGTTCTTTAGGTAAACATAGTCACCTACTTTATACTGAACTACACGTGAATGTCTATCGTAATAGTTTTTGGAGCGTTCTTTGGAAGAGTTAATGTTTTCTCGAGCTTTTTGGTGAGAGATTTTAAGCCGATTCTGGAGCATTCGGACATAATCAGGGTAAGTAACGTCAGAACGTTGGTCGAATACAGAGTCTGGTATGTATGGCTTATGGCCAAAGAGGAGCTCGAATGGCGTGAATTTGGTCGTAGTATCCACTGTGCTGTTATATGTCAATATGGCGGTGTACACGTACTTATGCCAATCAGTTTGATTGTCATTCACATATGATTTCAGATACTCTTTTAAGGTCGAGTGGCTGCGTTCTAAAGCGCCTTGTGTCTGTGGATGATAAGGTGAGGACCAAATTTGTTTAATTTTGAAGAAATCGCAGATTCGTTTAAAAAGGTCCGCAGTGAAGTTCGTGCCTTGGTCTGTTAGGATTGATTTTGGGATTCCAAATAGAGATATAAAATGTATTAGGCACTCGCAGGTCTCCTCAGACATAGCGTTAGAGATAGGGTATGCGATCGAGAATTTGGTAAGGTCATCTTGGAGTGTTAGGATAAATTTCAATTTGAGAAGGCCCGCTTCGGGCAAAGGACCAACAATGTCGAGGCTAATCCTTTCAAAAGGACGGGTAGAAGAAGTGGTAATTTGCATGGGCGCTCTATTTATTTTACGGAGAGCTTTGTTGCATTGACACAGTTTACAACTTTGAACATAATTCTCAATGTCAGTGCGCATATTCTTCCAATAATAACGTTCATTGATCCTATTGAGCATTCTGTTCGAACCAAGGTGTCCTGCAATTGGAATGTCATGGTTCTCCCTGAGGATTTTAGCGATTTCACTTGGCACGGGATAGATAATGGTGTTATGATGAATGTTTACTATTATATTCATATTATTAAATAAATACATTAGCATACCATATATTTTTACGAAAGATAGGTTTTGGAATGCGTTTTTAAAGTCAGATATTGCGATTTCACTTATACTACCCGTAAGTAGTACATCGTCACGTGTGGCTTTAAGTGTTTTAAATAATTCGGGGTATGTACAGCTGTCGAAATAGTAAACGTTAGTAAATAAGAAATAATAAGTATTTTGTTTGATTTCTATCTTTTTGAAAGAATGGAGTTCTCGTTCTGATTTGAGTATAGATCAGCGGAGTCCTCAAGTGAAGAGAGGACTTCTTGAACATAAGGATTCGAGTCGTCAAAGTCAATTGATACTGGAATGAGTATTGTTTTAGAGTTGCTCTTAAGGAGGCTCTCGTTATGTGCTTTGATTGTTGTATTGAATGTTTCGTTTTTATTCGTAAAGGATTTTAAAAAGGTATTGTAGTCAGAATTGGAGTTAACACTTATTTTCGAAGTTTCAGTAAGAGTTGGAGAGTTCGGTTCCGGTTGAGGTGAGTAAGTAGTTGGCAGATTAGGGTTTTCAGGGCTATACACATCGAGTGGAATATCGTCATTGTCTAATAAGGATATAGAAGGTAAGTCGCTACTGTTCATGTTAAAGGGGCTAGAAGCCATGTCGATATCGAGGTCTCCTAGGGTTATGGGACTGAATGGCGAATTCTCTTCCGCAACTACAGAAGGTTGATTTACGTTTTCAGGGACATTGTTGTCACGTGGAGGAGGATCTGGAGTGGATTAGGATATCACATCACCAGGAGGACTATCAGCAGGTAAGAGAGGGTGCACAGGATATCGGGATCGAGTGCATCGGCGTTACTGTTAATTTTGCCCTTTTTGTATTCGATGTCGTAATCAAACTCTTCGAGTTTGAGTCTCCATCTAACGAGTTTGGAGCCTGGGTCTTTGTGGTTAAACAGCCATTTAAGTGGTCTGTGATCAGTAACTATGGTAAATCGGCGTCCAAAGAGATATGGTCGGAAGCATTTGGTGCCGAAGAGGATTGCAAGACATTCTTTTTCAGTTGTGCTGTAGTTACATTCAGCTTTATTGAGGGTTCTAGAGGCATATGCGATGGGCTTATCGCTTCCCATTTGACCTTGTGAAAGTATGGCTGATATGGCAGAGTTAGAGGCGTCACACGTTAGTACAAATGGTTTCGTGAAATCTGGATAGGCTAGTATAGGAGCAGATATCAGGTATTTCTTTAATTTTTCGAATGCTAATTCTTGTTCATTTTGCCATGTTAATGGGATGTCTTTCTTCAGGAGATTAGTAAGTGGCTTGGCTATTTTGGACAAGTCAGGGATAAAACAACGATAATAGGAGACTAGTCCAAGGAAGGATTTTATGTCTTTTGGGAACTAAGGCTGAGGGAATTCGCCAACGGCTTTGGTCTTTTCAGGGTTTGGTCTCACCCCTTGACTCGTAATGATATGGCCAAGGTAGGATACCTCCTTACGAAGAAATTCGCACTTGTCTGGTTGGAGTTTCAGATTATAGTGTCGGAGTCTGTCGAAGACGTTAGATATGTTCTTTATATGTGTGTGTAGATCATAGGAATATATAACAATGTCGTCAAGATAGACAAAACATTGAATGCCTTGAAGGCCTGAAAGAGCCGAATTCATTAGCCTTCGAAACGTAGATGGGGCATTTTTTAGTCCGAAGGGCATCCTAGTGAATTCAAAGTGCCCCTGAGGGACTGAGGACGCGGTTTTGGGAGCATCAGCTTCAGACACTTTGATTTGATGAAAGCCGGAAGTGAGGTAGAGTGTGCTGAAATATTGGGATTTTCCCAATTGATCTAGGATTTCAGATATATTAGGGATTGGATATGAATCACCTATAGTGATATCATTCAGACGACGGTAATCTATAACAATGCGCCATTTGCGTTGCCCGGATGCATCAGTTTTCTTGGGTACTATCCAAATGGGAGAGGACCATGGGGACGTGGAAGGCTTAATGATACCTTCATTGAGCATTTTATTAATTTGGGTGTTGACCTCGTGCTTATGAATGTCGGGGAATCTATAGGATTTAGTACTGATAGGAACAGAGGACGAAGTAGGTATCTCGTGTTTTATGAGGTCGGTATAAGTTAGCTTGTCATCGGGAAGGTGAAATATATCGGAGAAAGTGGAACATATTTCATACAGGGCGTCTACTTTTTCTCGGTTAAGATGGGATACACGCAAAAGCTTAATGACTTCGTTAGTCCTATCTAGGACTTTATTCTGATCGTTATTGAAATCTCTAATAATGAAAATAGTACTTGTGTTATTTTCCTCAAGAGGTGAAATTTTTAATTTTAAATCAGATTCAATTACTAAAGGTAATTCAGAGATATTTACAACAGAAATATTAATTCTTGAGTTGGGTTTCACTGTCACTACGCAATTAGCTATAAGCAGAGATTCGATGGGGTTTTGATCAATGATTACACCTTCTTTTATCTCTGGGTTTAGAACAGAACATTCAATTATTGTTTCAGTTCGAGGTGCAATAGTATAAATGGGCTCAGTGAACTTAAGGGGAAGTTCTAGGTTGTGTACTATTAGTAGATCTTTATGAAAATCGATTTTGCTGTGGAATGCCGATAAAAAGTCGTTTCCTATTATTCCGTCATATGGGAAATCTAAACCGGCTATAACGTGGAATTCGTGATTGAGAGAGTTGAAATTAATTTCTATGATGCCTGATGATTGCATGGGGTTTACCGTAGACCCTATTCCCGTAAAAGTCGAATAACTTTCTGTTATCTTAGGCATTTTTATTATGGAACTGAGTTTTATTAGGCTTACAGACGCTCCACTGTCGATAAGAAGTTTTAGTGGTTCGGTCGATACAGAAGTTTGAACTTCGACAAAAGGTAAGTATTTCCTTAATGGATTTGAAGTAATGTTATATATCTTAATATTCTGTTTTTTCATTTCAGGTGCGGGGCTAGGAGTATTGCGAGTAAGTTCCGTTTGGGACTCTGATGTGATCGTCGAAGAAGAATCAGAGATTAGGTCTTCGTTTTGGGACTGGTTACCCTGTTGTGTGACCTGGCGATTGGATGCAGTGGTGAGGTCTCCATTTTGGGGCTGGTTACCCTGTCGTGTGACCTGGGGATTGGATGCAGTGGTGAGGTCTCCATTTTGGGGCTGGTTACCCTGTCGTGTGACCTTGGGATTGGATGTGATGAGGTCTCCGTTTTGGGGCTGGTTACCCTGTCGTGTGACCTTGGGATTGGAGGTGCCGTTTGGAATTTCGTATTGTAGAGGTCGGGCTTCTGGACTCGGGAGGCACCAACGAGAGTCCCTTACTCGTTTAAAGGATTGTTATCGGTTTCGTCCTGGGCATAATCTTCTTGTGAAGTTATAGCATGAATTGGATGATTTCGGTTTTGGAACGAGCTAGAGGGTACGGGGCGATTATTGTATCCATTCTGGTGGTTGTTAAATCTCCTGTTATTATACTCACGCTTTCTACAAACATCGATACTATGGCCCGGTATC
Organism: Nymphula nitidulata; assembly: GCA_947347705.1. Taxonomy (NCBI): domain Eukaryota; kingdom Metazoa; phylum Arthropoda; class Insecta; order Lepidoptera; family Crambidae; genus Nymphula; species Nymphula nitidulata. The sequence continues at coordinate 8,682,305 of OX374636.1, read as the reverse complement.
TTACAGTACCGGCATACTAGGAAACTGTTAGAGGAAGATGATGCGTTATTATTATTATTATTGGCGGGTGTGAAATTCATACCCTGTTGTGATTTATTTTGGTTATGTTGAAAATTTTGATTAGGAAATCGCCTTGGTTGCGAGTTGTTAAAGTTGTTATTCGGATTTTTCCGGAAAGTAGACTGTTGTATTTTCTCTTCCGATACGGCAAAATTAATGGCATCATTAAGAGTTTCGGGATCGCGACAACGGATAACAGTGGATAACCGAGGATTTAATCCTATAATAAAAGTTTGAAGCGCAAGGTCTTGCATTGCAGCGACGCGACCAACCAGTTCAGCTTTCTTTTTGGTAGGCATGGATATATTTATTTCTGTCAATAACTTCGATAAACAGGATTCAACTCTAAGTGCGAATTGGTTGACCGTTTCGTTGGTACTTTGATTGCATGCTTGTAGGTCGGAGAGTAGTGCAGCGTAGTGTTTTCGTTCACCAAATTGGGATTTTAAAAACTCCTCTAGCTGTTGCCACGTTTCTAAATCTTATATTGCACATGCCGTTTCAGCGCGTCCCTCTAGTTGGGATATTATATATTTGAAGAGAATAATTTGTTGTTGTGGTGAGGCAAGATTAGTTGCGTTTCTGCAATTATTTATAAAGGCATTAAGGTTTTCACGGTTGCCGTCAAACCTTTTGATAAACTTACAAAGAATATTTAAATCCATTTCTGGTTGCGCTGTAGTAGATTCGTCTTTAGGCATGTGGGGTACGAGTTAGTCAAAACAATTATTTAATGAGCGGTGAACGTTGATAAGGCTACACTAGTCTCGGACTGGACAATGATTCTTATGCAGCAATGTAAGATGCGTATAAGTCGTCGTAAATGAATGAATTGTAACAAAGGATATTAATTGAATAAGATTATACGATATATAACGATTTACGCTCTAGAAATTAAGTTACTTATTTCTCGTCCCTGAATAAAAATGTTAAATATTTTGATCACGAAAAGTTGGCAAAAATCACTAAGAATGTTTAATTCACTGAATTTCACTGCAAAGGGCGTTTCACTGAGTAGCGTAATAATTTTTTGAAGACTTACAGGATCACAGGAATCACGGCAATAACGAGATTCATCTCGTTTCGAAGGGTGCCACTTCAAGGACGAAAGAAAGAAAGAAAGAGAGAAATACATTTATTCAACGCCACACTAAGTAGGTTTACACATTAATCACGAGACGCTGGAACAGGTGAGTTTTCTTTCAGGATGCTGCGCTTGTTGTATATGACCACCCAGGTACCTTTATTAATGTTGGCAACACTCGTTGCTCTCTCTTACTTATCTCTGCCACCGTGAATAACCTATGTGGCTGTCTGTAAAATGTAATTTATCTAAGCATTTAATTCAAATAAGATTAAAACGTATTAAGGCAAATGTTAATTGGCGACGAGGATCAAGCAGCGAACCCGGCACGTGCAAATAAGTAAAATAAGTAAGTAAAATGTCACAAGAAAATGCTCCCGTACGAATTCCTCCGAATTTTATTGAATTCTTCAACAGAAATTTAAAGCTGCGAAGATGGTTAGAAAGATTAGAGGGTGCATTTACCATTTACAATCTAACGGAGGAAAGCGCCAGGAAAGCATACTTACTACATTACATTGGAGCTGAAATTTATGATGTACTGTGTGACCTTGTGGCGCCAAAAACGCCACAAGAAAATACTTATAGCGAAATCGTCAATGTTTTAAAACAACATTTTGACCCAGAACCACTGGAAATCTCTGAATATTTTAAATACCACCATCGAACTCAATCAGAAGGAGAATCCATTAGAGATTATATTGCGTCCCTTCGAAAGATGGCATCAACATGCAATTTCGGAAACTTTTTGTCGACGGCTTTACGAAACCAGTTTACCTGTGGTGTGAGGGACAAAAAAATTAGAGATCGCTTATTGGAAACACGAAATTTAACATTTGAACGTGCAATAGAAATTGCCGTTAGTATTGAATGTACCCAAAGCAATGATAATGACATGTCGATTCACAAAGTGGCAAATAAAAATACGAATAAAATTTACAACAAGAATAAAGTTACGTGTTATAGGTGTAATGGGCCTCATTATTCAAATAAATGTATGCACATACAAAGTGAATGCTCATACTGCAAGAAAAAGGGGCACATAAAGTCAGCATGCAGGAGTTTAAAAAGAAAAGATACAAATTGTGTGGAAGAGGGAAATGTGCATGACATTAATAAAGAGAATGTATCAACCAGTTATGAGGTTTGTTCTATATCAGATTCTAAGATTTGGATCAAATTAAAAGTTAACAAAGTGCCCATGAAAATGGAGTTCGACAGTGGATCAGCAGTGTCAATTATGAGCAGTAGAGATTTTTTCAAGAATTTTCCTCACAGTAGATTAAATAAACCAAGTGCCAAACTCCGTACTTATTCTAATGATTTTCTAAATGTTTTAGGAGTTGCTGAAGTGGCAGTAGAGGTGAATGGGTGTTTTCGAGACAAATTAAGATTATTTGTAGTCACAGGAAATAATAACTCCCTTTTTGGACGTGAATGGCTGCGCCAGTTTCCATGGAAGGATTTAAATGAGTTTCTTTGCAATGAGGTAAATTCTGTCGATAGTAATTGTTCTAAGGTGCCCACATCGGTTAGTATTCTAATGAAAAAGTATCCTAATCTTTTTGATAGCAAAATAGTAGGTGAAATCAAAGGAGACCCAGTAGCATTGTACATGAAAGAGAATACTTTACCTATTTTTTGTAGAGCTCGCCCTGTGCCTTTTGCACTTCGCAGTAAAGTTGAATCTGAAATAAATAAGTTAGTAGAACAGGGGGTATTAGTTAAAGTTGATTACTCTGAGTATGCCACACCTATTGTGCCAGTGGTTAAGGCAAATGGGGAAGTGAGGTTGTGTGGTGATTTCAAGGTGACTATTAACAAGCAACTATTAGTAGATGAACATCCCTTACCTTCACCTGAAGAGTTGTTTATAGGTTTAGCTGGGGGAGAGAAATTTTCCAAAATCGATTTAAAATGTGCGTACTTACAATGGAAAGTAAGGGAGGAGGATCAGAAGTATTTAACATTGAATACACACAAAGGGCTTTACAAAAGCACTCGATTAATGTACGGATTAAATTGTGCCCCTGCTAAGTGGCAACGGAAAATTGAGAATATTCTTATGGGAATTCCTGGAGTTCAGGTTTTTATTGATGATATTAGGATAACAGCACCAAATGATGAATTGCATATGACAAGGTTAGATCAGGTATTTTCAAAGTTATCAGAATTTGGGTTAAAAATAAATTTAAAAAAGTCAGAATTTTTACAAAATGAAATTGAATATTGTGGATATAAAATTAGTAAGAGTGGTATACACAAAACAGATTCTAAAATTAAAGCCATTTTGAATGCACCAAGACCACAAAGTATTACAGAACTACAATCTTTCCTTGGAATGATAAATTACTATGGACGGTTTTTCAAAGATCTTTGTTATACTTTAGAGCCTTTACATCAGTTATTGCGTAAAGAAAATAAATGGGTTTGGACTAATAAATGCGAAGAATCATTTAATGAGCTTAAAAAGCAGATGAAATCAGATAATTTTCTAGTTCATTATTCACCAGATCTGCCTTTAGTATTAGCTACTGATGCTTCACCAATTGGTGTAGGAGCTGTTCTGTCCCATATTATGCCTGATGGTACTGAGCGACCAATCTCTATGTCATCTCAAACATTAAATAGAACACAAAGAAAATTTTCTCAAATTGATAAAGAAGCCTATGCTATTATTTTTGGAGTTAAAAAATTTTTTCAATATATATATGGACGTAAATTTATACTTTACACTGATCATAAACCACTGATACAAATATTTAGTCCTAATAAAGCTCTGCCTCACATGTCAGCTACTAGAATGCAACATTATGCTATATACTTACAAGGTTTTAATTATGAAATTAAGTACAAAAAATCTGCTGATAATGCCAATGCAGATGCTCTCTCTAGATTACCATGTGAACTAGACAAAGACACATTAAATGAAGAATGTGACCTAGTAGAAATAAATCAAATTAGTAGGTTACCAGTTACAGTAAAAGATTTGAAAGATGCCACACTGGATGACAATAAATTAAAAATATTATTAATAGGTTTACAGGAAGGTAAAAAACTAACTCATTCTGAACGTTTAGGTATAGATCAGACTGAATATTCTATTCAAAGTGGATGTATCATGAGAGGAAGTAGAGTAGTGATTCCTGAAAAGTACAGAAACCACATATTAAACGACTTACACACAGCACATTTTGGAATCACCAGAATGACGCTTTTGGCACGCAGTTTTTGTTGGTGGCCTGGAATCGAGCAGCAGATCAAAACCTTAGTAAATAATTGTACCTATTGCTGTCTAAATAGAAATAACCCACCAGCAGTCCAAACTCATCATTGGGAATACCCCACTGAGCCATGGGAAAGGGTGCATGTTGATTTTGCGGGGAGATTTTTAGGAGTTTTTTTTCTTTTATTGATTGATGCTTACAGTAAGTGGCCTGAAATTTACATTCTTGATAAAATAGATACTGAAAACACTATAACAATATTAGATTCAATTTTTTCAAAATTTGGTTATCCAAAAATATTAGTTAGTGATAATGGACCTCAGTTAGTTAACCCAAAATTCAAACAATATTTAGATAAAAATGGCATCTGTCACAAAAGATCAGCACCATATAACCCATCAACTAATGGGCAGGTAGAAAGATATGTGCAAACATTAAAAAACAAGTTAAGAGCATTACAAGCTGATTCTAACAATTTACCAAAAAAATTAAATGAGTTTCTTTTTCAATATAGGATAACACCACATCCTGCCACTGGCAAGTCTCCAGCTGATCTAATGTTTAGGTTTACTCCAAGATCTAAATTTAGCTTAATGATTCCCAAGTCACAAGAACCAGATTTTCATCAATTAAATTTTGATAATGAGCACCTTAAATCATTTACTGTTGGTGATAGGGTATCTGCTAGATCTTACAGGGATAAAATTAAATGGAAATTTGGAAAAATTGCAAAAAAATTAGGTCTGTTACATTATGAGGTTGTTTTGGATACTGGTGAAATTTGGCGCAGACATGTAAATCAATTAAGAAAGATAGGAGATGAAGTCCCTTTGCAAAGAGAAAACGATTTAGAAAGACCCCATTCACCAACTACTGACTATCAAGTAATTCCGGAACAGGACCTCAAAGATACTAATAAACATTTTAGTACTGAGAAGAGTGTTCAGCCTAATGATAATGATGTCATCATTCCAAACGATTCTGATTTAAATATGTCTAAAGATGATTCAAGTATTGTTCCAAGTAAAGTAATTAATGATTTTTCTAATACTCCTCAGGAGGGTATTGTGCAGGCACCAGTGCGAAAAAGCACCAGAATAAGAAAAAATGTTGTTAAATTAAATTTGTAATTCTTGTGTTGTTATTGTAACATTATATAATTCCATAAAAAGTATGTTTAAAAAATTACTGAATATTAACTTGGTTGTTTCCTGTTTTTGTTACTTTGATTTTGGATTTGTTTTAGTATCAGGTACTAAGGTAATTTGCTTTGTTGGTCAGGAAGGAGCTGTTGTATATGACCACCCAGGTACCTTTATTAATGTTGGCAACACTCGTTGCTCTCTCTTACTTATCTCTGCCACCGTGAATAACCTATGTGGCTATGTCTGTAAAATGTAATTTATCTAAGCATTTAATTCAAATAAGATTAAAACGTATTAAGGCAAATGTTACTTTTATTTAATGACACTTACAACAGCGCTGATGGGGAGTATTAATTTCTGCTGCTGCTTCTTCTTCTTCTGGTAAGGACTTAGAACTGGATAGAGTTTGGAGATGCAGACAACACTACCGCTTTTGGCCCGAAGGTTTTGACACTTCACAGGATATAGGTGAGTACTACCGGGTTAACAGGATATAGTATAAGACACTCGCGGAATGAGACGAACCGAGGATCTTTTTGATCCCTTTACGCTGCCACCAATGTTATACGGGACCCCTCGATTTGGGTTTTAAAAAAAGAACTCGACTTATGAAGAAGAAGTTTAATGTTCTTCACAAAATTATAAAATGTAATTATTCCGAAAAGGCGAGTGTTTGCTATGACGATTCCCGGCAGACTGGAGCTCTGACACTCCCGTCTTGGCTTGGAGGGCAAAGATGCTGATGAAGCATCTTTGTCAGCGTTTCCCTATACAAATCTCGGATATAACAGCACGCTCAATAAATATTATCTCGGTTCAAATAGAATTACTGTGCGCTAAAAGTAAAGTAGCACCCTTAAAAACAATTAGTATTCCGAAGTTAGAACTGTGTGGCGCTTTAATAGGTGCGCGGCTTTATATAATGATCATTAGTTTAACATTAAATTCTGTTTACTTTTGGACCGCTTCGACTATCGTTATAGGCTGGTTGCGCATGTCTCAGCATTTGTTAAAGACTTTCGTTCAAAATAGAATCACAGAAATTAATGAGTTGACAGGTGACGCGTCATGATTGCATGTAGAAAGTCATAACAACCCTGCTGACTTAGTATCGAGAGTTCTAAACGTTATCGAACTTAAAAATAATAACTTATGGTTTTTTAACATAAGCCCCAAATATTTTTCAATTTCATCACTAAATATTATATTATTGTTGTTTGTTTGTCTAGAACAGAGGTTCCCAAACTTTTTTTTTCATAGACCACTTTCAAAGTCTAGCTGGTTCCGGATTCCGGGGGACCCCCAGCTACATTTCTACCATATTCCCAAAACTCGACAAAAAATGAGTTTTTTTTGTCACGCCAACGTAGACCCCCGGCGAGTCTCCCATGGACCCCTGGGGGTCCACCTAGACCACTTTGGGAACTAAGGATCTAGAAGAACTGTTTTCATTCTCTGAACAATCCACATTCGAAATGTGGATTGTTCAGAGAATGATGCCTCACACATTGACATGGACCATTCAAACTGATCCAGTGTGACCAGGCCTGACACCAAGGAACATCGCCTAGTCAAGGGGTGATTTTCAGTTTTGGAAGTGCCTAATAGGTGATTAAGTGTCAATGTGTGTTCCCTTTGATTCAAAATATGTGTAAAGTGATACGATACGTGATTTTTTTAAATATCGTGTTCCTGACCTATGGCCCAACGCTTCAAAAATTATTTTATACTCCGACACTTGCGCCGGCCAAAATAAAAACTCTATATTGGCGACTATGATGCGTGTAGCTGCTCACGATTTGCCGTATATTATTTCTATAGAGCACAAATTTTTGACTCCTGGTCATACAAGAATGGAAGTAGTTAGTGACCATTCACTAATAGAAAGAGCTAAAAAAAGAACGACTATGAATATTCAACATCCTCGAGATTAGGCACAATTAATAAGGTCGGTGGGAGACCTGAAAAATTTACTGTTATAGAGATGGCCGAATCTAACTTTTACGAATTTAGTGATTTCTTGAAACTTCATAATGAAAAAACAACGAAGACAACATTAAGTTCGTTTGGTCGGATGTTAAACTTACTGTTTACCAAGACCTTGTTTCCGTATCTAAAATATAAAACAAAGCAAGCTGATGACTTTAATGTGATTTCTCTTGCAAAAAGGTAAAAGTTATGAACAAGAAGTACTTGCCAATAATTTACTTAACTGCAAGGGAGTAAATTTCATTTTGAATTAGATGAAGAACGATTTAATTTCTTTATTGCAGTAGTAAGTTGTTGAGTTATTTAGTTTTAAAATAAATTTATATTGAATTCGAATATTTTAGTTAAAGTTATATTAAAAATGTTATCGTTATTGTCACTTACCTACTAAGACGTGATATTTTTGTTACATTCACAGAATTCCAAAGTTTAATATAGAATAAAGTATAGTTTGATTTGAAAGTGTAACTTCAATTAATCTGAATTTGTTTTAATATAGTTTATGCACAAAGAATACTGAGAATTTGATTTTTGTTCAGGTATTTCCGGTGACACTTTGAAATGTTTATTGTCATAATTTCAATTGCCATACATCATAAGACATACAAATTTAAATGCATAATAGTTTTTAGCAAAGTTATCATAACGCATAAACATAATAACACAGATTTGTTGAAAGACATAATAATAAAACCCATAATCATATAAATCTATATTTTCATTTGCCATATTTTTAAAAAGCATACTTTGAAACGCAGATTTTAATTATGCATGATGAAAATGGTCATTTGACCATATTCATAATTTTGTTTGACCTACTATTATACAGCATAACTCAGTAACTCAGTACTTTTATAAAACGTATCAATAAATACCCATAAACTATTTGCTTACTTTTACTATGCATATTTACTTATGCCTACGTATTTTTTTTATTTGACACAATGAAGTATTTTTAATGCTAAAATTGTGTATAAATTTCGAAGTAAAAATAAAGAAATTAATACTAATCCGAAATTAATTATATTAAACCCTACTGTCCGTGGTCCTTCGCCGTGGTACTAGTCTGCCCAATACTAGAGTGTAATTTAAAAGCCGGAGGCGCGGAGGGAGCGCAGCCCTCGCCCTCTGCAGCGAATCTTAGGCACCCGGGCGAGCTGGAGCGGCTGAGCCCAAAAAGCCGAAGCTGCGGAAGCTCGCCTGGGCGCATGAGACTCTTTACGTAAGGGCGGAAGGGCTGCACTTCCCGCAGCGCCGGAGTAGAGCAGATCCTATTGCACGCTGCATTCCTGCTTGCATGCATGTATTCTTATTTCTAATGTCATTTTGATGTTTGAGTAGTAAATTTTTAATATTAAAATAAATATGGCCTTTTTATTTGAAAATGCAAAATTTCGACAATTTCGTACGGAGCTGAATGCGAAGATAGAAATTATTAAGGCTAGACGTGGTAACGTTAATCCTACAGGTACAAATGTCTGCCTTGGCTTGATACATTTCAATTTCAATTTCAATTTCAACTTTATTGCTTTTCCACAATGGTCTTAAGGTCTAAAAAAAATATTTTGTCTGTACATCATGGACCCTGTCGGGCACAGCAATTAGAAGGGAGGAGGATATTGTGTCATTGAATTTATTACTTTTCAAATTACTATCTTTTATTCTTCTAATATTGTTAACTAATTTATGTCATTATTTAATTTATTAATCGTTTATTATATTTTGTTATGTTTATTAATATGTTACTAATATTATTATAATTTACCTATATTATATTTAACACAATTTGGCTGTCCCAAAGAGAAAAAAAAAATATTTTTGAATCAATTTATAGTTATTATAATATAAATATTGTGCAATTTTATAATTAAATTAAATGATTGATTACCTAATTTCATGTCAATTATATAGATTTTTAATTTCATTTTAGAGAGAGATATTAAAGATTTCTTCTAAAACAAATCCATTACCTTCACTTCGACGATTGCTGGGAAGAAGTCGTGGTTGTGTTTCGGAAATATCGTCGACCTGATGAATTTATTAATGTTATTAATGATGATTGCTTATGTTCAAGGCACCATCTATCAGCACTGCGTAAATTGTTAATAGGATTAACTGTTCAAACTTTTGGTCAATTTTGGGTTATAGTTGTAAATGTAATAGAAAAATATATGTAGTGAAAAAAATCTGTTCTAAGATTCAATTACAGTGGACCCCCGGTAATCCGGCCCCTGGCTAATCCGGCACCCCCTGTAATCCGGCATGACTATTATGTACATGGTAAATATGTTTTGACAGTCTTCGCTAATGTAGTTATTGCATGATTGAGCAGGTTACAATTTGTACGCGCCAGTGTTGAGGTTTATTTTTGTTTGATTTACTAAATTCGACATACCTACATAATGAAGTATGATTGTACTTCAGAGTGTAACATAACATATAAAATCTTATGTTTGGATCTGTAATTTGTCGGATTACAAGGTACTAAGTTTCTAAAAAATTCCGGACTATAGGGGGTCTTAGGCAGTACTGTATAATCCGACAAATTTGATAGTCCGACACTGCCCTGCAAAACGTTTGTCGGAGTACCGCGGGTCCACTGTATAATAAAATCTCTTTGTTTTGTTGGCTCTCACGGCTGGTGCTACACCGCACCGTTCAACCGGGTTCAAAATATAACGACAACAATCAATTAAGTTACAAAAATCATAAAGATATTATAAATTGACACGCTGACTGTACCTAGGGTGAAAAATCGCAATAAGAATCCAAAGTAAATTCCATTTTTACCCTAGCATATGGTAAATTTTAGGACATATGTTTCCCGGAATTTACCCTAGGGTGTATTCCTCAAGGTAACAGATCCGAATACCCGGATTTTTCTATTTTTTATAATATTATTGTTGTGGGCAAATCAGCCACGTAAGTAAATCTGTGATTTTTATACATATAAATGTAAGGTTAAATTATTTCAATACTGTGATTATTAAAATAAATAAATGACGATTTAATTTAATTATTGTTTGATATCTCTGCTATCTGAACGGAAATAAACAATGTGACGAACAATGTGATAAACAATGTGTCTGTCAACATAAGGACTTTTAAATAAGAATTTAATTCAAAAGGCATGTTTGTTTGGGTCATTATTTTTCGAAAGCGAATCTACAAACATGCCTTTTGAATTAAATTCTTATTTAAAAGTCCTTATGTTGACTTAAAAGAAGATCCTTTGAAACTATGGAACCGTGGTCTTGGATGTTCTTATCCCATGCTTAAAAAGATTGCTATTAAGCATCTAACTTGCGCAGCAACTTCAACATCGTCTTCATTTTCGAAAGCTGGTCGGAATTTTCACCGAAAAATTCCAAAAACTGAAAATGAAAAAGGCTGAAAGGAAAATTGCTCTGAAAATTGCTTAAATTGCAGAGCATTGATAAAAAACCATGGCACTTTTAGTACCTAACTTTTTTGTAAGCTATTCTTTCACTTCATTTCAACGTTCTTTAATTGTTTCTATTATTAATTAATAAATTCTGATAAAAAAATATAATGTCCGTTATTTCTTATAATATTTTAGCATATAATAATAATAGTTTAGTTTATTTCCTTTAACAAAGTACATTCAGTATACAGTTTACAGTTGTTGGAGCCCTCTTTTAGGCAAAAGATGCCTGTGCCAAAAGGTTCCGCTCTTCCAATTTTAACATTAAACTTGCTAAAGGATGCTCCAATAGTACAAAAACATCCAAAATAAAACTTATAAAAGGTAACATTTTAAATTTTATGATAATGTCTAAGAACCAATCTCTTGTGTGTGGTGTGACCGTGTGCGTGCATGTGTATGTGTTTGTGTGTGTGTGGGGTGTGTGAGTGGTGTGTGTGCGTGGTGTGTGTGTGTGTGGTGTGTGTGTGTGTGTGTGTGTGTTTGTGGTGTGTGTGTGGTGTGTGTGTGTGTGTGTGTGGTGTGTGTGTGTGTGTGTGTGTGTGTGTGTGTGGTGTGTGTGTGTGTGTGTGTGTGTGTCTTTGATATCATATAAGACTATATAAAAAAGCCTCTATTTCGTCATAGGAAAATAATTTTAACCAATCTGTCACAATAGTCCTAATCTCATAATGATTTAGTTTATAGATATTTAGTTCCCTGTTTGTTTTGTTATAAATATATATAGAGCGCCATTGATATTGTCTATTTGCAAAGTTAGTCCTGACAGTTGGTAGCGGGAGAACATTATTTACGCGTCTTTTTTTCACGTTATCTATACTATTTATAATATTGGCGGTTTTATGTGTTTTTAAAACTATTTCCTTCAAATATAGTTTCCTCACCGTAAGCAAATCGCATTCCTTATATAGATCATCAGTGGAATATGTATTTTTTTTCCGATACATAACTTTAAGTAAAGCACGCTGAGCTCGCTCAACACTTATAAATTTTGTTTTTGCAGCACCACCCCAAACGGGGATACAGTATATCAATACGGACTGAACTAGAGCTATATAAATATTATTTAGGAGGTTACTACCACTTGGTAAACGAGTGTTCGTTGGAATAACATTTCTTAATATTTTGAAAATCCAGATTAGTTTCCTCACTCTGTTTGCGACTTGCTCAAGATGTGGGTACCATGTTAATTTTTCATCAACCATAATGCCGAGGTACTTAGAGTTATTAGCTTTGTTTATTATTGGGCAGCTACAATCGTAATTTATAGAGTCATCACAGTTGTGTATTTTTATAAGGAGATGTTCTTTAGGTTGCGTACTATCATTAATGCTAAAACATATATAATTGGTTTTCAATGTATTTAAGGTAAGTTGGTTATTTTGCAGCCAAGATGCTACCCTACGCATACCTGCTTCAACACTGTGTTTTACAGTTTGCCATGTTTTCCCTTTGAAAACAATTGCAGTATCATCAGCATATGAAAATATTTCGGCATTTGCTATATTCAATTGACACAGGTCATTTATGTAAATTAAAAACAAGGTAGGACCCAAAACACTACCTTGTGGAACGCCGAATGATACTACAGAGTCATCACTGACACAATTTTCCACTCTCACCCTCTGCTTCCTACCTGTAAGATAGTCTTTAAATAAAGCCAAAGGAAGTCCCCTTACTCCAATTCTCTCCATTTTTTTCAATAAGATGGGTATTGAAACTGTATCAAAGGCTTTTTTTATATCAAGGAATACTGCAAGACATTTTTCACCTTTATCCAAATGACTAGTTATTTTTGAAGTCAGTGCAGTAACTGCATCATCAGTGGACTTTCCTTGCCGAAAACCAAATTGGGAGGAAGATAGCAGTTTGTATTTATTTAAGTAATTTATAAGATGTAAGTTTAATATTTTTTCGATAACTTTCGATATAGCTGGTAGAATTGAAATGGGCCTATAATTATTGATGTCATCAATATCTCCACCCTTGTGGATGGGAATAATAATGGATTGCTTTAGTGAGGAGGGAAAGACACCTTGTTGAAAACATAAATTAATTATATGAGTGAGAATGGGAACTATTACAACTCGGAATTGTTTTAACATCCCGGTGGTAACATTATCCCACCCCGGAGCACTATCAGACTTTAAGTTCATTAAGATACTATCAACTTCCCTCTGGTCAGTTTCTAACAGTGCAAAGGAATTGAGTAGTGAGGGTGGTTCATCAATGCAATGAGGGTCAGCAGTGAAACTCGATACAAACTTTTGAGCTAATTCTTTGCCAATGTTTGTGAAGAAGTTGTTAATGAAATTAATGGACTCTGTAGGAGAGGATTTAATATTTAATAACTCAGCATTTTGATTATTTTGTTTATTAGAGTACGTTATGTTTTTAATATTTTTCCATAAAAGCTTATTATTACTAATTGATTTTTCAAGTAATTCATTTTCATATTTTCTTTTTAGTTTTTTTATTAAATTATTACAAAAATTACGATATCTAGTGTAGCTTATTTTTAAAATTTTATTGAACGGATCATTGCGAAGGGACTTTTGAAGTTTGTTTCGGTGATTTATACAACGTAGGATGCCAGGGGTAATCCATGGTTTAATTATGCGCTTGGTTTTAGGTATTTTAGTAGTGGTCGAACTAGCGTCTATACTCTCTCTCAATATTTGAATTAATAAGTTGGTCGCAAGATTGGGGTCATTGTAAAAGAGTAGCTCAGTAATTTTTTTTTCTTGTAAGTACATGCCAACCTTTTTAAAATCAATTTTAGTTTTAGTTTTATACACATAGCTTGTTTTAGGTTTTAATTTTGATAGTGATAAAAAAGTTGTGAAATGGTCAGTAATAGTGGTTTGCAGTACCGCTACCGTGGCCGCTGTCTTTTTTTTATTAAGTCGCAACATAACATGATCCAGGCAGTTGTTGTCTCTGGTGGCAAGAGTATGTCCTGGTAAAATACTGTGCTGTGATAAAGCATTCAGATATGTGACGCGATTTTCATATTCATGTACCCGCTCTTTAATAGTTGGTTTAAGATTAATGTTTATATCTCCCGATATAACAATATTTCTTTGTGAAGGCAGTGAAGCTAGATGCAAACTAAGAGAGTCTATAAAACCTTTTGCTTTATTATTGGAGGGTGAGCGATAAATACCCAAAATGGTGGTGTCCAGTATATCTAACTGTAGACAAGAAGCCTCGTTCAATTGTATTTCCTTTACTTTATGTCTTAGAGTATTTTTTACATAAATAACTACGCCATCATTTTGGTTCAGTAACTTACTAGTAAAGTAAGATCGATAATCACTAGTTTGTGGTAGTGTTTTGTTGGTGTTGAGTCTACACTCTGTAAATATTAAAACATCTATTTCTATGCCCAATATAGGTAATGTCAGCATAAAATCATCAAAGTTTGCATATATGCTACGAATGTTTTGTGTTAAAATAGTTAAATCAGATTTGTTTACATGTACATATCCCGATAACTCTGCAGTTTTACATTCTAAAGTACGTGCTATTTCAATGTTGTCTATCTCTGTAATAGTTTGTAGAAAATCAGACATAATTTAAAGAATTGTGTACAAATGTTGCAACTAGTAAGCCGCTACGTGAATAATTGACAAGGCCATGTGTGAGGAAATTAGATACAGTCAAAATTGAGATTTGTGTAATAGCTTCCATGTGAGGCATGTAATGTAATGTGTGTAATGCATGTATGTAAAGTTTTTCGTCAAAATTATAATAACTGTGTAGTGTGTAGTGTAAGTGTAGTGTTATAAATGTATTAATCTTTTTTACAGGAGTAATTTGAGATATAGTTTTTAATATTGATGGTTCTTCTATACTTTTTCTGAAAATAATAACAATAAATGTAAATATAATTTCTAACTTAAGATCATATAGTCATACAGACTGCATAAGGTTATTAATATGACTTTCACTGTGTATATGAATGATAGGAGTGTTTTCATTTTTTCTTACGTATACACGTCCAAAGGAAGTCCAGCAGAACTTGTAGTTCTTCGATTTCGTAAGATCTCTTGCAAGAAAGAATAGACGGGACGCCTTTGCCGTTAAATGTTCAGCCACGTAGACAGGATTTTCTTCATTTTTAGTTAAACCAAGATGTTTTGCACGTAGTTTGCTTTTGTACTTTATATTAAATGTTTTACTCGTTTTCAGAATATCATTTTTAAGAATGGTAGAGGACAGTTCTACAACGATGGGTGTATTCGTTTGTCCTTCTTTTTTCGCGCGCATTCTAAAAATATCTCTGATATCCGATTTTGATATATTACAGTTAATAGTTTTTCCCAAGTGCATAACCATATTTAGTAAGTCCTCTCTTGACTCATTCATATTTTTTGGCACATTTTTAAACTCAATGCTAGATTTTCGTTCTGATCTCTGCAGGTCTTCGATTTTGTTTTCCAACAGTGATATATACTCCCTATCTTTCTTTGTTTGCCGTTCCAATTGATCCAATTTTTTGGTTAACTCTTCATTTTGCTTAGTAAGTAATGTTACTGAGTTTTCGATGTTCTCGTTTGTTTTTTTAATTTCAGAAAGGGTAGGGGTAAACAAGTTTTTAAGTTGTTTTTCTTGATTCGCCATTAGAGATTCAATCATATGTCTTACTTCTTCTCGAAATTCACAAAAATGTTCGCTAAAATCATCTTCTCTCGGTCGTTTCCCTCGAAAAACGGCATGTCTTGGAGGAGTGGGGTCAGAGCTCCTTCCCACTAAGTTTATATTATCTTCGCTAGCTGATTTGTCAAGCAAGCTAAGTTCTCTGCTTTTAGATGAGGCTGCAGCTTTAGGCATAGTGCAAGCAGAATTTGTATTATAAGATAACAAACGTCGCAAATGCCAGTAGTACGTACAATCACAGCCGCTGTTTAGTAGATCGAGTACCAGGATAACAAGAGCGTACTGGAGATTTCGTCACTTATGTATGTCCGTAGCGTAGTTCGTAGCGTGCTGCTACGATCGATCGACGGTGCTACGTGATGGTTAGAGCGTATCGTAGCGTTGATGTCGCAGTATATCCTCCTATTGATTTATGCACTCCTATTATCTGGGCCCGATTTAATTTGTTAAAATTCAACTATTATTTTTAAATTATAGTAAAACAAGCAACACTCTAGACGTGCACTCTATAAGCGGTCCGAGGGGGAAGAGGAAATATTTTAACAGCATATAACTTACAGATGACCATGGTTTCCGATTGATATTATAAAATATCGATATTTTGTGGCCGATAATATGGAAATATCGATATCACTATCGATTTATATATCTGAAATCCAAAGCAATTGGTTGTGATGATGTGAGCAGACAAATGATAGTTTTAAGCTTGAAAAATACTCTTCCAGTAATTACCCATATCATTAATGCGTCTCTTGCCTCCGGGGAATTCCCATCTATTTGGCGTAGGGCTCATGTTCTGCCTCTGCCCAAAACCAATAACCCGACCTCTCTTAATCACTTTAGGCCAATTTCAATACTTCCTTTTCTATCTAAAATTCTTGAGTCTGTCGTACATCGCCAATTGTCAGCTTTCCTTCAAGAAAATGGTATCCTCAGCCAATTTCAATCCGGATTCAGGCCAGGCCATAGCACAACGACCGCTTTATTGAAGGTTACTGAGGATGTGAGAAATGGGATGGAGGCCTCCAAGTTAACGGTGTTAGTACTCATTGATTTCTCCAACGCCTTTAATGCCGTTGACCATGACCTTCTCCTTGCAATTCTCTCTCATTTGCGAGTCTCCTGCGTTGAACTGAATTGGTTTTCTTCTTATCTTCGTGGACGGCGGCAGGCTGTTCGGACCAAAGACACGCTGTCTGACTGGTGTGACCTGGCTGCCGGCGTTCCGCAAGGCGGTATACTTTCTCCTCTTCTCTTCTCAGTATTTATTAATATGATCACACCTATCCTTAGTAGCTCTCACCATCTATATGCTGACGACTTGCAAATCTATGCTCAGGCCGAGGTCAGCAATTTGGATACTGCAATTCTCGCAATCAATGATGATCTTCAGCGTATTTCTGAATGGTCCAGCAACTTTGGTATTCGGGTTAATCCGGGCAAGTGTCAGGGCCTTATTGTAGGCAGTTCACGTACCTTATCTAAACTAGATATGAGTTCGGTTGCAGCACTGTGCTATAACAATGAAACTATTGAGTTTACTACTCATGTTAAGAATCTGGGTTTGATAATAGATAACACATTAAGTTGGCTACCTTATGTAGATTCCATCAGTCATAAAGTCATTGGCATATTAAGATCGTTTTACCATTTCAAAAATTTCCTCCCGATTCCTACTAAGATTCTCCTCGTCCAAACAACCATTCTTCCAATCTTTGATTATGCTGATGTATGTTGTGCTGATTTCACTGAAGAACTTCTAAACAAATTGGATCGCTTACTCAACAATTGTATACGTTTCATTTTCAATCTTCGTAAGTATGACCATATCTCTTCATTTCGTAAAGTATTAAATTGGCTGACAATTCGTCAACGAAGGGATCTTAGAATATTGTCCACTCTATTTTCTATATTAAATGATCCATATGCTCCCGAGTATCTCAAATGTAAATTTCAGTACCTGGGTGACTCTCATAATCGTGTCCTTCGTTCAAGCAGTAAGCTTACTCTATATATTCCTTCTCACCGCACTGGCTTCGTGTCCAACTCCTTTCAGTGTCATGCAATACGGCTCTGGAACGCACTACCTCCCCACATCCAAGAGGCCAAAAACAAACTGGCTTTCAAGCGGTCAGTTCGCAGTCTTTTTTTGGATTCTCCACCTTTATCCAATTGATACATCTATCCTCATTGTTTCTGTATTTGTTTGGTATGTATTTATTAATTATGTATTTATCCATATTTATTCAACTTAAAATATTTATTCGCATTGATATATGTATGTGTATTTACACGTTATTGTATTTTTAGATTTTTTTTATACAATTGTTTTTGCACTACCTAATTAATCATTTTGGACTCAACTTTCCGGTTGACTGGTAGAGAATGCCTAATGGCATTAAGTCCGCCAAATTGTAACTTATTTTGTGCAATTAAAGATTAAATAAATAAATAAATAAATAAATATCGATATTTTATTAATATCGCTCATTTCATTCCTAGTGCGAGGTTTCAAAGCAACCGGAACTATTAGAGAAAATCGTATGTCCAAGTGTCCGTTACCGCCCAACAAAGAGTTTAAAAAGACAGAACGTGGTTCACTGAACTTCAAATCCACAAGAGTCCAAAATATCGTTGTATGTAAGTGGAATGATAACAGCGTAGTAACAGTGGCATCTGATGCTGCTAAAGTTATGCCATTACATAATGTAAAATGCTATTCACAACAACAAAAGAAGTACGTGCAAGTGGATCAGTCAGCTATCATTAGAAAATATAATGAAAATATGGGAGGCGTAGACAGATCAGACCAAAAGATTGGTCTGTAATGTACATCAATATGGGGAAAAAGTGGTATTTCCCTTTGATTTGTCACAGCATAGATATGGCTGTACAAAATGCTTGGCAACTGTATCACACTGATGGAGGGGAAGATTTCGGAGAAGAGTAGCGACTGGGTTACTTGAAACTTACTGCCACAGAGAAAACAGACAGCCAGGTTGCTCTTAAGAAAGCTTTCGTTGCAGCTCAAATTATGATGATAATAGGCATTTCGTACTTATGATGATAATAGGCATTTCGTACATTATCAAGACAAATAACTAAGGTGTCTGCACCCGTACCACCATCTTTTATCGCGATCCAGTTTAGGACCTAAACTGAGTAGAATCGTTATATCCGTACTACGGCGCTATCTACGACTATGACAGCGATGCAGTTTAGGAACCAATACTGAACCGAGCGGAATATGAATCGCTTTTATAAAGATGGTGGTAAGGCCCTGATTTGCCACAAAAAAGCTAAATTTTCCTGCATGACATGTGATCTATCATTGCATTCTAAAGATTGTTTCATATGTTATCACACAAAAATGTAATTTTGTTCTGTTCCTATACTACATAAAACAATAAATAATATTTTTGACATACTTAATTGTATTCTTTCTGACACTATGAAAAAGTAGCTTAAATTACTAGCATCCTTTTAAAAGAACACCATTTTCCTGGATTTCCGTGGGGAGATTTTTTTTTCTTTTCTTATTTTACAAAAGGTCAGGATCATAAAAGTGTTAAGGATCGTGGTATAATCCACATTAACGGATGCACTGGCCACTATAGTTTATTGTGATGTATTCTTTTGTGTTGTCATATAGTTTGAATTGGGTAACTATGTAAACAGGGATTACTTGTTAGTACACAAAATAAAGAACTTCTGGCGATTCACGGTGTTTCAGGTTATGGGCCCAGGCAGTATTTTTATCAAAAAATAGTCGTAAATAGTTTATTTTTCAAGCATAATGGCACAATCTACAAGGATAGAGTTGTTAGATAAAGAAAATTATGAAACTTGGAAAATACAAGTCCAGGCTTTACTAGTGAAAGCTGATTCATGGAGCTATGTAAGCGGCAGAACTGCGAGGCCAGAAGTGAGTAGCAGTGACGAAGGTTCGATCGATAAATGGATTGCGGCAGACGAAAAGGCAAAAGCAGATTTGGTGCTATCAATCAGTCCAAGTGAGCTTAAGCATATTAGAGGATGCGATACATCACGTGACATGTGGTTGAAGCTAGAATCAGTCTATGCGTCAAAAGGTCCTGCACGTAAGGCAATTTTATTAAAACAGTTGACTCTATGCCGTATGCAAGAGGGCGAGGATGTTAGAGAGCACCTATCTAAATTTATAGGAGCAGTAGACAAGCTCAACGATATAGGTATACAAATTCATGATGATTTGCTATCAATTTTGTTGCTGTACAGTCTACCTGCGAGCTATGAGAATTTCAGATGTGCAATGGAATCCCGCGATGAGTTACCTAAGGTCGATGTTCTAAAGATTAAGATTTTAGAGGAGGATAGCTCACGACGTCAATCTAATATTCTTGAGGTACAAGGAGCCATGTATGTGAAAGGAAATGGACCAAAAGGGAAGAAATCCTTGTCAAAGAAAACTAAGCATGAGAGTAGTGCTTCCAACACCAATGAAGGTTTTAAATATAAATGTTTTAAATGTCACAATGTAGGTCATAAAGCTAGTGAATGTCGTATAAAGAAAAACAACCAAGATTCTAGGTGTGCAACTGTAGAAAAAGTAGAAGATATTTTTGAAGTTTTTAATTGTAATCAATCTTTTAATAATTTTCAGAATAATTTTATTTTAGATAGCGGTTGTACATCACATCTTTGTAACAAGAGGGAACGATTTGGTAAAGACTTTGTACATTACGATGCGAAATTAAATCTAGCGAGTAATCTGTCGACAAGTGTCAAAGGTAAGGGTAATATAACTCTTTATGCTTTAAATGATCAATCCAAAGGTCAGATCAAATTTCAAAACACTTTATTTGTCCCTGATTTGAGAAGTAATTTGGTTTCCGTGGCTAAAATTACTGATACTGGTCACGATGTCATTTTCAAAAGAGATAACGCCCTTGTTATCGACAAACAGGGTTTGGTTAAAATGACTGCAGATCGCGTGGGGAATTTATATCGTGTGAGAGAAATGAAAGATCCGATGAATGTAGCTTTGAATGCTGAAAATGTAGATTTACGTTTGTGGCATGAGCGCATGGGACATTTGAACGCGAGAGATCTTAAAAGGTTACTAAATGCTTATGAAATTGACGTAAAGACAGATGAGATGAATGCGTTGTATGACTGTGACATTTGTGCGAAAGGGAAGATGACTACGTTACCGTTTTCAAAAACGAATAGTCCATGTAATACAAAACTTTTGATTGTACATTCGGATGTGGTGGGTCCGATGAGAACACAGTCACTTGGTGGAGCTAAATATTTTGTTACTTTTATAGATGACTGTACTCGTTGGTGTGAAGTCTATCTTTTAAGTAAGAAAAGCGAAGTATTAAACGCTTTTAAAACATATAAGGCTTATGTTGAAAACCAAACAGGTATGAAGATAAAATCTCTTCAATCGGACAATGGTGGTGAATATTGCAACAAGGAATTCGACGAATTGGTACGAGCTGAAGGTATTCAACGTCGATTAACGGTGGCACACACACCTCAAATGAATTCTGTCAGCGAACGTCTGAACCGTACACTTACCGAGATGGCGCGATGTATGTTGTTATCTTCAGGATTAAGTACAGGTTTTTGGGCTGATGCTGTTGTGACTGCTTGTCATATTAGGAATCGTTGTCCGACGAGTAGCTTAAATGGTGACACTCCATATGTAAGGTGGTATGGAAAACCAGAGAACCTTGTTTACATTAGAAGTTTTGGTTCAAAATGTTTCGTCTTGGACAAAACGCCTAATAAAAATAAGTTCGTGGCAAGAGCACGTCAAGGTATTATGGTTGGATATCCAAGAATGTCCAAGGGGTATCGAGTGTGGATACCACAAGAGCATAAGGTTGTCATTGCAAGAGATGTCAAATTTCAAGAAAATGCTTTCATAAAAACTGTCATTGAATCTCCAATTTCAGAAAATAAATCTGACATTCAGAAGAAGTTTGTGGAAATAGAGACAAACGAGAATATTTCTAATAATAAAGAAATAGATAATGTTTCTAGCAGCAGAGACATAGATGCAGATGAAAATGTTATAGGCCTATTGCCGATGGAAAACAATACTATAAATAATGAAAACATCAGCAGCGAACCTATTTCGATATTGAAACGTGGTCCAGGTAGACCGAAATTACAAAAGGGTCAACGAGGTAGGCCAAAAAAGGTCTTCAATATGATCAAAGTAGAGGAGCCACTTACGACAGCTGATGAGATTATTACAAGTGATCAACCAATTGAAGAAACGCGAGATGAAATAGAACATTTAGCTGCTGCAATAGAAATTTCATTAGATGATGCGATGTCTAGTGATGAACGTCAGGGCTGGATAGATGCTATTGTCTCCGAAGTAAAAAGTCTTGTCAAAAATAAAACTTTTGAAATTGTGAAAAAACCCGTTGATCGTCAAATTGTTGGATGTAGATATGTTTTAGTTAATAAGTGCAATGTCGATGGATCTGTGAAGAAGAAGGCACGACTGGTAGCAAAGGGCTATAGCCAGAAATATGGCGTAGACTACTACAAAACTTTTGCACCTGTGGCCAGACTTCAAACAATTAGATTGTTGAGCGCAATCGCTGCGGAGATGGATATGGATATTCATCAAATGGACGTGGACACAGCATATTTGAATGGTTTTCTTGATAAGGAAGTGTATATGAAAATTCCTGACTTGATGGAAGATACTTTACGTAAGCTTATTGATCAAGAAAATGATAATTCAATTGTGGGACAGCGTGCCAGAAAGATGTTGAATAATATTCATGCAGGAGGAAACGCTTGTATCTTAAAGAGATCATTGTATGGATTAAAACAATCGGGTCGTCAATGGCATTTACGGTTGGATGAAAAACTAAAAGCGATGGGTATGCAACCTACGATAAATGAACCTTGTCTATACTTCAAGAAAAATGCGGATGACAGAATGCTTTTTGTGACAGTATACGTCGACGATATTTTGATTGCTTTTCAAGATAATCAATGGATTATTGAATTCAAGAAAGATTTATCAACAGAATTTGAACTTAAGGATTTTGGACCCGCAAAATGTTGTCTGGGTATTGAAATAGACAAAAACGTTAGTGGTATAAGACTATCGCAAAGGAAGTATGTAAATAGTATTTTAAAAAGGTTCAGTATGTGTGATTGTAATCCCGTTTCAACACCAATGGATACTGGAACAAAATTCGATATCAGTATGAACGCAAGTGGAAATGAGAAATGGCCTTATCGTGAGTTGATTGGAGCTCTTATGTATTTAAGTGTTGGGACAAGACCTGATATTTCTAATACTGTTTCAAAGCTTGCACAGTTTACTGAAAATCCATGTAAAGTACATTGGTTGTGTGCTAAAAGAGTTCTTCGATATTTAAAGAAGACTATAGATTATTGTTTAAATTACAGAAAAACAGGACAATCAGTTCAAGGTTTTTGTGATGCTGATTGGGGTAACTGCAGTATAGATAGACGGTCATATTCTGGATACGGATTTATACTTGGAGGTGCAGCTATTTCTTGGAAGTCACAGAAGCAGAGGACGGTAGCGACATCTACAACAGAGGCTGAATATGTAAGTTTGGCTGAGGCAATGAAAGAAGCTGTGTACCTGAATAGTTTAATGAATGAGATTGGTATGATAGGGCTGTCCAAAATAGAAATGCATGTCGATAACAGAGGTGCGCTTTGTCTCGCCGAAGATCCGGTTTTCCATAGTAGGAGTAAACACATTGACATAAAATATCATTTCATGCGTAATGTGTTGAAGGATAAGAATATTACTTTGAGACATTTGTCGACAGATTCAATGATAGCCGACATCTTTACCAAGTCCTTACCTAGTGCTAAACATTTAAAATGTGTTGATGGCTTAGGGTTAGTGCACTTAGGTTAATGCAGATTATGAGGGGCGTGTTAAGGATCGTGGTATAATCCACATTAACGGATGCACTGGCCACTATAGTTTATTGTGATGTATTCTTTTGTGTTGTCCTATAGTTTGAATTGGGTAACTATGTAAACAGGGATTACTTGTTAGTACACAAAATAAAGAACTTCTGGCGATTCACGGTGTTTCAAAAAGAATATTTAATTTCATTATATTCTGATAGAAAAATCGAATTCCATAACAAGTGGCATAAAGAAAAATATATTTATATTGACTTTGTCAGTTTATCGTATTAGTAGTTAAAAGAGTTAAACCGAAAATATTACTATTTCTTACTGAGTTCAAACTCGTATACTCATAAAGACAGTCACAGAACAAGAAAAATTTGATCGACCCATATAAAGTTGATTAATATGTGACTTCAAAGATACTCATCAATAAATGGCTAATTGATCTAAACGACATTTTGCATGAAATTGAGTTAGTTACATATTCGGAAACAGTGCATTTTTCTGCATCGTTTGATGTGGGTTTCAAGTTTGTACGAGAACTTTTAAATAAGCCTTCATTTTGGAGATTATTGTGCCAAACGACACAAAATGAAGCAGTTTTAGAGGTGGGGTAATTTAGACTATTTAAGGTTTTTTTTTAATATGAATCCACGAATCTGTTGAACCAATTTGGTTACATCATTTGTAATTACCTCATGCGTTCACACAATTTGCTTTTTCCTTACATTTATTCGTATGTCGCTTGATACAATATGCGTGCTGTGAAAATTATAGACTTTTTTAATTATGATAAACACTCATATGAATTGTTGGTTGAATCATTTTTATTATTTAATATTTGTAATGCTGTAGTGTTTGTAACCAATTATTACGTCAATATGCAAACATTACAGGCGTTTGAATCGTCAAATATTTTATAGGAGAGTTAATAACTTATGTCGGTTAGCTTAATCAAATTACGCTGCGCGACACTACTTTTTGTTTATGTACCTAGGTTACATTGAGCGCGGGCACATCAGTCATCCGACAGAATCGCGTCGAAGCAGGTGTGTGCTTGTTTGTTATTAAACGGGTGATAATTTTGAGGTAAATACTTATTTATTTTATTGAATGTTTATTATTTTTTTATTGAAAAGCTTTCTGCAGGCACATTTCCACAGGAAATCGGTTTGGTTTAGTCTATTTTTTAAATAATAGGCCTAGTTAATTTTCATTGCGATTTTATTTGTGATTAATAGGTATTTTTGTGGGTACTTTATAAGTTTTTAATATTCAATTATTTTTAAATTGTCTGCTTAATAGTTTATTAAACACGTTGTAACCTAGTTAACCCTGGGTTAGCCACTGGTGCCCTCTAAATTATCTTAAGAAATGTGAGTGTATGCGCATTGACTCATTCACACACATACATTTTTACCCTTTAGTGCCCAAGGTCCATCTTCATAGTTCACCTAGGTGGTCAACGGGCAATTATTTTTCATGTGGTTCACCTAGGTGGACCACGGGAAAATCTTTTTTCCCCTTGTCCACCCAGATGAACTACGCAAGTGGACCACGGGTAATGATGGATTTTTATTTTTAAGACATGCCGGTTTTCTCAAAACTGTGATAAATGATTGTCCTGCTAGGATTTTTTGACGTCTCGTTTAAATTCTTTAGATAGGTACATCTACTAATATTAAGTATCTGAAGCGTTCTGTATTACTTGATTAGCCAACGTTCTTATTACCAACTTTTTATACAGGGTGTCCCATAAGTCCCTTGAACTGAAAAAAATTAATAAAAATAAAACTATCTACAGTATGAAATTTATTTTTATTGCTTAGTGATCTACATTAAAGGGGAAGTATTTTTAAAAAATCACTTCATCCAAATGTTCTTCATTTCGTTCTTGGCATACCTGTAAACGGTGACTAAATTTTTCTATCACTGCGCGGCAAGTAAGCTCTGAAATGCTTGAGATTTCTCGTCGGATATTTTCTTTTATAGTTCATCAATTGATCGCGGGTTTGTTTCGTAAACTTTATTCTTAAGGTAACCCCATAAGAAAAAGTCCATTGGACTCAGATCAGGACTTCGTGGCGGCCACGGGATGTTTCCTCTTCGAGATATCATTTTGTTAGGGAAAAGTTGACGAACGACGGGCATAGCGGTGTTAGATGTATGGGCAGTTGCGCCATCCTGTTGAAACCAGGTCCGGGTATTGAAACCTGGAAAATTATGCAGCTGTGGTGTAAAAAAGTCCTCGATCATTGCCACATACCGCTCCGAAGTAACAGTAACCGCGCGACCATGATTGTTCTCAAAAAAGTATGGGCCTATGATGCCATGCGCTGACATAGCCGCCCAAACTGTAACTTTAGGGCTATGTAAGGGTCTTTGATGTTTACATCGTGGGTTTTCGCTACTCCAGTAGCGATCAATTGATGAACTAAAAGAAAATATCCGACGAGAAATCTCAAACATTTCAGAGTATACTTGCCGCGCAGTGATAGAAAATTTCAGTCATCGTTTACAGGTATGCCAAGAACGAAATAGAGAACATTTGGATGAAGTGTTTTTTAAAAAATAATTCCCCTTTAATGTAGATCACTAAGCAATAAAAATAAATTTCATACTGTAGATAGTTTTATTTTTATTAATTTTTTTCAGTTCAAGGGACTTATGGGACACCCTGTATTTATAGAAGACCGATATGGAGCCCCGACGGCGAATTTATTTTAAAAAAGAAATTATGAATGATATTGCTCTGCAAAAAGAAATCATGGAAAAAGAGAACAAAAAGCCAATGACAGATTCAGAAGATACTATTGTGACAGTCTTAGGTAGTTCATCTTATCATGAACAGAACAAAATAATTTTGGTCACCAGGTAAACGTTTTACTCTAGTTTTCCAGATAATAATGTGGCACGGAGGTACAATTTTATAGGTTAATATTCAGGCATAGTATCAGTGGTGAAAGCTTTATTCCGAAATGTATTTAGAGTATGTAGTTGATTATGTCTTATTGGGATGGTTTTACCGTTATTCTTGAGACTTTGTTATTAATCTTAATTGTGTTCTTTTTTTTAATAAAAATGATGAGAATAGTGTATAGCCTGGGCTGCAAATTTATGACCATAAAACCTACCAGTATATTATGAGGAAATCTTTAGAAGACGACAATGCTGAAGAGATAGCATATAGATAGATATAGATAACATATCACAGACAAAAATCGGGATGACATGGAGAAAAAAAATTCTACAAAATATTCATTCTACGGAACTTAATATATATTCTACGGAAGAAGGGCTGCGCTCGCGCTCAGGTTACAGGCGACAAATGCGAGGGTAGTTTTATTAAAACAGTTAGTTTCTAAGGTCAAGATGCAAAATACGCGCTCTGGACATAATTATGTTAAGTGTTTTATGAAAGCAAACTTTCACATGGAGATATATGCCTTTTTTCGACTGTGAAAAACCATTAAAGCCTTAAAATAATAATTATTTTAATTTTAATGAGTTATATGCAATGAAGTATAGCGCTTTAGTACAATTTTGTTTTATTATTTATTATATGATTTAAATTACATTGGTTTTCATCTCCGGAGAATCTCGTAGACAACCGTGAAATTTTAATGACATCACCACTATCGGAAGATGCCGAATACATTCTAAACGACATGCCTGAGGTATGGAAAGATGTTTTTGGTCAAACGGGTATTACAGTCACATTTATCTCCTGCCCAGACTGGACCAAACAAAGAAATACCAAGCTTTGACTATGTGACCTCTAGCCCTTATCCATTACAACAATTTTCTGACAAGATATTTCAATTGCTACTACACTTAACGAAGAACTAACTCCTTTTGCGCTCGTAGCATCCAGTTCTGATAATTTCCCTGCTATTTGCTTAAGCGATTTACCATCAATTTGTCTTCTCCGTCATGTCATGTCTTCTCCGTTACACACACACACGTCGATTGTCACGATAACTTCTGTCCAATTTATGATGAAAACTACTGGACTATGACACAGCGAACTGCTCACTATTATAGTGCACCTAACTATTCTGGTTATAACGAAATCTTGTCTCCATGCAAAGGATCCAAAATACGGTTCCGCTGTTCATCTAAGTGTTCTATTGTGAAAAAAAAATGCTTAATAAATATTGTTAGAAGATATCTCACTATAAAAGGGAAAGTACTTGATGATAAAGGCTCTCCGTGTCTACTGAAGAAATCAGTGTTTTAAAAAATTCACGATCTTTGATATGATTATTTGGGAAGTCAAAAAAACCGGTGGGCTTATGTAGTTAAGTACTGTAAAAAGGAAAAAAATAGATGTTTGAAACACAAAGTGCCTAGCAAACGTAAATCTACTTTAAAATACATTGATAAATACTACTTTTAAATACATTTTTAAAAAATGTTTTCGTGTCCTCGTGGTCAAGTTATTCGGTTTTATTATAAGCGTAAATTTGTCCTGCTTGGATTTTACCAATTTTGACATTGCAAAAAAGGCATCTTGTTATGTGCAGAATGAAACCGTGGCAAAGAGAGGAGCTAATGAATTCGATGGTTGCTTACTAGTCTTTACAGAACTAAATGTTTGGAACTGTGATAAGAAATTTTGTTTCTGGTCGGATAACTGCACTGAGAAAAAAGGGAATCATTGTATATTCTCTCATATATCTTTTGTGTTAGAAAATTCAACGTGCACATAAAGCATAGGTTTATAGAAATGGGCCTCACGCAAAGCGAGGGTGACAGTGTGCACGCTCCTATTGAACAGGAACCGGACGAATGGCGTTTATACAGAATACCCCCTACGAATTCCCGAACACAACATTAGTTTTTTTAGATCTCTCCCTTGTTCCAGTTAAATAGATAGCTTATCATAAAGCTACCGGTGAAAACAAAATTGTTTGAATTTATTTACTAATGTTATTTTTTCACTTCTAATGAGTTTTTTTTTGTTTTTGTGATTTTATATAACTTTCAACTTTGTTATTTAACATTGGGTAGGGTACCCCTAAA
The DNA here is from genome assembly GCA_947347705.1 of Nymphula nitidulata. Lineage (NCBI taxonomy): Eukaryota > Metazoa > Arthropoda > Insecta > Lepidoptera > Crambidae > Nymphula > Nymphula nitidulata. The sequence goes on along the minus strand of OX374636.1, from coordinate 8,653,748 downwards.
AGTACCTATCATTATAATATTTGCTTGTGTCAAAAGTAATATATATTTTTTTATTGTTTCTGAAAATTTTTGTTATTAAAACTTACTTATTATCAATGAATATAATATGAAAGTCAGGTACTAATAACAGCGGGCCTGCAATAATTATGTGTAATAAAATGGGCAAAATAATATTAAAAATAAAAGTTAAATCATATTAAACACTTTGATTTGTTCACGAATAAAAGTTTGATCAAACAAAAATTGATTTTATTAACCATTCTTGCTTAATCTAAGTCGTTCCATCTTAAATGACTTTACTATTGAGGTAAAACAAAGTATTATCTGCACATAATACTGCCTCTTTTTCCAAGAAAAAGGTCTGATATGCATATATATAACATAGAGATGTCTGTAGTATATCGTCACAAATTCACAAAGATACTCTTATATTACAAAATATGAGTCTAAAATGTTGTTGTTATGCAACAATCAATGCTACATAACACTACATGATTGGTAAGAAAATCAATTGTGTAGAAAAATCAAGAAAAAAGTTACAGCAAATTCTATTCAACACAAACTTCAAACCGCTCTCCTGTAAAGTAGGGATTATGCAGAAGTAACTTTATTCTATGCATAGGTCGATATAAGAAAACAAACAAAGCTTATAGACTTTCTACAATATGCCTTAACACAAAAATGGAGATGGGCAGGTCATGTCGCCAGAGCAAAAGATAACAGAAGGATAAAACAATTAACAATGTGGAAAGGCCCAGCGGGAAAAAGAAGAGTGGAAAACCAATAAAAAGATGGACCGATGATATAACAAAAAAAACTGGCCAAAGCTGGATGACATTGGGTCAAAATAGAGATAGTTGGAAAAGCTTGGAGGAGGCTTTTACCCTACAAAGGGATCAAATCAATAAAAATAACTAACCTACTAACATAACTTTCTACAGAGTCACTAACTAACACTAATAACAAATAATCTAAGTTAAATTAAAGTTAAAACAAAATGTATTGATTTGAGAAATAAACCTTTATTATTATTATTTATTAACAAATTTGGGGTGTTATACAAGATGAGCCTGGTTATTTAATATTTTATCCGTACCCAATTAGGGGTAAGGTGATGTGTTTGTTTCAGTAATGTATTTAGTGATATTTTTTTATTTATTCCTGTTCAGCGTTAACTGTTACTCTGTATTTAATAAATGTGATAACTTAATTGAATGGGCTATTTAATTACACTTAGCCTGTAACAATATTATTTACTTTCTTGATATGAACTTCAGGAGAACACAGTCTATTTGCCATGGACAAATCGGACACTCCATTTTCATACATCAAACAAGTGATTGCAATTCTTCCTAAACCAACTGTAAAACTTTGTGGTTACTGAATTTCCTACCAATTTTTAACTGTCGAGTGTCTGGAATTCGGTGTTACGTTTAGGTAACAAAAAGCGTTCCGTAAATAAGTGTTACAAGTGAAAAGGACTGGACTCGCTTTTAGGATAATCTGCCATCGATGGAACACATAAATGCTACAAATGATCTCCAAGAGATTGGCATGTAGATACACCTAGTCGAAGAACTATATTTCAATCTTGGAGTAGCTCTGACGTCACTCAAATAAAGGTTTTCGAGTTCATTACTCACATAACGACAAACAACTATAAAGCCTCTTAATCACGCGAAATTTGTGATTAGTCTAAGCGCATCTTTATTGACAGAAAAGCTATTTTCTCTCCTTTTTTTAATATTACAAATTCAAACTTAGCAATTAAGAATGGTTTATGAAATTTTGTCACAATTTAATTTATGACGAAGAAAATAATCCTTTCTCATTGGTCACAATCTAAGTCACAACACAGAAGAAGACAATAACAAAAGTACTATCTCAAGAATAAGAAATTGAATTGAGATCTCTCTCATCAGAGATTAGAAAGAGTATGTCTAAACTTCTAAAGAGATCTCATAACTCATCTGTCAATTCAATTCAATTCAATTTTTGTTTTATGGCCTCTGTCAGATTTGACAATTTCGCCAAGATCCAGTTTTGGAAAAGACATGCTGAGAATGAGACTTTGACATTGACAGTTGTTGCTTTTTTTGTGATGTTCTCCCCATAAAGGGAAGGCAAAGGAAACTAAGCCCATACAACACTTGAATAATAAAACTACGCCGCTTTTATAGCTCGATGTTCGCTTCGACACAATTTTTAATTATTATAATAAAAATTTTCACTGACGCCACAAAAACCCGCCAAACACTCCTGACTCTACTTAAACTTCGATACCTAGTTGTTTTTTTTGTTAGGGCTTGACGGCAAAGAGTATAGCCCATACAGGCATATCTAAAATTATTTTTTTTGTTTGTCCAATCATTGCTTAAGAAATACGGGTGTAACACATTTAACAATGCATATTGTGAGTCATTGTTTTCTTTGTTATGGTCACTGTGTCACGGTGGTGAGGCCACGTCTGGCTGGTTGAGTTGTCCGTACACTTTACTCTACAGGCTACTCGGTCAAGCAGGGTCCCGAGTTCGCATCCGATAGGAGCAAATGTTTGTCTAATGAGTACGAGCATTTGTTCACGAGTCATGGATGTTTTCATCTTTATTTAGTAATTTTCTTATATTTATATTAGGTACACATATTATTATCAATATTTCTCCGTCATCTAGCATCCCTAACACAACCTATTATTGATGCATACTTTGGGCTACCTGATAGGTTCCCCCCGTCTCTTAGTTTTGTGTATTTATTATTATTATTATTTCCATAGTGCACGTCAATGCAAGCACTTGTAAAGAACGAAAGTAATAAAACCAAATTTACCGGATTTAACTCGCGTTTAATTAGATGTTACTTTATTATTATATACCCGACGCTTCGATTACTTTACAGCGATTGTGGTCACGGGAAGACTGAAGATGTCCAATGTCTTTGATAAGTTTTAAGTCTACCGTCACTTTGTGTTACATTTTGAGCGGTCCGAATCAAGATTACGGAGCTTACGGTGTCAGTTTTTGGGCAGTTTGTTGGGCTTGGGACTTTATTATTCTCATGATGGGATCCCAAGCTGGTGACTCCAACCATCCTCTCTATTGAAATTGGGATGTTTTTTGATTTCAATAGCCTCACGTAACATTCTAGGAATGAAACTGTGTTCTTTGGCGAGGATCTGGGGTTTATCAAATCTGATGTAGTGATTGGGTCCGTCAAGAGCGTGTTCACACACTGCCGACTTCGTTTCGCGCCTGTGTTTTACGTCAGCTATATGTTCTTTTACCCGGGTGCCTATGCTTCTCTTTGTTGGACCTATTTAAGAGAGGCCGCAGTCAGTCGTAGTGCTCGCGAAAATGTAAGACAATAGTAAACGAAAATAGTATAACATTGCCTGCATTAATACATAGAAATGTTATAAAATTATGAAATAAATGAGATGTGTTTGAAAGTTGCAATATAGCCTATTTTTTTATACTAAGCTCAGCAAATGATTCAACACCACCTAATGTGAAGCGGTAAGAGACCAGTGGTGACAGCTAGTGCAGCTTGAAACACACTGTTCTAGCCGCCCCCAACTTGCCGGCCCATGAATTGCCTTTTCACGCCTCTTTTGAAGGAACCCATGTTATAGGAAGGAGGGAGCACGTGTGCTGGAAAACGATTCCAAGTTTTGGAATTCCGACAAAGAAACGAGTTACTAAATTTCTTTGTGCGTGATGTTGAGGTGGAGACAATAAATTGATGACTCCGAAGACCGGCACGCGTGCTCCTGAGTAGGAAGGGGGAACAAGGGATATTAGCGATGCAATGCAATGTCACGACGGACGAATCGTAAAGGCTAATAGGCTGTTCGTGAGCTCTACGTTGTCGTCAATGATACGGACGGCACGACGCGACGCTGCAATCTGTCCAGTGCATCGAGATATTGGCGGAGACATCCCACAGTTGCGAGCAATATTCAACGCAAGACCGGACCTGGGTTTTTGGACCAGCCCATGTTTTAATGTCGTATTGTCGTCACACAAAACAAACACAATATGGGTTAAGGCGGTCTTATCGCTAGAAGCGATTTCTAACGGACAACCGTAAAGTAAGGACTTTAGTTTCCGATTCTGCATTCCAGATCAGGAAACCGTGTTTGCTGTAAATCTAAGATGACAGTCTACGTGATGCTACTTTTAAGAGAATTTATAGGTAAGTAATATCAGTACCTATTAGTATGGATTTATCAGCGAAACTTATACCTAAACGGTTGTTAGCAATACTCACAACATGTATCCACTTCGTGCGTGACACGTGTCACGTAGTGGTGGTTCCAAGCAGCCAACCTCGTATTCAAAAATATAGATCACACTTGGAAACAATAGTTCTTTATTTTTAATGTACAGGATTCAATCTGGGGGTAATTTCAAACAAAATCTTCACCTGTTGCTTAAATTCTGTAATTGAAATTACACCTTAGATTTGCGCCACATTTAAAAATTAGTTCATTTGTCTAATGACATAATTTATTAATAAGCTGGCTTCTTCTTCTTTGTGTTTATTTATTAAGATCTAAATATTTTAACGAACACCAATGCGAAGATATTATTTATGCATACAGTCATTCCTTGATACAGTATGATTGTGTGCGAGTTCTTGAATCCAAAGATGAATTTCAATAAATCAATATTTTGACGACCGGCTGCCGAGTGGTTTGTACCCCTTGCTATACAGGCTACTCGGTCGGGGGTCCTGGGTTCGAACCCCGGTAGGAGGAAATGTTTGTATAATTAGTACGAGCATTTGCTCACGAGTAATGGATGTTTTATGTTTTTTTAGTATATTTCTAATACTTATATACATATTATTATATATTTTCTCGATAATCTAGTATCCATTACAACAACAGCTCTTAATGATGCTTACTTTGTTGGGCTAGAAATAGATAATAGATGCGAGTGTATATGAATATTATTATTATTTTGTTTCGATACAGATCTACTTTGTCGAATTCTAACTAATTTAGATGAGTGAATAGCAGTAATTGGTTTGGATATCTCCTATTATTTAGTCATCTGGACTGCCACGTATTTTATAAAACTGTCTGTAACTATGTACCACACACCTTTGAACAATATTTCATTTAGGTTAAGGGAACTATATGTGACACCTAATGAAATTAATAAAAAACAGTTATGTAGGTATTATTGTAATTGATTTCCAAAATTGCTTTTATTTCTCCATTTAACAATGGTTAAAAAATACATTTTAATAGAATTGCATTAGTTTTTGAACTTAATTATGTATTTGAGGTCCTTATAAATGTAGATATATGAGAAAATAACTATACAAGTGGATAAAAATATCAGAGCCAAAAACAACAAATATAAACAATCTGTTTTACCTATATTACACTAAATATTATTCTATTTTTTTTTTCAAACTAATCTTAAGACCAGAGTTTGGACGGATAGAAAATAGTATCTAAATAACTAAGTATAACATATCTTAGGGTGTTCAGGTATATCAAAGGTCAATCTGTCAGGCAATGGAATTAACTTCCTTAAGGCACAAATTTTGGATAAAAGGACAAGGCACATTTATTACAAGAAAATAAAGTATACCAGAAATCCTTTTAGTTAATTATCAGTTCAGTCCAGTAATATTGCCATTGAAGCAAACTTTTTAAAACCAAATTATAAAGTATTTTTTGTTTAAAAAGTTACATTTCTAGATGAAATACCCTAACACTAATCATAGACTTGTAACAAGTCTGGTGGGTTCTTTTTAAATTATTTTATAATAGCAATGTGTATTTACAATACGAACATTTTGTATTTGAATTGTATAATAATCTTAATCTATATTGCAATTAAAATCTAATTAGTAAATAATATCATTTTGATAAAAATGCGTGAAACTATACAACAAGCTGTATAATAACAATAAAACATTATAAATATCTTATTTTTTTATACAACACTTTGTGCTGGTTTATATACACCGTGTATATTTGTGTAACTACAGCATAATATGATTATGAATAACAGAACTTTGTTCAAGCACAATATACACAAAAAGCGATCAAGATGTCAGATAGTAAACATATTAATATGCTTATAAAATAAATTCTACTAACTGTAATGTATATTAAAATTTTAATTGTGAGATATGTATTCAGTTATAACACAATGTTATTCAAATAATCTTCATTATTGCAAAATTAGAAAAGTATATCATAATCAGTGATCTTTAAACAAATTCTTCTGAAAATTTTATTACTTACATTTCTTTTTAAATTCATGAAATATGTGATGAGATGAGTAACTGATATTGCAAAGAAATAATGCACATCCATTTCTTAATATATTGAAAGCCATGGTTAAACACAAATTGAGATCCTAATGGGCCTTATATACCTATCAGGCAACACTTGCTATTCCATATTAGTATTTCCAAATAAAAACTCACAGGTAGTGATATAAGTTCCAATTACAACCAACATTATACAACCTGTAATAAATTGTATGAAAAGGAATCTCCACCGAGTGAAAAATCATTCCAGATGGATGCATGAGGTCTGACAGGATCTCGGATTGTGTTTCCATAAAATTACACATGACAAACAATGTTTTGGATTGCCATGCCAAAAAAAAAAAATAGACATAACAATAGAATCTAACTACATAATAATGAGACACATTATAAACCATTCAAAACCGTCTATAAATAATGGCATTACGGTTTTGGCAGAATGTTGGTTAGTGTATGTCATAATTATACACTTCAATACATTCTTGGAGATTACAAAGCGCTATTAACACCACTTAATTTACTAAGCATACTACTCAACGACAATGTAAAACATTCAAATTTAAGTAGGTTGAGATACACGGAATTGTTATGACATTCAAAGAAAATAGTAAAACTATTGACTAAGTCCTTTACCCTATTTTGTAGACAACTACATGCCGCACTATCATAACAACTCATTTGTCTAATGAAGTTTTTCTGTAATAATTCTTCAAAACATTCATACTTAAAATATTTTCTCTTGAAGAGTCAGCTAAAATGAATAATCAATAAAATTAGTCTTTCATAATAATAATAATAATATGTAATGTACACACGACAGCACATCAAGCGTGACAGTTGCACTACGAAAGCCGCCTCTATTACGAACGCAATAAGGGTGGCCTAAATGTCAAACTGTTAGACTTGAGGTGCTGTCGACTTTACAAGTGAAATTAAAAAAGTTTCAGATATATTCAATACCTCAATAGATATATTTGTAAAATGTCACATATATATTTTTAGCAATAACTCGAGTAATTAAGGCGATACCACTTGAACATTGTTCTGATAGAGACAGAGAGGGAGATACGATTTCAGCGCGAGGAAAAAAGACAACAATAACGTGCGCACGTGTTACGTAAGAGATAAAGTAGAATTATTTTTTCTATTAAGAAACTGATTTTGAAAAAAATACAATAATAAAAATTAAGTATCTGAAAGTAATGATGGTTACCGATATGTGTAGAATGACGTCCACTGAGATCGTACCAGTCGTCGTCTCAGTCAACGGCCTCCTCCCAAACTCTCTTAGCGACCATCTGAGGAGATTGGGACTGTGTGACGGACCAGTAATGGCCCTTATTCTGGAGAACACATGCTAAGTCTAAATTTAAATTCAGTGCATCTCTTTCTCTCAATATGAATACGAAAAGGATGGCTGTCATATGAGTAGACATTTAGAAACGTGCGTTAAATTTTCGAACTTATTGAACGTTACAAAATTAAGTGTTTAAGAGGCACCTCGATACATGCCGTCAAAAATTGACTATGGTTCCTTTGAAAACGGTCTAAATTTAGTTGACAGCTCTAAACAAATTCTTGCTATTTTTTTTCCTATTAGATATTGCGAGAAAGAGACACACTGTACTTAAATTTAGACTTATAGTGTGTCTTCACAATAAGACCCAATGGCAGGTATTCAGAGGGCGGTTTTGCTCGTTATAGTGAACATGTCATTGCCTAAGCCCGTATTGTAATAGATTTTGATTTTTAAATAAAAATAATAATCGTTTTCTTTTTTTACTAATTTTCTGAGTACTAATACAGGGGTGACTTTTTTAATGCACCTGTATTAGAAAAAGACACTATTCCATAACATACAAGTTATATAATTGGTAGGATCAGCATGTCCACGCATTAATAATTCCAATAGTTTATTGCCATCATACTTAGTTTGCGATTGGGCTTTTTAGTTAGAATAGTCGCCTGTTATAGTTTATAACAGAGAAATGGAAGGAGAAAGTTCTTTGAATGTTTTCTTCTAAAAAGAAAATTGTTCACATTTGTGTTTGGCTTATATAAAATAATAATTGTATAGTCAATGGCAAAAAAGGAAACAAGAAGAAAAGCTGTAGGAAAAATAGGATGAAAACCTTATTATCTGTCAAGCGGCGTCATACCTCTGTAGGTCTATGACAATTGTAAAAACAATTAGGTCTAGAATCTGATACTTGACGGGTTAAAATGCTGTATATTCATGTGGTATCACGATAAGTTCAGTCAGATCATGATTAGCTAAGTGTATATATATATGAAAGAATCATTCGCAGAATGTATTAGCTATTTAAGAGGACAACGGTTTTTGAAAATAAACCATCAGTTTAGGTTTAAACTTTAGAATATATCCTCCCCTATCATATGGTATATCGTTCAATAGGGAATATGCATGAAAATATATATGATTTATTACGTTTATAAAATAATGTGTAAAATTAAAATGTCAAAAATGAAAAGAGAATTGATTTTAGCCAAAAAAATACCCAGAGTTAATTTCAATAATAAAACTGTAATATGGCCAGTGTATACTGTACTGTGACATCAAAATTTAAATCGGATCTCCCTGTCCAGCACGCATTTGAGTGGTTGTAAGTTGGGTATTTATCAATATTATTCCAAAATTGTTTCAGCTTTGTTAATTGTAGCGTAGTATCAATTTTAAAACCTAAAAAACGTGTATGCAAATTCCCTAATCAGTTTACTTCTTTAGTTTGTCTCTTCAACAGTCATGCGCGAATAAGACTAATAAATGATAAAAACGTCTGCACCACACAACACTTTCACTTCACATAAAATCACACTTCGGTGCTGTGTGTCTGTATGCGCACTTTCTTCTGGCTTCCATTCCTGTTTAGAGGCGGAGAATGGCCTGAGTATCCCGGGTTCTGTATGCCCAGGCCTCCGGGCTCGCCTTCTCTTGGTCTGGGCTTCTTCAGCGAGGATCTTAGAGGAGACCTCGTGATTGTGCTGGCGTCTGACAACCCTGTTAGGGTTGTCGCTGTAGTGTTGACAGAGCCAACGCTGCCGTGACCATTGGAGCTGTAAGGCTTGCCTGATGCGTCTGTCATGGATATACCTGAAACAAAAATGAAATATAGAATCCAGTATCTTCTTCTTAATAGTTTCCTTGCCTCATTAATGAAGCTTGTGATTCTATTTCAAGTTCATAAAACCTAACAATTCAAAACCTTATCCCTCTCATTACAAAACTGGAAATTTTATTTATTAAAAGACTGATAAAGACAACATCAGTTATAAAACAGAGGGCCTTGACAAGATATCAATTGACAAGCGCTACCGCTATCGCTAAATGGAAACTATGGGATTTGACATTTACAATCGAAAGTCAATCGAGAGCTTATGCCAATCCCATACATTTTCCGCTTAGCGTTAGCGATAGCGATTATCGAAAGGCATCTTGTCTAGGCCCTCAGGTCTTACTTTAATCCGCATTTTATATTAAGGAGGATTGTAGATGATATATGGGCGCTTCAAAGACGAGATAACTAGGTGGAGTGTGCGGATGGATAAAATGCAATATCAGTGTATGAGCAAGCTCCTACATAACTAACATTTTCGAGTTTGTAAATTGTATTATAATTTTGTATTATTTTTAATGACTGATAAACAAAAAACGCAACAATTGTCTTATGTCATTCTATCTCTCATCCAAATCCAACAAATATCATTTGAACATTCTTTTAATTTTAACACATCTTACATCTAAACATCATAATATTATTATGTTAGTCCAGGAGATCGATCCTACAGTCAGTTTATAAGTTTATTTTTAAATCGTTGGCAGATATGGTAATGTAACTTATATGTCTTACTTATCATTACTTACAGAAAAGTTCATAAAATTACGTTAAAATAGGTCCTTTTTGTTTTTATTTTCTGATTATACTTATGTAAAACCTTTTGTGAGAATAATAGTCATCTGATTAAATCAGAGGTCTTACCTCTTCCTTCCTTAAAACCGGGGTTGTTGATAGTGGTACCATCAGGTTCGCCTGTTGCGTTCGTTGGATCACCGCCAGTCCGCCGCGCAAACAACGCGTCGTACAGCGACATAATGAACAGGAGGCAGTTTATCACTATGCACACGATCTGAAAGTTAGCAATTGAATTCATTCATAATTTTATATGACATTAGACGCCACAAAGAATTGACCTCAGGCAGCTGAGAAAAAAATCTCGTCTATTAACAGCTCGGTGGCGCATGGCGTAGTGGTTTGTTTTCATGCATAGTTTGTTTGTACAAAAATTTTAATAGTTCGTCGATTTTTCCATTATTCACTATGGCATTATGGCGGGCGACATTTATTTATTTATTTAGGGTACACCAACAGCGATACATAGAGAACCAATCACAAAAAGTAAAATTGCTACAACAACTCTTGCATAGATGTACGTCAATTACAGGTATACACAACGTTCACCATACAATCCAAAAGAAAAAAGAAATTGGAATAAAATGCACTCAATTAAAATGAAATAAAGAGCTTAAAATAAAGAGCTTACATAAATTTCAATTTATCAATTACATGGAAACAGTGTAGTTTAATAGTTTGTTTTTAAAATTTGTAGGGGAATCATTAAATATATCTATATTGGTTACATTGATTGAGACATCGTTATATAAAGAGCTTATTCTAGATAGGGGGCAATGTAATCCCAAGTTAGTTACATGACTCGGAATGTTAAATATCTTACGGATGGGATGTCTGGGATAATTATAAGGGACATTTAGATTAATGTTATCGACAAGTTGAGTACACTTAATTTTATTGTATATTATTTTGTATAAAAACATCACATCCGCGACCAGGCGTCGGTTACGCAGAGACGTAATACCGAAAAACGTAAGTCTCTGGTTGTACGGTTGTCTGTGATGTATACCAGAACAGGAAAAAGCTAAATACCTCGTAAAAGCACGCTGAATGGATTCAATTCGTTGAGAAGGTGCTCTATAGACAGGGTTCCAGACAACACTAGCGAACTCAAGGTGGCTGCGTACTAGACTATTGTACAGAACGATTCTCGTATTTATCTGACGGAATTCCTTTGAATTTCTTTTTAGAAATCCTAACATACGAGCTGCTTTCTTTATCATTTTGTCAATTTGAAAATTAAATTTTAATTTACTGTCCAGTGTAATGCCCAAGTCACGAACCTCGTCAGCCTTTGTTAGCATCACCCCGCTCAGTGAGTAAGTAGTTGGAATCGGTAATTTTTTTCTGGTGAAGGAAATATAGCAACATTTGCTAGGGTTCAATGACATACCATTGGCCAAACACCATTTATGAATGTTGTTTAAATCACACTGTAAAAGATTTGAGTCTTCTTGAGATTTAATTGTTTTACTTATTTTTAAATCGTCTGCAAACATGGACACTCTACAGTTTTTTATTTGTGATATAATGTCATTTATAAATATTAAAAACAGTATAGGACCGAGATGGGACCCCTGTGGCACACCGGATTCAGCAAAATACATCCTGGAATCAAATCCATTCACCGCAACAACTTGCGGTCTTTTTGACAAGTAACATTTGAACCACTCCAGAAGCGATCCTCCTATTCCAAACTTTTCGAGCTTAGAAAATAACACGGGATGACTAACTTTGTCAAATGCGCTAGTAAAGTCAGTATATATTGCATCCTGTAAGCCCTTATCGACCTCCAGAGATACTGCGGATACGAAGGAGGCTAGGTTTGATTCAACTGAACGACCTCGTCTAAAACCGTGCTGAACGTCAGATATAATGTCTTCTACATGACTGTAAATTAAAGGGTAAACTAAGGACTCAAACAATTTTGAAAAACAGGACAAAATTGAAATAGGCCTGTAATTAATGACATCAGACTTGTCACCTTTCTTAAGCAGTGGTACTATTCTTGCTATTTTCCAAACATTTGGAAACATCCCATCACTTAGAGAACGGTTAAAAATAATTTTCAATGGAAGAGCGAGGACAGACCCGCACTTCTTAACAAACAGAGGAGGTACATTGTCGGGACCAGGGCCCTTCTGTACATTCAATTGCTTTATCTTTCTTAATATTTCTCTCTCACTCAACTTTAGACCAGTAGAGTAATGAATTATTTTAGGATCGAATTGAGAATTACTTATGCCAGTATTAGTGTAAATGGAAGAAAAATGGTTTGCAAAAAGATTAGCTATCTCTGTGCCCGATGAGGCGGAAGAGTCATTGAATCTCATTTCAGCGGGAAGTACAGAAAGACCCCTGCATCCTTACAAATGGTGGCATAGAGATAGAAGTCAAATAAACGTCACCAAAGCAGTGTTGCCATCAAGTTTGATAGAGTTGCCGTTTTCGATACTTCAGTTTGCCGTTTTTTTTTATATAAAAATCATAATACTATTTTTAGAATAGTAACTATATTATGAAGGAAAGGAAAAATTAACCTACTCATTAATATCATCGCCAGACAGATTTCTAATAGACTCAACTATTACCACTGTTTTCGGTAATTTTGTTTTATATGTTTGCTCTTCTTAGACTTTTTTTGAGTACCTACATGAGCCTGCAGAGTCACTATCACCAAGGATGATAGAAGTGCTTCGTCAGCTTGTTTGTCATCTAATTGTATAAAAAAAATCGACTCGTCTTGTATTGCGTTTGTATGGATACAAGCCAGCGTCGTCTACTCGTTCAATAAACGTTGTGTGATCGAAATTAGGTACTATTTATTTCCCACATAAAAGAAAAAAGTATGTTCACGTTTATTATAAGTATGTGAAACATTGAATTACCTGGACATAGAACGCTTCACCCCTCGTCAAGTAGAATCCCCTATCATCGCCCTGAACGGCGAACAAGCCGGCAGCAGCTATTGACAGCAAAGCTGAAATATTAATTTGTTTATTTTAAATAACAAAATAGATACTAAGATAATTGAAAATAGTGAGAATATTCCTACTCAGTTCAAGCGCAATAGATAAAATGTTATCTATAGTATACTAAATATGAATCCACAAAAAAAAAATGGAAATCTGGATGGTCGTTTGGGTAAAGTTTTTAATTTAAAAGTAGTAGAATGATGAAGATGGTGAAATAGATTCAAACTGTAACTCTTACCAGCCAGTAATGCCAGCGCAAGCTTCAACATCACAAGGTGTGTGTATTTGAAACCGACGCGTTCCTTGGAGGAGATCATGGCCAGCTGAAGAACAGACAGGACGCAGTATACTCCGAGCACTGACACTCCGATAGCGCCGACTACTCCCGCGATGTGGACCGCCGCTGTGAAGAATTTGATGCTAGTTAGACATATTATTGTAACAATGACAAATAAAGAAAGAAAACGATGAAAAATATATGCTCCAGGCGGGATTGTTACAATAAAGTAAGTGTTGAAACGTATCAAAAACATTAAAATGTGACTAGTTAGTCTTGTTAAGTTTCTACATAAGGAGGCACCAGTTAGTACTTAGTACCTCCTCAGAGTTTTATTTTGCTGGATTGTGAAGGAATTCATTCATTCATACAGAGAGATGCGATCGCAGAAATAACTAACAATTATTGTCATGTAAATATTCAATTATACACACACACAGATGTATATAGAGAAATACACACTATTTCAGAAGGACACACATTATCACAGAGCAGATAACACAACAAAACAGAAAATAATACAATAGGCGGACTTATTGCTAAGCAGTATTTTCTTCTAGACAATCTGCAGCGAAGGCAAATGGAGTAGAAGGATACCATGAAAATGCAAGAACTAAAGGGAAAAATATCTAATAAGAAAACAGAAAGTAAATAAATAAATGAAATAATAATAATACAAGAAAGTATGATAGCACCTCAGGACAGGAATGCTTTTAATGACCTTTAACTTGTACTCAAGTATCCGAGGTTTGCTAAATACTCTCTGGCAGAGTATTCCATATTGATATTATTTCCCCCAACCAGCGCAATTTTAATAGCATATGAAATGTTTATAAACTGTAACGTATTATCAGAATGATTTGGAGGCCACTCTCCAAATCACTCTGATAATACGGATCCATTTTGGGATGATGGTCCTCGTTGATTTTGAAGTCAGGCATTGCAAATGAATTACCAAAGATTCCTATTCATTTGCTATATTAGCCTTTGTTTTCGAGGAGGGTAAGCTCAGTCCCGGGGAGAAGGCGGCGTGTGGGGTTCTCATTCCTAATCCCCTCAGCGATGCACCTCTTCCTACTTTCTGGGTAACCCGTAATCATTGCGATCGTTTGTCGGCAGGATGTTTTAAGCATAGCCTGCCACAACCCATCGTTCATCCTCAAAAGGGTTAGACGATTAGCAAACTATTGAGGTAGCCCCTGAGTATTGAAAGAAGTTTTCCAGTTGACCTGTTGGCACTTCCGTTAAATCTTTCTGGAATTTCAGTGAATGAAATTCCGAAAGACATTAGACAACATGTTTATAAAAATCCCTTTTTACGCATTATGTCTTCCTATAATTAAATGCCTAGCTAGCTACCTGCTCTTATTATGATGCTACCTCTCACCAATTTGTTAGCTTCCCGACGCTTGGAAGACCGACAAAGTACCCGTGAAGTGCGCCATGTTACTCTCGTGTTATTTGTCTGCCCATCAGTATCTAGACTAGTGCCATCAGTGTTGTGCCTACCTAGTGTGACCGAGGATACACCTGCTTACCTAGCTTACCTACACCAATAACCTACATAGCAGGGATTAGCCCAGCGATCCCCCCAAACACAATTGAATGCAAGAGTATGACTTGATGCATCCGATGTTTTTGTTTCGTGATTAAACTAAAAGATTATTAATGAAACTTTCACTGTAAACGCTATGAAGCATAAAAAGCGGAGAATCAGTATCGGAAAAACAAATTAAAGCTTTGCATAATTAATAATTGATTATAATGGTTTTATAGTAAAGAGAACATTAACGGCATTTAATTTAGAATAGTTTTAAAGTTCCAAATCTCAATTCGCGGAATCTGTTGCTTTAGAAACAAATGGGGCTGATGAGCGATTGATAGTGTATCATTAAGCAATTATTATTTTCGTGATCAAGATTGTAGATTGACGATCTTCTGCCGCGTCATGTATTAGCTGATGACTTAGGTGTCTGACATTATGCAGGGATAGCCTCTAATTTTTATTTTGAAAGGAGATAGTAACTTTTAAAAAATGGAAACATCTACTCTAATAACGTGTAGTAAATTATAGTTTGCGACCTAGGTAATTTATAACGAATATGAGAATCATCAATAGTAGTTTTATAAATTATTCACTGCAAGAACTGTCCGCGGGGTTCTTATACACAGGAGATGCATACCTACTCAATATTGTGAAAAATGTAAATATTTTTATTTATTGTAGTTTCATTCGGTATTATCGGTCAGTTCAGTAATACCAAGCTCACAAACGGTATTGAACCCTTAAGCCTAAGGAGATATTTTGCTTTCTTATGTGTGTTGTACCGTGTGGTATAACGGGGTGTGTCTGAGGAATTATTTGACATGATGCCTACGGCCTCTCAACCATCGCACCGCTCGCCATCGGCAGGGAATCCATCCTTGGAACCAAAATGTTTTGGTACTGTGCGGTTCCAGAAAAACTTTCTCCCGCGTACGCTCAGGTTGTAGAATGAGCTCCCTCCCTGCAGAGGTTTTCTCGAAAAGGTACAGTATTGGATTCTTCAAAAAGGGCTAGAAAAAGTTTTTACTGGTTCGGCAACGCGCAAGTGACTTAATGGTATAAAAATTAAAAAAAATATGATAATGTGTGCTGTCGGCTCCCAAACAAAAATAGTGTACACACTTTATTTTAACCGTCAACCAAAGCCTAAGTTTACTTATCTACTAAACTAGAAGTTTCGGGTTAAAATTAGTTATTATAAAATCACGATGACGATTAATACACGGATTTTGAACGCCATGAAAACGGTTGTTACTCTATTTGAGTCCGAAGCATAAGTAATTATGAGACAATTATAATAAAATAAGCAAAGTTTAAAGGAAACAAAATTTCACTAACCACTCAATTCAAACGCTCCTTTCCGCACAAAGACAGAATTTCACTAAATTCTCGTTGGTCATTGTGCATTTCACCACACATGATAAACTTTATGCAATTTTTTTCACTTTCACACTATTCCACAGCTTTTAAGCGTGCCCATCGTAGGTCTGACAGTATGTGACTCTACAGAGTGAATGGTTTGACTCACGCAATTACAAAATTTTTCCCTTGTTTTTTCTTACTCATTTTGTCGTATAAATTTTACGGTCAATAGGACTTATGACACGGAAAGCAGTATGAACCATCATAATCTGTGCTAAGGTCGCATCAAACGTAAACACTCATTGAATTAACGAAGTCTTCATAACCCTGATTCATTGAATTACAATTTAGTTTATTCTAAGGGAATTACTGCAATCGCGTAATTACAAGTCTATCATGCTAATTAGAAAATAATTATAAACATCAGCATTCCTTGGTAAAGAATTAAGTATTATTAGTTCTCAGAATTTTACTTAAATCTACATTCATTCGATCAAATCTGTTGTAGATATTTTGTTTTTTTTATACTACTAGATGACAAACAAGCTGACGGCCCACCTGATGGTAAGCGGTGGTAATTATTGTTAAAGAGAAGATTTCGGGTGTTAGTTACCTACATATTTGTGATAATTAACCCTTTATCTTTAAATAGAGTTAATATTAAATTTTTCTCTGTTTGTTCAACATTACTTATTTACTGTATTTCGATGTGTATTAGTGTGGATCTGTAACTGGTTTACTATTTTCTACTTATTTGTCTTATTTTTGTAATAGAAAACTGTTGTTCTACCAATAAAATAAAAATAAAAAACCCACCAAATAGACCCACTAGTTAGTCTTTGAATACAAGTGTGACTACAAGAAATCAATAACTGGTGGCGTCAATGAGACCATTTAATTTTATATCTCGTTGGATTTACCGTAAACCATCTATCTATTCCTGAAATATCTATTCCAAATTAAACTTAGGTTCATTACCTCCCTCCCTTTCATCTTAACAACAACAACAGCAACAAAAAAGTATAGTATAAGATAGAATTCAGACTAATTTATACGATGTGTGTCGAGAAAGTCGAGAAGAAAGGTAAAAAGAAGCACTGAATTTTAAATCCATAAATAGGTATTCTGGAACCTTTAGTGTGCGACTATTTATATCGCTTTCAATACAAAGTTGTTAATTTCATAATTTACGCCAATAGTGGGCAGATAATACGGTGAAGACATATTTACATATTATTTGGGTCGAAACCCAAGGCTGACCATACATGTTTCAGGTCACTTTTAAAGCTTATGGTTGTCTAGTTTAACTAATGGTTGCATCATTTGTAACTATTCAAACTTGTTGTTAGAATGACGTAACGGTTTGGGCATATGTAGCCTTTTTTGTGAAACAAACGTTAGAAAATTTTTGTGCGTTTCACCTGTATCAATAATCAGCGCGGATGTAGCGTGTATGTGTGAAGCGACCCTAATAGTATTTTTTATTTTACTATTCAAGATACTACTATATTGTATGGATAAATTTATTTACTTACTTAAGTAAATAAGCATAGGCGGAATGATTCATCAAAGCAGCCTCAGTTATTGCGGCTTGTAACTTGAAGTACCTAACGCAAATAGGCACTTCTTGATCACTTTTTTAAGATGTGCGAAGATTTGAAAAATTGATCTTAAAATGAAAAAGTCTTTGGTTTTGCATAGGTTACTTAATTAAAAATATAACTTTGCTTGTACTTAAACAATAAATGTAGTAAAACGTGATCAACAATCAAATCAAAAAGAACTTTAGTTAAACTTGTGTAACTTTTTTTACTCAAAAATATTTTTTTCCAAAAATAAAACCCCAACATTAGAGAAGACTCAACCTAAAGCTTTTTTTTTAAATTCAACACACAGTCTTTTCCGCTTTCAACAACTACAGCTTTCTTCACATTACAAATACTCACTGTCTGAGCGCAATGCGCAACAGGAAAAATAGCGCGAAGAGTTCTCTCCAATTTTCGTCATCAAAGAAATATTTACGCCGTAGGTATACGGTATTGATAAGGAAATTACCGCTATGTGTCTCAATTCTTGAGTCCCAAAGGGGAATAGGGTAATAACGAGACAAAAAGGATACCCTTTACTAAAAATTCATTAATAAATACAATTATTAAGTATACAGAAACAACCACATTTGATAATAATATCCCTATGTAAAACAGTGTAAAATAGAAACAAATACATAGACACTAGACATACCACACTACATGAAATATGTACAGGGTAATAGAAGTTGTTATATAAACTGTATGTACAGTTGACAGCACATCAAGCGTAACGGTTTGACCTTGAGAACGCCCCTACGTCATTCGTAATAGAGGCGGCTTTGGTAGTGCCATTGTTACACTTGATGTGCTGTCGTCTGTACTAAATGATGTACAATACCAGAGCACTGAATAACTTTACTAATAGTACCTATTATCTAATCTGTGATAGTTGGTATTGTTGGAAGTTAATTCATGAAATACTATTGACAAATCGTTTGAATGAAAAGCATAGAAACATGGTAGGTACTATGACGCCTATTGACCTGGTCACTTATTGGAAAGAAAATAAAGCACATGAGATGTGAAAAGGGTATACAATATACAAATGTATGCACGTACACGTGATCTTAAATACTACAGGTAAACTTCCGATGAATGACATAAGTAATGTTAAGAACACAATAAAATCATAAAACACGGTCATATGAAAATGGCTTCTCTTATTATGTGCCAGCAAGACACTGGAAATTAACGGCTACTAACGAATATTAACGACTAAAGTCGCTTGCACAGGTTGATGAGCAAATGTTACATGATTGGTGGAAGGCTGTTCACGTTGGAGGGCAAAACGTTTGGGATCAAATTACACTATTAATAAAATGACAGGTCATCCTAGTCAATGTGTTGTTTGCTTGCTTGTTAGATTCAATATTATCTCGTTTTTTTGTGTGAAGGTTCTTTACTTGAATATCAGAAAAAATATTCCTGTAATTTTTTATTGCGGTGCATATGGGTGAAGGGGTGTTATTGTATTGTAGAGCCGGCCTAAGGTAGTAAATTTATTTAATTTAGGAAGCTATCTGGGGTAGTGATTTTGAGAATTTCAGTTACAAAAACAAAGCAACTATGACTAAGGTTGATCTCGGATAAGTTAATCGAAATTTGTAATGTTGACCTCCGTGCTTCGAAGGTACGTAAAGTAGTTAAAGCAAGCGTTTTCACACAGCAAATTCCAACCCACATTTATTTACTGACGACCGGCTGGCCGAGTGGTCTGTAGCCTGTAGCCTGGCCGTAGCCTGCATAGCAAGGGGTACAGACTCTGTACCCCTTGCTATACAGGCTACCCGGTCAAGAGGTCCCGATATTACATTTATTCTTTATGTCACAAAAAGGTATAAAAGTATAAATGGCACATTGTGCCTGCGCGGTGGTGGAATGACCCAAACTCCTTTTTTCGGGGAGAAATCCAGTTACAAACGCGCCGCCCGCTAAGCGAGAGACCACGGTCGCCCAGTGCCTGTAACGGTACTAAGGAATACCCAATTACCCACTAAACCTCCCCGGTAAATCCAATGCCTTTGGTGGGGATAGCCTGAGAGTTGGAGAGTTTAAGAGGCTGATAATTGCTAATTGAGCCTTACTTAAAACTTTTTTTAGCACAATCTGTTGAAATAAACGCAGTGAAAAAAATATATGTTACTCTTGGACATATTTCTGATAATATGCATGTCCCCAAAACACATTATAATCAAAATGTTTGTATAAAAAAAATGCCAAAGTCACCCATCAAAATCAGCTTTCAGAACAAATTCTGCGTTATATGTCAAAGGTTTTTTTCTTATTTTTAGGGAACAGACTTGTTATATTAAATTTTATAATATTGATGTTTTACAATTTCAAATAAGTAACTAGTTCTTTAGTAAATAAATTTATTCTGAATTCTTCAGCCGATTTCAATAGCGACTCGCGCCATTATCCATTCTTCTCTTTCATTTGTAGAGGAAACGACAGTGATCGCCGAGGCGTGCTGCTAGATAGACCTGTGTCGCTTCTTTGCTCGCGGTTCTTAATAATATCAGTCTGCGTCTGTTTTAATTTGCAAATATCAAATAGACAATTATATTTTAGGTTTTAGTGATTACTATGTGAGTGTATTATAGTAGATAGACAAAAATGAGTAAATAATTTCGTAAATTTTTATTGTGAAAATTTTATTTCATTAATAATATTATTTATGAAATAAAAATTTTATGGTATAAATATTATTTTGGACTATGGAAAACCAAGAAAAAGGTCTAAAAAGAGTCAAAAACCACTCGTATAGGGGTAAATAACACAATAATAACCTGATTATTTTTTCTTTAGATAGCTAATTTTATCTAATTTTAGGAACTATCAAAAACTCCATAATCATCTCGAAAGTTGTACTTATTCAGATTCACAGTCACAGATGGAAGTTGTAAAGTAAGTTTATGTTTACTTGAAGGGAAATGTATAAGTATATCGTATAATTCAGATAGTTAATTTCGAAATAAATGATTCTGTCGCGATTGTGTAGGGTTTGAGATGCACGACTTACTATCCGAGAGGTAGGGGTTCAATCCTTCAATTGTTATTTTTTTTTCTTATTTGTTTTTTGAATATGAAATATGAAAGTAAAAAAAATATAAATATAAAAAACGATTAAACTATAAATACAAAAAATATTTTTTGTATCATTTTTTTTTACTTTTGTTTTTTTTATTTATTTTTATGTATGTTTATTTCTAGTCATTTTTTGTTTATGTTTCTTATTTTTTCATTCTTAACTAATTCTTTTTTAATATTTTTTATTTTTTTATTATTCTTAATCTTTGTATCTCTTTGTTTATCTAATAATGAATAAGGAAAGTAAAAAAAAACTTATGTATTTATATGTAATACATAATACAAAGATAAATTTCAACAAAGTTTTTATATAGAACCATAAAATAAGTTTGGTTTATTTCATAGACCTACGTAATTGTCAGACCCGGCAGTCTTAAAAATAATCAAGGTATCGAATGGTTCGTTTCTGTTCTTTTTAATATTAATTTTTCCGGTTACAAAATGTGATTCATGAAGAACAACAGGCAGAGTTAATTTTAGATTATTAAATGCATACAACACTAAATTAGCTTAAGCCTAGCCTAGGCTTAAAGGTTCTTTTATATGTAAATTTTAAAACCAGAACTTTTAACATGTGCTATAAAAGAGATGTTTCAAAAATGTATGTAGACCCGGCCAGGTCTATACACAGTTTACTGAAAAATAGGTAAAAAATTGTAGAACGGTGTTCAATTGTCCATTCCAGTCCACGGTGTTGAGTATTCTATATTTCAACTTTTGTACCGGCAAACTATGCATGATTCAAATATGTCCTCTTTCCACTATATTAATGTAGCACAAATAAGCTCTCAGCAATAGGGTAGTTGACAACTTGTTTTTTATTTCATAAATAAGAAGTTTATAACTCATAAAGAAATATTTGAAAAGAAATAGTATGTCTAAGATCAATACTTTCACAGATATAGTGGCATGTTGATATGTTGCGGCGCAACATCCAAAAAGGCTCCATAGAAAATCTACGGGACAGGTGACGTCACATGTTCCCATATTACTAAGAAATGTATGGGCATACTGACAAAATTAATAATAACTATGTATCAAGTATGTTTTTATTAATAGTTGTCATTATAATAGTTGCTTTAATTGATGTCAGCTATCTAATTACATTATCATTATTGATAAATTTTGAAAATAAATGTCTTTTTTTTATTTCGAAAAGGGTACAATTTTAACAATTTTTCATATCTTTTAAGTTTGAATTGTTTTTATGGGTAGTGGTAGCACATATTTTCCGATTTTGTGAAAAATAGCGCCAATTTTAAACTTAGGCAACATCCCAATTCATCTTTATTATAATTTATGTTAATGTACCTAATCTGTGGGCAATGTTGTTAGGATTACATTTAAATGTACTATTTATTATTTATATTGTTTAGCTTAAACATACTATAACACTGTTTATCATCATCATCACTAGCCTGTATACGTTATATAAGCCTTCCTACATGGAAGAAACACATGATACACATGATGAATTTGGGCAATAACACTACCACGCTAGCCCAGTGCGAGTTGGTGGGGTAAAGAGGTTGTAACAAAAACCGGGACCAACGGTGACCCATCCCGGGATCGACCATGGCGAAAGATGCTTTGTTTTCGTAGTTGAAACCAGAGAGTTCAATCTACTACGCCACCGAAACATATAGTCTTCAATAAATGAAAAAAATCCGTATCAGACCTTCGGATCTTGAGGTAAATATAACATGAACGCTAGCACATAAATAAAGATAATCACATACCTAAACTACAGAAAGAAATCTATAAAAAAATCTAACATGTTCCAAATTTCAATATACTCTAGACTGTTTCAGATGAGTATTTATTAAAACACATAATTTTTCAATTTCGTATATCATTTCAAAGATTACTGTTCCAGAATTTTAATAACTAAATTTCTTGATTACCCTAATAACCAATCATTACTGTTTGATACAATCGAATAAAGTTTCATACGTTTCATAGAAAGTATATTTCATAATATTATTATTATTATTTTATCGACAAAACTCTGTATCGAAACATGAATAAATATTAAACAGCACACATTTTAATATATCACCAATCACCGCATTCCTGTGGTGACTAAAAAGCTGTTGTAGTCAGTTCTATATCAATAATACCTTTCCGACATTGAAGTAATAATTGAAATGTTACGGCATTCACTTTTTGTTAAAAAATTAAGTTTGTATTGAAAGCCTTGCGGCGTTAACGCTCTTAACTTAAAAAAATAAATACTTACTTGATTAATCTTTCTATTACTTCGAACGGACATTATTTTTACTGTGATAAGATGACACATCCATACTCTTATAATTGCGAATGTAACTGTGTCTTTCTGGGTGTTACATTTTAACACTTAAGCTGCTTAAACGATTTGGATAAAAAAATAATCTGTTATGGATTCCGAATTCCAAATAGAAATAACGAAAAGTACTTAAAAGAGTATCGAGACCGATTTCGATAAAAACTAAAAGTGCAGCATTAGATTTTTGAGAAATCAAAAATTAAGGTAGAAATAGAACCCGTTGATTCTGAAAAAAAAAACACTATCACTACACGATTCGATAGTATCGCGGTATACAAGGAACAAAACATTCCAGGAAGATATTACATATGAAAAACGGAAGGGAAATGTTGGATTTTTATAAACTGCTACATGTTTTAAAGTAATGTTAAAGGCCACAGTGAAAAAGAAATAAAATGTAAACAAGTGCGAGTAATCCACTTTACGTTTTAATAACATTGTGCCAATAATTTACATTTGGTTCGACTTTTCGTTGATTACTAGTAACTTTTTGCATACTGCTTCGTACTTTGTAGCATAATTTATAAAAGCAAAACCTACTTGAAACTTGAATTTTGTAATTTGGAATCTAATCGAATGTTGTAATACACCATGTGAGTTTTTTTTAAACAATAGTTTTGATTCCTGGCTAGGAATATTTTGTAAACATCCAATGATGCAGTTTAGTTTTTCTTTTACGTTTTCGAGAGTCCTTTGAGTACTTTTCGCTATTTCTCATAGTGTCGGATTGGGACTATCCATGCACTTAAAAATTTACAAGGCGTTTCAAAACCAAAATTTATTCAAGTCGAGCTCTAATTTATAGAACAGCTGACATGAAAATACGTATGTCAAAACTATTATGATTTGTCTTTTATAATTGCATCCCTGATTGTCATGTTTCGATTTCATAATAGGTCCCTTACAAAAATTTCTTAGTATAAATAAGTATATTGACCGTGTATAATATTTATCATTAATTTAAAAATACCACATATTTTTTATAAAAGTGTATAGTTTTTTATTGTTCATTTCTATTTTTATAATGGTCTATGGAATAAAGCACGTGGAGCACGCCATCTAGTGGCATTTTTTTAGCTTGGCGCTTTTGAGGTTGTAGTAGTTACGCGGCTGGTCGGTGTAGTATTGTGGAGCCACGTTATCGGAAATATTAGTGGGCGGGGCCTCGAGATTCATTTTCTCAAGGTCGCTAGCGTTTATCAGCCTCTTAAGCTGTCAAATATGTAGGCTAACATTGTGCTAAAATTCCAATACTTGGCAATATTATGGATCGGTCTCATCAGAAGTGTTCCTTGAAAAAGTCATAATTATGTCGAACAGTGGACTAAATTAATTAAACTATTGGCAGCTAATTCTAGTAACGAAAATGTTACATGTAAATACTTATTTTATCTAGTTTTAAATTCTTCTAAGGAATATAGCAACTCAACTGTAAAATTTTCTTCCACCAAGAGCGGAAAACGAAAGCTTCCACATACCTGCGGAACTCTAACGACAACAATACACGGAGATCGCAAAAACGAAACAGCATTCGTGATACAATGGCGTGACGTGACATTGAAACTGCATCCACTCGCTAAGTACAATTGTTTAGGATTTTGAATTGCACTTTCTGTATTGAATCTTTTATCTCGTGAATCATTATTTCTGATGCTATTAACTGGTTAGCTCTTAGTATTTTTGTATGATTGCGACTTATATGTTTATTTAAAAGACTAAAATGATTAAGACTTGTTAGTTTGTATGTTATTAGTTATTACTTATAAGGTAAAGCATCCGTGACATCTTTCCTTTTAACATTAGATGTAGTACTTAAACAGTAGTGGCCGTTCTTTCTTTATTTTGGAAAACAAGTATCCAACTCATAGTTTAGCACATTGGTGTTTTATGACCCTTAAGAAGGTCCATTTTAATTAACACAGACGTCAATACAGCCTTTGAAAAAATAAGTCTTAAACAGTGATTTTATTATTTATAATTTGACGCTAACTTCCAGAGCAACAAATGTACTGTGTCCTGCCTGTTGCTAAATATTGTAAATACCTACTCTACATGTTCCGCAATTTAAACGGTTTTGCTAGATATCAATTAAGTTTGCAGAAATAAAATTTGAAATACAATTTTAATGTCATCATTAACAACTGTATTAAAACTATTAAGGCAAGTAGTTTAGGTTAAATAGAACAGTCTATTAGACCGGTACATGTCATTCGGCCGTTGGATCGAAAATTTAGCTGATTTATAAGTAATCTGCATAGTCTACGAGTAGACGACATTTTTACACGTCGCTCTTGACGGTGTGGTGACGCACGTCACGTTTCATTGTATCTCGTCATTGTCAGACACTGCACTTCATTTCACGTTGCATTACTTCTGCGAAGTTCAAATCTATGTCTAATCCTCAGTTTAGTTTTATCGATTTAGCTTTAAGTGTTTTGTAGGCCAAGGTGAAATATATTTGGTTAATAGGCTTTCAGGTTACCAATTAGTATTAATTAATTAATGATTCAAAAATCTACAATAGGAACAATATCTGTCGTTTTTTACAATAAAGTAAGCAAACAATCATACGTAAAGCTAATCTGCTCGCGTGAGGCTAGTCTGTCTATATGCATCGTCAGATTCGTCAGCCATTCAACTTTGCTGTCATGCCACTCAACTTTCAAAAACGGAGACAAGACTGGGTTCTAAAAACGCTTGTTCTTGTGACTCCGGAATTCCAGATAGGAACAAAATATCCGGGCAAGGACCAAGGACGATACAAAAATAATAGCTGTATATTTGCTACTACTGTTGAAATAATTAAACCCTCCCACTAAAATACAGTACGTACCTAATACAAATTCGCTTTAACACGAAATTGAAAATTATTGTGGTACAGCCGACAGCACATCAAGCATAACAGTTTGACCTTAAGACCGCCTTTATTCCGTATGTAATAGAGGCGGCTTTCGTAATTTAACCGTCACACTTGATGTGTTGTAGTCTGTACAATCTGATTTTCTGATTAGCTATAGGGGAAAGGATGACAAAGACAGATTTAATTATTCAGACCTGTTCTAACTATTAGTGTGCGTAGGCGATCTACCTATGAAGCCAGCCCATATACGTTAAACTGGTTTGAACATTTGATAACAGTGGATCTTTTTCATATAGAATTACACACATGGACACAGACAATTGAAAATAGGTACTTTGTTTTAGGTAACGAGAAATGTAAGAGATTAGTGACCACATTACATGGTAGTTACCTTAATGACGAAATGTATGGGAAGTTGAGTTCCGGGGCTTTGAAAGAGATCAACATTATAATAATCACTCACCAACCTACATTGGGTTAGCTGCTAGTATTACAGTCTAAATGGAGGCTCATCTCGCGCTATAAAAAGGCCTCAGCTGCCGCTTAATCTCTAATAGTAATCGTAAGGATATTTCAGACTGTCTGTAAACTGACTGCAATATAGTAGTTAGGTTAGATACGGTTTTTAGTAGTCCTGTAAAATTAGATGGCTTAATTTTAGCCCATGCTTAACTCTTCAATTCGGTCAATAGAGCCATTGTTAGTACACCATACCACGTACCATCTACCACGTACGTGTCCTCGTACCATTTTGAACTGAAATGCATAGCATGCTAAGCTTGTAGCAGAAATACTTGGTGGTAGCTACTCTTGCCTATTGAGACTGGATAGATATAGTAATCTCGTGCAAAATTCCTCAGTGCTTGAAGTCGAAAGTCTTTGACCAGTGTATGTTGCCAGTAATGCATACGGCTGTGTTACGTGGTCGCTTAAAGAGCCTTCTGTGCAAGTTCGCAGTCATCTAAAGAGCTGTGTTAGGTGTTTCTCTGCAAGATAGAATCAGAAATAGGACACCCGTAAGAGAACCAAAGTCACTGACATAGTTCCATAGGATGAGCAAGTTTAAGTGGCAGTGGGCAGGGTACATAGCACGCAGAACAGACGGTGGGGCGTTAAAGTTCTAGCTTGGCTATAGTTTTCTAGGAAAAGGAAGGCCTCCCGCTAGATGAAGAGACGATCAGAGTTGCGGAGAGCCGTTGGATGCAGGCTGCGCAGAAGCTCACATAAAAAAGTAATAATTCAATTGTCAATAATTTTTAGAAATAAGAAAATAAGACTGTGTTTTTTGTGCTTCAGGGATTAACAAGATATAAAATTGGTCATCAATAGATAATCAAAGAAAAGGTACTTAACTGAAAATCAATAAATGCAATCAATATACATTATTACTTTCAACGTAACTACTTATTAAAGTTACTTATAATGTCATTATTTGTAATTTGTCTGGGCAGTCTTATTACAAAATTTATTAATGAGGAAAAATGAAGAATGAGACACTTAACAATACGCATATGGCCACTCATACCCTGGTTGCATAGTTGCATCATTAATAATACTAACAATTATTAAGGAAAACCAAAACAATGCATACACTCGAATCAAGTGCAGAATAACGTTTAGACTCTAAGTTGCAAAATAGCTTTTATCACAACCACTTAGGGTGCCATTAAATTAATTGGTGCTTTGTTGTCTATGCCCCTAGCCCCCTATATGGATATGGATGTAATGCCTCGAATCCTAATACTTTTTGAATTGTCTGCACACCTGCGATGCCCTTGTTAGTGTATTGAATTAAATATGTGGTTCACGTTGAAAGCAATCAATGTGTTTGATAGCGCATGAGTGCCGATACGTGACAATTTTTTTATTAAATCGTTACACTAGATGAGGTGTAAATTACAGTAATAAACTCTTTTGAATCTTCTCGAGACCTCGTTAACATCTGATAGCACTTTCGTTGCGTGATGTTCGTTTAAAAACAAAATGTTCCAGTAAAAATTACAATACCCAACCGTGATAAAGATCCTGCGCTTTTTTTATAATTGAAATAGCGCAAAAGCTAAAAAGGAAGCCATCTAAAATGACCCATGAGAAGTCGATGAAGTGAAAAAGGTCAGGCATACCTTTAGCTCTAATATAAGTTGTACTGCTTTCTGAGACATTCCCATATTTTAATGTAATTATGTGAACTAATATTAATTTTATATCATCATAAAAGACATAAATTTCTTTATTGTTAAGAATTTTCCTAGAAAACTATAGGTAAGTTCAAGGTAAAAAATCATTAATTACTTGCAAATTATCTTAAGAAATAAAATAGGTGTACACAGGTGTTCCATCGCCACGCCACATATGGAGCGACTGTAGGTAAAGCACATAGGTACTGTTTTAATCTGTCAAGCTGCAATATACCTTCGGGGGGCTTGCCAGATCAAATATGTTATACTAGACACCTTACCTTCGTACAATGTCCATAAATATAGAGTAAATTTTAAAGGATAAAGATGATCTTGGCTGTGTTGACAATGTTGGTTGTAGTTTTACTGTTAGCTGATCAACGTTTCTCGTTTACTTAGTCGATAGTCTTTTTGTCTATGTCTTCTTTATATTTATAACAAAATTTATAGCTAAGTAAGTCAGGAGATTTCAATCTCGAGCTCCTGCATGCTTCGGACGGCACATTAGGTCGTTGGTCCTAGCCTGGTTGTAAGTGAAACCGCATTAACCCACCAACCTGCATTGGGCCAGCGTGGTGGTGTTATGGCCCAAACTCCTCATGTGTTTCTCCCATGTAGGAAGGCCTGTGCGCAGCAGTGGGAGGTATATAGGCTGGTGATGATGATTAAGTACAAGTGTTTTTCCTCCAAGTAGCAAAAAAAATATCAGTGCTGACCTTTTAGAGTTTCGGATAGTTATAAATTTAATTTTTACTGTAATTACTGTAAAACAGGCCGTTCTTCTCACAAATATTAAATACAGCGATGTATTACAAATTCATTAAATTTTCCACGGGTTTACAAATCATACCGACATGCGACATAATGTTTATCGTGCATATGTTGCTTGTAAAACAATGCCTTAATAGAAGGTGCGCAGGAGTGCACAATAGAATTGTTTGAGCGTTACGTGGACACTCGGGTAAGTGAACTTAATCGGTGAACATAACGTCTATAGTAAATTTTATGACGCTTTGCTTGTTAAAAAATGAAATATTTTTTTTGTTATTTTAATCCATTCAATAATGGAAAATTAAAATTAATTTATTCTTTATTTTCTCGCGCGGGTTGATAAGAAAGAATTTTGAGATGTAGAGCTAGAGGGAAACGGGTGGCGAACGTGGCATAAGCTGTTTTAAAAAGACAGTGAGTTGTCTTAACAAAAATATCTAGCAATGTCAATGATGTTGCCTTTATAAGTTCATGAAAAATATAATAATTAAATTCTTACACCAATTACCCAGCCCAAAATAAGCATCAACAATGACTTGTGTTAATACAAGACGCAGTTAGTATTACAGATATGTTTACGTTTAAAACACGAAGAGCGAAGAGGCGTGCTTTGCGGATTTTTTAATCTATTGTAGCTAAACTGGCGCGTGCGAGTCTGCAGCGATCACGACTCTCGGCATTGTCGTGACTACTTTCGAATCACACGTCTTTAAAAATGTAAAGCTATCCCTTCACTAAAAATAAACTAAGATGTAATTTTTAGAAGAATAACAACATGATTATTTTAAATCAAATTAAAAATTATTTTTCCTAAGACCTGTATGTAGGGTCGTTTGGGTAGGTACCACCGCCTTTCTTATTTCAGCCGTGAAACAGTTAGCTGTGTTTTGGATGAAGGGAAAGGTAGCCAGTGTAATTACTAGGCATGGACGGCATTTCTTGTTAGGCCTCAGGATGAGAACGCACCTGCAATATCAAGTGATTTTTCCTTGTTATTGCAGTTGTCTATAGGCGACGGTAACCGCTTACCATTAGGTAGGTAGGCCGTCGGCTTGTTTGTCATCTAGTTGTATAAAAAAACCGCACAAGAGAAAGATATTATAAAAGAGGAGAATACGAATACGAAATCCGCGGTAAGGTTGTCATTTTCACAGTCAGAACATTTCGTTACAGTAATACCTACATTACATACACTTATCTCGCCTGATGGTAAGCTGTTACTCTGGCGTAATTATCAATTTTGGAAAAAAATCGTTGCAAGATTTAATCTTCTTCAAGATCTGATGACCTTACTACAGGAACAGAAAATAAGTTAGGTAATGATTCTTTTATAGGTTCTGTGGTTCTTGGAATTGGGATTTCACTAGACAGACGGTTACAAATTTGATTAGAAATTTACGCTAGGTACCTACTGTTCTAAAAGAACAGTTCCGTTTGAAGCAAATGCTTCAAGAGCGTCTATGTCGCACGGCTTTTCATACAAATTGAGAGTTTGATTTGAGCACGAACAAACCGATTCTAACAACTTGCCATGTATAAGGAAGTCAAGCTAGTGTCAGAGGATCTTCAGTTATCAGTGGATTTTTCGAAGTCTAAAATTAATAAATTATTGACTATTTTTGGTTTCTACGAAAACCTAAAAACTGCTGTTTTTTGAAAAATTGTCCGACAACTATTTACACTAGTCTGACTAGCTTATGAATATGTGAAGTCTTATAGAATCGATTAGTTGGTTTCCAATATTTTCGACTGGTAAGTTTGTATAAAAATCTATGTGACGTTAAATAAAACGAAGAAACAACAGTTTTACCTTATCATAGAATAACACAATGCCGCAAAGGAGAACAATGATCCAAAGTTTTAACCATTTACCACATTCCCGATACTGAGGGTATGTCGAAAGTAATTAGTAACGCGTCTAGTTATCAGTATCACAGACGGCGACCAACGCTGAACTGTGGAATCGACGAACACATTAAGCTTAATTAGACTAGCCCTAAATGTTTAAGGGTTAGTCTAAAATAAAGAATTAGGAACAATAATGGAGCTAGTTAATAAGAATTATTGTTCACCCCGATATTAATACAACACATCTCCGGAGTACCGGATCCCGTATCTACAAGTTTCTATGAAAGGAAACCGCATAAGTGTGGGAATAGAAAAAACGGCCATAGCATCCTTAGTAGGTAAGTAGTGAAAACTGGTGATGTCTCCCGATACTGGTTTTTATTAGAAATTTCATTATTGAAGTAAATAACAAGCTGAGCCTTATCTCACATAGCGCAGGCATTAATTTGTTTGACGTTACTACACTATAGAAGGTTCAATTACTTCATCAATTAATGAACATTGATACAGGCAACGAAGTTAATGCGTTGACAACGCACGCATATCAAAAGTGGTAAAAAATAAAGAATACTATCTATAGCTTTTACTAAAAAGCTCCGACTCAGGTTTACCGGTCGACGGACCAAAATTTTGATGACATCATAACAAAGGCATTCGAGAACAACAACTAAGGTGCAGATAAAAGTATCATACCAAAATAACACGTAGCACATAAGAACGTAAAAGCAAGCTTACCCTTAACCCACCCTAAATTTGGATAGAATTAATTTTTCTGACATGCGAAATGTCGGCATAATATGTTAGTGTGAAGTATGTTAATTGCTTATAGACACTATGTTAGTCATGAAAGTGTCCACCTTTTGATTTAATATGCAAATGTTTTTGCAAGTTACAATAACCTGGTTAATTTTTATATTTGATCCTACTAGAAATATAAGATAAGTTAACTTGATCTTGCGGAAACTTTGATTTAATATGCAAATGTTTTTTGCAAGTTACAATAACCTGGTTGATTTTTATAGTAGATCCTACTAGAAATATAAGATAAGTTAACTTGATCTAGTGAAAACTGAAGACAAAAACTATGTATAAATATATCAAATGATTTTTAGACGATGATTTTTATCATAATCGACTATAATGCTATAAAAAGGCATAGACATATGATATCAATAGTAGATAAACATCAAACACACAGGAAAGAGGGGATTCAAAGGAAGTGATGTATAAACTCAATGATCTCGAAACAACAACCGCGCTATTCGCCAGGAAGATTTTACAAAAAAGGCATAAGGTTATATTTAAAATATTAAGTAGCTGGTGCTTCATAATATCGCAAATTGCTATAAACAAGGAAATTATAAGAAAACAAACCTCGATGTTGTTTTCGTGTTTAAAACTTGAGTTACCAAATAATTATAATCAGTGTATGTATTACAAAATGAACTATGAAAATTCCTTTAGACACTACCATTCCTTTAGAAATCTGATTTGGCACCTCAGATTATAGAATCATAGAAATATAATTCATAAATTCCATGATCTGAGTTTGGCACCAAATAACCAATAAATTCAACAGAATGAAAGCCTGAGCTGAGTGTTTCTACTGTCGTTGGTTCAAGCAATTGGAGATATCTTAATATAGCATAAGACTTATACTCGTAAAGTCAGAGTCAAGGTGTGGTTATCAATCAATTAGGGAATGAGCACAGACGACGAAGATATATTTATTAGTACTTGTTTATTTAAGCTTAAAGTAAGTGAAATAAAAATAGCGCCTTTTTATAACTATCAGTTTTTTAAACTAGCTGCACTCGGCGTGCTTTGCGATGCCCGTATAGAGAAATTCGTTAGGTTTTATACACCAGGAACTTTCGCGGGCATCCCCAGGACACCCTACCAAAGTTTCATCACAATCTGATCGTACACTTGTGTACAATGTTTGTACAGTTTTTTATTTATATAAATTGATCATTAGATCTTTTGGAGGTTACGACTGTTGCGATTGAGGAATATCATAGACTTGATATTTTACACAAACAGGAAAACATTGCTAGTGGTTAGCTCTTGTGTAAATTTTATCAACAATAGTTTAACTGTGCCAGTAACATAATAATACAAAAACGTCAAAATTTCAATACTTTAATTTAAATAAATTTGTCTTAATTATTCTTCGACTTTATTTTCTTCATTGATGATCGTTAGCAAATAACATCAAGCGTTGATTATAAATACCTACTTCTCACTGCTGATGCGAATAAATAAGAAAATTATAAGTAAGAATAAGTTTCAAACATTCTGCAATAAAATAAATCACTTAATAAAATACTTCTTTTGCACATTACTTTGTTCGGTTGACCTATCTCGTCAGTGGATTCACTTCAGAAAATAAAATCGATAGAGAACAAAGACTTAATACAATTTCGTATCAATGGAGTTGTTTATACTTATGGCTTTAGTAGTAACGATTATTATAAACTCGTAAGATATGAATTAATCAACTTTTATGTTAATTACTTCCTATTTTTCTTAAAATTACACTTTTTTATAAGATTGCTCACGGTAAAAAAGGCAGGTGTGGATCAATTGAAAGTGCACAAGCTTAAGTTATTTGGCATCGTCATCGCGTTTAAACAAGAGCATTATTTTCATACAGTGACACAGAGTTCAATAGTCTTTATTTAGTTCGAAGATAGGAAGCGTGACAACTATCCTTAAATATTACTCCCTATTATGTTTTTAATCCGTAAATAGGTCAATTTTGTCATAGGGTATCTTAATGTACTTGCTACTGAATCTAGTTTATTCCTCCTTGGCAACGGCACCCCTCGTAGCAAAATATACTGTTGCATCGATCGATATCGGGTAGCTTAAGGGATAGTTTTAAGTAACTTACGTATTTAGCGATAAGTAAAAATTAAATAGCTTAGTAAAGTTTCAGTTTCACTTTTGCAAGTAATAATGTCTAATATTAAGATTGCTCATATTTCGTGTATTGCGGGGCATTCTTAGGGATGCCTACGTCCTGCAGTGGATTGCAAACGGGCTTAAAATGAAGATGGTGAATAGCTTTAAATAGCTGTTACGAAAGCATTTAACTACTTACTGTATTCTGCATGTCACCATGTATTTTATGGAGTCCACAACTCTCACAAGAAAGTCTGCATAGAAGGACATTTTGCGCGGAGCAAGACAGAGAGAGATACCGAGAGGAGAGAGAGACAGAAGGACCTTCGAGACAATTATCATGTATTGTAAAAAAAGGGTGAACACAAGCCAGGACGGTGGTGGCGAAGTGGAAATGGAAGGGTTATATTACCAGAATTAGAGACCACTCTCGGCAGGGGAAGACCGTCTTGAAAATAAACAGATGGTATGCGGTTTGATGCTAGCACAAATTGCAACTTGTGGGTTAGCTATGGTTCATTTAAACTTTATTGCACCTAATAAAGGTGCTACTGGCGGGCTTATTGCCAATCGGCATTGTTATCAGTCAACTTATGAACTTGAGAGCTGAGTCCAGAAAGTTTAAATAGGTAGTGCAAATATAAATATTATAAAATTATTTTTTTAAGAAATGTACAAAATCATTTAATACATGTATATCCGTAAATATATTATAAATATAATTTAAATAAATAGCAATGAAGAAATACATATAGACAATGGGTGGAGGCTTTAGGGGTGCTGTTGGTATGATTTCCCTGTTTCAAACTAGGGCAGTACCACAAATTTCTCGTGAAGCGCATGCATCGACATGTTTTCATGCCATCATCGGGAAGATTGCTTAAGCGTTGCTGAACAGAAACTTGAAGGAATTGGTTGACCGGTGGGATTCTTCAGAGCTGGAGCACTAGTTGTGCCTGCAAGCGAATCCATAAACGTGCATGTAAAACGTGGCATACGTTTTGTCCGTTCCCGATTTTGACGACTTTTTGGTCACTTGACCGATTGCGAATTTACCGAACGCGACGAAAATATTATTTTCATTTGTCGTTTTTTTTGTTATACGCGTACTATTTAACGTATAGGCACATTGTTACCTAGTTACACACAGTGGAGTACCTTTTGTCTAAATTGAATTGGATGCAGGTCATGTGGAACAGAGGTAATGGAAGTAGAACAATGAAAGCGCTCTCGTAGTAAGATGGATTTTCATAAATATAACTACTTTAAAAAAAATGTCTAACATTATATTGAACTATTTACACTCAACATCATTGTCACATGATATTATGAGTCTAGTATATTATGTTTTATGCAATTTACTGCACGCTTGATGACGCATTAGTGACACATTGGAAGAAAATATATAAAGTTTTAGATAGGAGGTGCGGTAGTAAGGCACTTTATATGGGACAAGTGTTGTTAGTTATGTTTCGGTGAACTCCAAACACGGAAAATGTATAAATAATAATGACTGGCGGTAACGATTCCCTTAATAGAGTTGGAACAAAAATAGGTCAGTGGTAACATTTGGGGTTCGGATGGAATAAAACTTGTGATTTGTGGGGAAACACGCCGAGGTAATATTTTAGGCCTATTCCAGTTTCCTTTAAAATTTAACGAGATATACCTGATTTTAAAATAGCAAATTTTATTTTTATCGAGCGTAATAAGAAAATAGAAATTGATATTGAATCAAAACAAATAAATTGAAATATTTCACGTTATGTGCGGGCAATGAATTTTCCCAACATAGAACAGACATCATTGATGTTATATTGAATTGAGATCAAGGGCAATTGTAAAGTTATTTATATCACGTGTCATACTTTTTCTAATGAACAAAGCGTATCTGGTACGAGTTCAAACACAATAGAATAAAAGTAAATTGATGTAGTCCCAAATCCAAAATTGATTTAGTGAAAGCATGAAAATAAAGGCTACTGAATACGGATTTTTTTTCTCGTTTCGCAGAGTGAAACACAATTAGAATATTACAGTACCGGCATTTTAAGTGATCTCATCAGGTATTTCAATTGAGCCTACTAATTATCTGCTTGATACCTACGCAGCCTTAAAAACTGGACTGCAAGTAATCAAATGAAAATGTTGAGCATACTTGGAACATTTAAAATAATTGGGATTATAAGCAACTTAATTGCAATTCTCAATTAAGTATATTATAAAGCTAAGCTAAGCCATATACTGTGCTAGTCATAGTAGTCATATAGATTGGCCCATTTACTTGTCCGAATTCTAAGGATTATAATTCGTAATATTCGTAGTAAACTCACCTGAGGGTCTGAACTTCGATACGTCCGCGCCACATTTCTCCCTGTTGTAGAACATTTTCTTGCACATGATCCATGGTCCAAAGTAGCCCTGCTCGAAGTTCGGGTTCTCCACTGCAGACAAAGAGATAGAATGGTAAAAAAAACTAGAAAATAAGCAACATTTTCGAAGAATAAAACTTTACTGGAGATTTCCAAAGTCATCCAATTCAATCGAATCAGCGTTTTAAGTTTTTTTAATAATGTACCAAATCGAGGATATAAAGGAATAAAATGGGCAAAAGTTATTTTTTGTTCTAGTCGAATCTATCATGTAGGTATTCATAAAACTGTGTTACAAGTGCAATAAAGAGTAAGTTTAATAATTTAGAATAAATGTCACTATTTGCAGTGCATTTAAGTTGTAGACACAAGTTCGAGTATTGTTACTAAAAGTTAAACGAAATTATATTTTTAAGTTCTTCTCGTGACTGGACACTACATTGTTATTTAGGAATAACGTATTTTGACTTTTACACTCAAATTATTAGGTACTAAGTAGTATTTCTTCATGTAAAGTTTCTTTAGCAACCCTTTAATTAATTTTACTCTTATTTCTAATGAAATGGAGTACTTATTCTACTATTTTATTAAGTGTTGGTTAATTTTGTTAGTTAGTGTAGTTTAATGATACAAAATGTAATAAAGCATTCGAGTCATGCTGACAGTTTACTTAATAACAAAAATAATTAAGCCGAAATCATCTAATCTCAAACCAACGGAATGACGCAACTTTATAATTTTCCAATAAGTGTCATGCATGGTAGTTCTTCAACTTTTTCACTGTTACGTAATTACGCTGATGCGTGTTAGTACGACCTTCGAGCTACCTACTACTTCTTACGACACATTCTCGCTTGACAATGCGTTAATAAACAAACAAGTTTGTTAGTTTCGAAGCTCGCATAACTAACACACCTAGAAGCACTTACTAATATTTTATAAGCATAACGCGATAACTACTTAGCAATTTTAAAACTGTCACTTTTATCTTACTGTCGTGTAACGTTTTTTTGTAATTTCAAGCAGTAAGGAAAGAGTACAAGCCGGTATCAAGATCAGAAATTCCATTCTATCTAACACAAAAAATACTTGAAGCAGACTAAGACGAAGTGTACAATATTTGATCGGATAGTAATAATTCGTGTCCACCATTCCTATGGTTGCGGATGCAGACCATAATAAACAATTCCGTTGTGCTGTTTCACTGTTTCATTCATTCACGAGAAAGAAAACGTTTGAGATGGTGATTTTGGTAGAAGTAAAGGCTATCTAGCTAACTAACAACTACCCAGGGATTAAGAAACTCGGTGGCGTAGTGGTTTGAGAGTTTGAGGGCTCTGGTTTTGATTACGATGACAAAGCAACTTTCGCCATGGTTGATCCTGGGATGGGTGAATAAAAATTTGTTATCTCAAGCTCCTATGTGCTTCGGAAGGCACGTTAAGCGGTTGGTCCCGGTTGTTACTACAACCGCTTCAACCCACCAACCCGCATTGGGCCAGCGTAGTTGTGTTACGGCCCAAACGCCTCATAAGTTTCTTTCTCCCCTATAGGAAGGCCTGTGCCCAGCAGTGAGGCGTATACTTATAGTCGGGTGATGAAGAAAGGCTATCTGAATCTAAGATTGTTGGAATATCGAATTGACGACTTGCCTGCATAGTTTTTATTTAAATTAAGATTTAAAGTGTGTTATCCACATCTAGAATCGGGCCTAGCTATGCCATAAGAAATCATATAAAAAGTGC
The DNA here is from genome assembly GCA_947347705.1 of Nymphula nitidulata. Taxonomy (NCBI): domain Eukaryota; kingdom Metazoa; phylum Arthropoda; class Insecta; order Lepidoptera; family Crambidae; genus Nymphula; species Nymphula nitidulata. The sequence goes on along the minus strand of OX374636.1, from coordinate 8,615,701 downwards.
ATTAAACTGAGTGGTGATTATGTCAACATTCAAAATAGTTTTCTGTATACGGGGCATTCATTTTTATATCAGACTTGTCTCAAGGAGAAAATATGGAGATTACTACAAGTTCAATACTTCAGATTTGATATCGAGCTTCACGCTATGTGATAGTTTATAAAAAAATCAATATGAAGTTGATTTCAACTTCAAAATTTAAGATAAGACGAAAGCATAATTCAGACTGCCTACTTACAGGCTACAGCATTTCACATGCATGACTGACGTAAGTACAGTCAGCAGCAAGATAAAGTATAAATACTGTCAATTATGTCAATGCGGTAGGGATGAAATCGTTTAAAAGATATATGTTTTTCTTTCATGATGACTAGTAGTGGTTATTTATATAGCAGATACAACTAAGGAAGTGAAAACTGAAGGTTGTGATGTGAAAACATAAGGTGTGGAGGTCACAAACAAGCTAAGAGACAGAGCCGCGTCACGACTTCCTTGCATACACTAACTGAATTAGTACTGCATTGCGAATTATTCGACTCGCTGTTGTACGACTTGTACGTGTCTTAATTTAGCAGTATTACTACGTTTACAACTTTTTGTCTAAGTATATGCAACTTTTTATTTCATAAAAACAAGTTTACATGAAAGTTAACTGTATTTAATGAACAAAAGTGAACTAATCTCTTTAAGTCAACATAATTATGATTCAGGCGTGAAATGCTGTCTTTAAAATGACACAAAGTGCATATAAGTACGTCATTATACAAATAATTAAAAATAAGTTAATGTCATATAACCTCGTTAATGTAATGAGTTAGTAGTAAAGTAGAGGTGTATTCGATAGAAATTTCAAAAAGTGAAATTTATTATTGGGTAGTACCTACCTAACGTACACATCAACGGCCTTACTTGTAACTGATGCAGTCTCTACTTTTATTTAACAAAAAAGGAGACAGACTATCCTAAAGCAGGTTTAACTTTAAATAATGGTTAGTAATAAGACGGAGTGTAACATAATATTTTCCAATTAATGTACAGATGACAGTACATCAAGTGTAGTAGTCTCAAGGTCAAATTAGACGTTATTTTTGATGCACTATTATTTTAATAGAAGCTCACGACATGACACCTCTGCTGAATTTTTAGGGACGGCAATTGACAAACTCTTTACAAGTATCGACAGACCAGACAAGACAATACATATTGTATTGTTGAAGAAACGCCGGTGGACTTGTAAGGGACCAGCTTAGAATAATAAGGGGATCAGTTTAAATTCGGGTGTACAATGGTAGTAGAGATTAGTAACTATACCAAAGTACAATGTAGACAGCATCGGTAGCTACTCAAATTTACCTAAGTAATCTACCATCGCGGACAAGTTACTGTAGCACCTGGCCTTCCGCACCTCGGCGAGGCATCTACTTTACTCTTCTTACTAGCTACACGACCTATGTACACGGTTACTGTGTAACTAGTACGAGCGAGTGTTATTATATGAATATTTCAGTGTGGCGTTCATACTGCTTATTTTTTTTATACAAATAGAAGACAAGCAAGTCTATAGCCCACCTAATGGTAAGTGGCTACTTGCTGTGCTCTTGGCTCCGTGCTATATTTTACGGCTGAAATAAAAAAGGCGGTGGGGCCTACCGAGACGATCCTACCAATTATCATAATTAATTATATACAAAAGAATGTCGTCTAAAGATAAAGGCCCACAAAAGCTTTGTGTCAGCAAAATTGCTGGCACAAAGCTTTAGACTGAAAGAAAATCCATAGCAAACCAATGTCGCTATAGATTTTCATTCAGTCACCTAATCCCTTGTCACTTTCAAACTTTAAAGCAAGATAAATGTTCGGGTTAACGTGTCACACTTACAGAGCAGTCTTAATTGCAGTTCACATTTGCACCTCATTAATGTCAAAATGAGTCAGAGGCTCAGAGTTCACTTGTGTTGTCATGTCAATTGACTTCTACGTGACCGATGTTCCCGTAGTTCAGGGCAATCAATCATGGCAATAGTCAGAAGCACATTGTTGTATTAAAAAATCTCGATGTTTTTTAATGACTTATGACATAATAGAGGGTTTCCTTCCTCCGTGACGAATGGTTCAATTCCATTGTATCATAATTAATCTAAGAAAAATAAAACAAGGTAACACACCTTGGGAGGATTGTAACAGCCGTGAGAAGTACGTCAGCGGAGACATTAAATATTCTATTATAGCTTATTACTCGAAAAATTTATACATAGAAAATAAATAAAAATATTTCGTAATAGTAATGACAACTAGTACCTAAATGATGAATAAACATTTCAAAGTATTCGTGACTGCTGTTGCTGTACTTACTGTCCCATGACCGACTTAACTGTTTAATCGTTAAGAACTGCAGAACAATAAGTCATAAAGTACCTATGAGCAATAAATTTTACGATTCTAGGCAGTCCCGGTAAACTGATAGCCTAGATATGGGGCACTGTTCCTACAGAACTGAGCTTTAGGTAAACAAGGCTATACACCTTAAATTAAACCTTGATAAAAATAATCGTTTTCCTAATCAAATTCTAATGAGATTATTCTTGGAGCATGGGTTTATTGACATTCAAGCTCATTAAAATGGAAATATAATAATCAAAATAGGAAATCATTTGATTACAGTTTAGAATTTTTCATGATTTTTGTCATTGATCGTTGTATTATCTAGAAGCAATTCATATTGTCCCTCGTCATTATTGCCCTGCCTTGTCACCAAATTTATTCTGGGTCGACGCTTTTCATTCTTTCTTCCTATTATTAAATATCTCACCTACTTTCTTGGCCATCACTCACAGCTTATCCATCCTTTCATCCGTCTTCTTCTCCCTTCATAGTACCCTCTCCATTACTTACTCATACCTTCCATAATAATCTATATTATACCTACATCGACCTTAAATATAGTCTTGGCATGCAGCGTAATAATACTAATACAGCCAGTTTTTATAAGGAAAATTCCTTGCAATTTGTGAACATCGTGGCCACTACCTGCTACATGAGTCTAAAACAATCAAGATGGTAGATAATATAACAGTACCACATGCTATCCGTGGGATAACGTTTTTACTTTAGTTTTAAATAAACAGATCGGAACATCAGACGCTACTATCGTTCGTGGCTAGTCAATGGACAGTTAATTTAACGTGTACAAGAAAAAAGTCCAATGCATAATAGCGTTACAAAACTAACAGTTAATGAATTGACACTTCATTTAGCATCAATGTCACGGACAATGAAGACACTGAAGACTAATCTTACAAAGGGAAGAAAAAACAGACCTTTAAATAAGTATTGGCATCCGAGGTCGTTGGCTGTCAGTTAAAAAAATGGCATTGTCATGTCTGACCATTGATGGTATCGATACGGACAGCCTCAAAACCAGTCAAATCTCTTTCATATTTCGGTTAAAATACCGGTCATAACATAGAGTATAAGTAAAATGGACAGAACAGTAAGTAATAGCAATATAAGTGGTTCAATTTAAAAACACTACCCACTGGTAAATTTTCCAATTGCAATTTTTATCCATAAACCTCTAGAAAGTAAAAAGCGTTTGATTTGAGGATATTTATTGTTCACATAATTTGCCAGTGAAATGGCCGCGTAAAAAGATGTTTTTAGTATTCACGGCTGGAGTTAATAATTCTAGCTAAAGAGTTGAATGCTCGATGTCTAAACGTATTTTAAAAAAAAAACAGACCATAACAGCGACCATTGGTACATCTCTCACAAGTTTTGTCACACAAAGGTCTCGCAGGTCAATGACCTGTTTGGCGGGCGTGCCACATTTTTTTAATGCACTGTAGGTTCGAGTTCGAGGCACGAGTCTTTTAAAGCCTAATCGAGTAGTTATTAAATTAGACTATTTTAATCAACATACTATTAAACAATGGCTTGGGAACTAGCAGTTCTGCCAAATAAAAAGTTTTATCATGATTTGCACCTATTAGCAAAATTTTTACAAAAAATATTATGTAGAGTACTATGATTTTACTTTTGTAAACAGTTTCAGTTACTTATTGTTTAATAATCGCTTATAAGCTGAGGTCATACCAGATGCATAGCATTAGGTAGGTCGGCGGCACCTACAACCTGTTATGCTTTACAGCGTGTGGCGCCATGCTAATTTAGTTTTTGTGAGCCTGTTGAGTGTTGTTAGTGTTTCTCAGAGTATATATTTAAAATGCGTTCTTTAATACCCTATCTTTATCTCATCTTATAACCAGGGACTTAGAAAGGCAAAGGTAACAGACAGTAACAGTATACTATTGCGCGGTTTGCCCTACTTCGAGTCAGGGCAGGCGCACCGTGCCAGCGAGTGCAACTTCCGTTGATAGGGTCCGGTTTTTTTACTATAGTTTTATACCTATGTATAAGTGCCGCTTCTTGTATTTTAAACTTCGTAAACCGTACTCGAGGAGCTCGGTGGCGTAGTGGTTTGAGCGCTCTGGTTTCGATTACGAAAACAAAGCAACTTTCGTCATGGTTGGTCCCTGGATGGGTCAATCAAATTTATAATCTTGAGCTCCTCCGTGCTTCGGAAGGCACGTTAAGCCGTTGGTCCCGGTTGTTACTGCAACCGCTTTAACCCACCAACCCGCATTGGGCCAGCGTGGTGGTGTTATGGCCCAAACTCCTCATGTGTTTCTGTCATGTAGGAAGGCCTGTGCCCCGCAGTGGGACGTATATAGGCTGGTGATGATGAAACCGTACTCAACATTCTGATCAACAAACAAGGAAAAATTGTTTAACGTTGTCAAAGGGGAAAGAAGATAAGAATGTATGAATTACGATTTGTACAGACCAAAACCACGGTAATATTGCAAATATTGCAATGCTCGTTGATGGTATGAAATTACTGTAAAGTTTATGAACGCTTCAGACCCTAAAAGCACGGTATATACTAAATAGGGTAACTCGTGCCTTGCCTTTAGCCTTACTGGTGGTCGAGTGACGCTAACAACATAAGGAGGAAATAATCCTGCTGACAATTCAACGCTTCTAAATAAACGCCTGCACATAGAAACATCCTTAGAAATTACCATATAGCGCATATAGCTTAGAAAATATGTAATTGTTGTTACTGCTACAGACTTAATACGGTTTATCCAATGTTTTCACAAACAGTTAATGTTGGGTCAGTAGGCCAATATGTGCAGGTATTGCTCACCTATCCACCATTCTATTGGTTACCCAAATCATTGGCTCAATATGTGCAACGGCCTATATAATATTAGGTTACAATTTTTAGTCTGTGATATTTTTCATAAGCTGCTGAATTAGATTAGCGTTTGGGATTTGTAAGCTAAACCTAAGTCAGTACGGAATTTAAATCAAAGTTGAAATGCGTGTATGTATGCGTGACTAGGGCATGCATTGTTACTTCAGGTTAGTAAATTGGCAATTTTTTTTCAGTCTGTTCTGTAAAAAATATTTTTTCGCAAATCAGAAAACACAAAAAGAAGAAAATGATGTACGTATTCTAATGTGCCACAAAAATATTTAAGTGTATGTGCTTATTATATTAATTTTTCTTTAGAGAAATACAATGTTAGCCACCACCATTTTATTAAAAGTGCAGTCAGAGTTTTGCATAGCAGAACAAAAGGGGAAATACTTACAATAGTATGACTGCATTGAGATTTGAATGTCGGAATCATCTGAAAGAATGTGTGCATTGCTATTTCTAAATGGGACTAAGTACTGTGCTTTTGTAAGAATAATTTTCATAACCACAAGCAAGAAAAATAAATTTGTAATTTAAAACTAAAGTACTTAAAACTGAAATAAAGTAAAGCTATTACGACTTTTCTAAAGTTAAAACTAAAGATATCTTCATAATCTTCATCAACAGATGCAATTGCTATTATTAGACCAGAAGCCTCACAGCATGGGAAGAAAACAGACTTAGGTCAATAAAGCCATTACCCTGGCCCAATGATGGTCAACTGTTGCAGTAGGTAACATACACAAGTGGCAAAAACTTGACATACCTTTTGTGGCTTAACTTTTTTGACCCATCCTGATTTCTTAATGCCATAAGTTGCTTTACTACCTCAATCGATACTGACTGAGCTCCTCGATTTTAATTTATTGTTCTGTGGTCTATTCCCAATAGTAACGGATTAAATAGGATTAGTTTTAACTTTAGATAAGTATAAAAAAATAATCACTGAACTGTAATTAATATTTAAGAAAAAGAAATTGTTTCCGTTTTCTTTGGCTTCGAAAAGTATGAAAATATGCTGTAGTAATGAAATGCATGTGGTTCTGATATATTGGTGTATAAGATCCATTAAAAAAAGTTTGTATATTCAAGCGGTATTCAAATCATAATGATATAAAAAGGATTTTATCAAAAGATAACAGGGTTCTGTCCCCTTATTCGCCATGAAACGACAAGTGCCGGTGAATTTGGTGTTACGTACATTGACGTTTCACAATGAAACATATCGATTCACTGTAGTGTGAAACAGCAATGTATGTGTCGCAGCCGTCTGGTTAAATCAGCCACTTAACTAGACGCGTAGGCTGTTGGTTAAACGCCGACATCCATTGAAACGGCTGACGAACAACTAGCCAAGTACAACGTAACATTTAACCAGATGGCTAAATGTTATGTCAGCTGTCTGGTTAAATTAGCCATTCAATTGGACGCCTAGGCAAGTCGTTTAAATCGAAAAGCTGTAGTGTGACTATTTGAGATATTTGTAGGCTCAAAATTAATTTTTTATGACCACTTATAACCAAAATCGTTTTGGTTACAAGTGGTCATACAAAACATTAATCTACCAATCACGTCAAAACTCTTCAGTACAAGACGATCCGCCTAGGCATCTAATTGAGCGGACTCTTAATATGCCATGTTGTTAAATGTTGAGTGAGTTATGAGGCGAATTTAACCATAAGGCGGCGACATAATACAAAAAAGGCGATAGACACTTGTGATTTTAGAAAATAAGCAGGATGGTTAATTTTGATTTTTTCGTTTATCTGCCTTTATTATTAAAAAAAATATTTATTAAAAAATCTTAAAATATCAAATGTTTTTTTTGTAAATGTACTTTTTTTAAGGAATCTTATGTCACTTTTTTAAATATTCAGTAAAATTAAACAAGTGCTATGCAACATATGTAAACTAACAAATAAAGTAAGTACCTAATAATGTTTTTACTGGAAGTATTGTCTTTTATCAAACTGTAATTATCAAAATGATACATGTAGGTAGAGACAACAGCATAAGTAGGTGATCACTTTTGACAGCTCATAGCTGTCAATAGCTTTTATTGCTTTCGTAATTAGAGTCTCATATAGTCAAAAGTGATCACTTTGTTTACCTGTTGATTGGACATTTTGTTCACTTTGTACATTTTATATAAGTATAGTCACACTCACAAATATGTACACACTTTATGATTTTGTATTTTAAGATTTAGAGCTTAAGTTTAAGAGCAATGTTGTAATATAATTATAGTTTTGTATATATAATGGTACTGTAATTTCAAAAAGAATGTACATAATTATGTGCAACTTTTTTTTAAAATAAAATTAATTCCTTTACATGTCATTGAAAAAGGATAGAAAATATTATTAATACATTAGTTTTTTAGTAAATTGGTACAAAATTGTTTCAAAATCTAAACAATAATTCATAAATAAATATTAATTTTTTTTTAAATTTTAATGTTTTATAAAATATTTAGTGTTCTGAGGACAGTGTTCTTAACACCCAGACAGCTAGCAGGGAAGCTATTTTTCCTTGTAGGAAATCATATCACGATCAAAGGATAAGACATTGTTTATTAAATAAAGTGAACTCACAACTGTAAAAATATCCCCAATTTGGAAGTCCTACAGCAACAGCGCCTATTACGAAGCAGATGAAGCCGAAGACAACCACACCAACTGAATACAGAGCCTTGTTGCAGGCCATGACTGCATGTCTCAACCAAGTTCGTGGGATAATATGAGCATCAGGATCGGTTAATGGTTGTTCGATGTGACTGTACAATAGTTCTTGACATCTGTAATAATAAAATAAGTTTGTACTAAATTGTGTCCGGAATCTGATGTTTGACAGGTAATTAGATACTTTTAAAAAAAGTTATTTTGTTTAAACTAGTTTATTAAATTGTGTGATGGTACTCTTTATCTTTCTTTTGATGTGGCCGCTTACAATGGGCCTCAGAAGAAGGCTCTATGTCACCCAAAGAGCAATGGCTATGCTTGGTGTTTCTCTGCGTGATCGAATCAGAAATGATGAGAACTAAGGTTGCTGACATAGCCCAAAAAATTGCGAGTCTCAAGTGGCAGTGGGCGTCACATTGCAAGGAGGACTGACAGCCATTGTGGCGGAAAGAGACGCAGCATTGGTAGGCCTCCCATAAGGTGGACCAACAATCTGGAGAGGGTCGCGGGAAGCCCTTGGATGAGGGCAGCGCAGGACCAATTGGTTTAGAGATCCTTGAGGGAGGCCTCTGCCCAGCGGTGGGCGTCTCTCGGCTGATATGATGATGATGACTCTTTATCTCTTTATAATTATTTTCTTCTCACTATCTTCGAGAGATATTAATTTAGGCTTTCTAAATAAAATGCTAAGGTCATTTAAGTTGCTAAGATTACAAGCCGGTTTTACCACAGTTGTTGCCTGTGCACAGAATGCGAAACCAAAACATTATCATTCAACAACTATAATTATGCAAACTTTTGTTGTCAAAATAGTACGACACATAATAGCACTATGAAATTTTAATGAAATTTGTGAACTATAACGTAGTAAATGAAGCGTACTCCGTACAGAGGCTAAGAACAGTTAGTAAATGTTACTTTTACTCACGGTATGGTGAAGACGTTTCGAGTCTCACGGAAATCACATATCTATAAATTTACAACTGCATTAGTTGTAATATTATAGGCAAATCAGCAGCATCCCAACACATTCGAATTTAATTTAAACAAAACACCTGTTTTCACGTGAATGCACAAAAGTTCACTCACAATTCAAAATTCGAACCACGACACACCTTATTTTACCACACAGACACCGGAATCATAAACGCGCATAACTATTTAAATTTGTTTGCTATAATTAACAGCACAGATTACAGTAGTATTTTATTTAATTTATATTAGATTTTCCGTGAAAACCTTTTAAAATTAAATTTTAGCAAGGCTTCTAACAAAATTGTGTGTGACGTGAGTGTGATCGGTACGTAAACTGGTTTTTTGATTTGATGAACGAAGCCACAGACGAAGCTGACTAGTGAAGTTGTGACAACAACTGTGACTTTCTTCGTACTACAGAAAAATGTTATGAAAATTATAGCTTACTCACTTACTCTTAAGCCCATATCCACAAGAAAGAAAAAGATAAAGATATATTGGTTCTAATTCTGGAAAACACATGCTTTATTTTAAATTTATTGTATCTCTTTCTCTCAACATGAATTCGAAAAAGATAGATGTCATAAAATTTGACTTAAAAAACTATCAACATAGAAGGCAACCTTTACGTCAACTAAACGTCACCGAGGTGACAGGCGCCCGCCATTTGTATTGTAATGGGAAGGCAAATGGAACTAATGCCCATACAGGCATGTTTTAAGTATTTCTATTTCTGCATTTATGACATTGAAGTACTGGTGTTACACATTTCAAAGCACCTTGGGAGAATTCGATTAAGCTATTTGATTAGGTATATAACCACGCAAAAGTTCTCAACGTCTTTCACACCATAATCTCTTTTATTCTAATAATCTTTTAATCGTACGTCAACACAAATACTTGGTTCTTCAAACGATGCCAATTTTAACACAAAGTTCGCTCAGACACAATTTTTAATTATTGTAATAAAAATCTTGACTGACACCACCAAATTGCGCCAAACACTCCCTTTTTGTTTTTTTATTCATTTTCCCTGTAATGGGAAGGCAAAGGGAACTAATGCCCATACAGCCGTATCGTAAGTGTTTCTTTATAAGTTCATTTATTGCACTGAAATGCTGGTGTTACACATTTCGATGTACCTTGGGAGAATGTAACGCGAAATATATGTTGACTGACAGTCTCCATATGATGATATCCACGCAAAAGTTCTCAACGTCTTTCATACCATAATCTCTTTTATTCTATTAATCTTTTAGTCGTACGTCAACACAAATACTTGATTCTTCAAACGATACTAATTTTATAACACAAAGTTCGATCAGACACAAATTTTAATTATTATAAAAAAAATCTTGACTTGCACCACAAAATCCCGCCAAACACACCCATTTTTTATATTTGTTACTATCACACCTAACGTCATCACACTTCTATAATTCTTATAAAAACAATATTTGAACTGTAGTACAGTTTAATTAAAGGTAGTCATTGTTTAATTTTAATAAACTTCCGCATAAAATTTTACGCTGCAACAAAATGAAATAAATAAAACCTCTTATGTTTATGTAAAACACAAATACATGATAGGTTAAAGCGAAAAAATAGATTTAAAGAGTACATAAAATTGATACAATGAGCGTATTTAATTCTAGTTTTCCGGCGATTTCAATAAATTAAACCATGCTAAGCTAACAATCAAACCATTTAAATAAATAAAACTAAACTAAAATTGACAAATCTATCTTTTTTCGTTTTGTCAATTGTTAATATATTAATGTAGTACACAAATACATTTTTTTTAACAATTTTATCTTTAGGTAAAGTGGTAAGCATAGTAATAATGAAGTCATATTAATGTTATCGTAGTATTATATGTTATGATTTTTTGATTGATCGTCAGTCTTCATGATCATTAGAAAAAATAACAGAATTTAAACCCGATATTTATGGCTTAGTAAGCCACGTTCTTGCCAAAGAGTAATGTAAGTTTATGGGTTCTTGCGCTGCTATAAACGCTAGTTCCATTATGTAAATCACAGTTGATTTTAGTACTGTAGATGAACAAATATCTGTTGCATTCACTTTGCTTCGTTTACTCACCCCTTATATAATGAAAAGGAATTTAAAAAACTATTAACCTACAGAATCATAAACAAGTAAACTATGGAGTAGCAGCTGATCAGAGTAGCAAAATATTATTCAGGAGCACTACGAGGTCATTCTATTTTGGTTCGAAATGCCCACGCTGCCCGCCCGCCCTAATATACTTGCTAGTGCAAAGTTTTCAACGTGAAACCAATTTTCCTAGTTGATGTTTATCATTTGGTGTATAGTACCTAGGTCATTTTCAGCAGATAAGTGTAACTATCTAAACTACGGTTCAATTCAAAACTTTGTGAGCGATATTCGGCGAGTTTATTGGAATATTGTAACAAAATATAATGTTGCATCAGTTTACGGAGCAACTAAATTTATTAATATTTATAAATATTTGCTTTAGTTCGACAGCAAGTGAGTATTTTCAAGTAATCTAAGTAGTTTAAGCTTTCGTGTTTACCAGTCCCCACCAGGCGCGGTGCTTACAATTGAATATGCGATGTTTCTATAAGTTGGTGTTTTAGGAAAACAGAACTGTCCTTTAATTGAAGCTTAATGATAAATCATTAAGCTTCAATTAAAGCATGAAAGAATAAAATCTATAAATCTGTGCGAGACTTACCGGTAGTTTATAAAGGGTTATCTAAAGCCTGAGATTATATTGCGACCGTAATTTACGATTCCTGACATCTTGTTTCTGTTGAAAATGTTTGTAAACAAACTTCGAAATATACAAACTTGCCAAAGTCAAAATGTTATTCATACTAATAATATTTTAAATGCGAAAGTAACTCTGTGTGTTTGTTTGCTATCTTTTACTACGTGTTTTAAAGTTGGCATTGTATTCCATTATAGACATTATAGCTGCTTGCAACGAGATGATAGAGCCTTTTCAAAGTTTGTGTGGTATTTAATTTTCGCGAGATCAGAGAGCGTTATGAGAATTGTAAAGCACGAAACATGTACTTTATTTTTCGTACTTAGGTATAAGGTTGTTTCCATTTTGAACGAAGTAAGCTTGCGTTTGGTTCGACTAGTAAAGAAACAGCTTGCTACTATTATCTGATCTGTGAAAGAAATATTAGTGATGTTGAACGAAAGAAGGGGGTTTCGCTTAAAATTGTTATTCAAAGGGGCTTCGTTGCAAATGTCACGAAACACGTACAAACAGCAACAATCTTAACTGCCCGTTCAAGACGCAACAGATAGAAAGGTAGAAAGAGATGAAAATATTTGTACAAATAATTTCATCTCTTTCTACTTTTCTGTGTGTAGCGTCTCGAAAGGGCAGTTAGGATCGTTGCTGTTTGTAATATAGGTAATTTTTGTCTGACACTTCCGAAAAGCTTCCGTAGTACTGGTTGTGGACACAAAATCTTTCTCTGCGCCTTATGTCCACTTATTAGGTGACAAAATTAGGTTTTATCTCTTTCTTTTTAATAGATGAATAGAGCGACAAATTTTTGTCCACTCCCCAAGTTTGCCATTAAAGTTGCAGGCAGGTCTGAACGTTTTATTATGTAGTGAGGTAAGTAGTATAGTTATTAGACAATTTTATTTCTGTTTTTCTTCCTTTATACTATTTAGACTGGGATTAATAGATAAAGATGTTTGCGCATCAAAGCGCAGTATGAATTTTCTTTTCCACTTTTGGTTAGTTAGCAATTCAAGAGTCAATTATCAGAAATTGGTTCTACCTCCTTGACTGAGTTTTACTGAAGCTATTGCCCTTTTCAACAAATTTGACTACTTAAACATAATGACCTTTCTCATACTCAATTTTTTTCAAATGAGTTTTCGTATGAAGTTATCACATTTCTATTTTGTGCGTTTCGAAGAAAAATAATACTGTATTTTCTTTATCAATTTCAGTGTCGAGCAACACAAACAACGAAGTAAGAATTTTAAATAATATTTCAGTAGCTTAAATCAGCGTAGTTATAATAATAATATATAATAATAATAATGTAATTAATATTTGGATGTAACAACATTATTACATAACTATTGATTGTATAATGTAATACAGGTGTTAGGGGGTCGCTCTCAAAAGCGAAGGCAGATGGGAGTACTGGTGACCTGGTACTGAACGACTTAAAGTCGTATTTAGTGAGGGTTGTTGAGAGAGATATCCTGGGTGTTGTAATAATACACCAGGATCCCGTATAATGTTATATTTTAGATTTACAAGATTAACCATTAACACATCTGAGTACACGAGCTACGCTGGACATCCTCCCATGGCGGGCTGTCAACGTGACACTTTTTTCTAGTGATGCCCTCTACTACAACAAGGGTCACCAGCACAGAGTACTTTGAATACTGGAAATAGAGGTCAATCTTAGCCGTAAAACGAGCACTGCTACACTAGCGCTGCGAGGAGAATCCGTGGTAAACAGTACGGTTTATTTATTCTCTACTTGTATCTATGTGTGCGTGAGTGTATGTATGTGTTGCACTATGTAAATAGGTACCTATACCTAATGAAAGTATTGTTTATTTTCTGAATTGACAGTTTTGACACTGTTTTTCATCAGTAATATTGTATTTAGTTGCAGAGTGTATATTACATTCAAGTTAGTAAATCAAAAGGCAACTGATGAAAACTAGTATCAACACCGACACAATAACCTTAAAATTATCTATGAAATAAGAACTATTTATTTTTCGAAAAAGAAATGATTTATATTTTCTTCCTTTTACAATACTTTAAACACACTCAAAACCATACAACCGAGTCCTGTCCTGTCTCAAAAACACTATAAAATATCTCGCTTCACAAATATTTCTATTTTCACAGTCCTGTCTCAACTCAACACACTGTCGGAAAATATTCGAATTTCGAAAACGCTATACCTGTCACTTTTAACCACGGCACGTTAAACCGAGACGGGATGTGACTTTTCGAATCGAATCCGTGATTCGACGGTTGTGAATAAGGGGGCAGTACTGCCATCTGCCTTCATTTTTGAGAGCGTCCCCATAGCACTCTGTTTAAAGCTGTTTTCAATAGATATAAATTATAATTTTCAGGTGATCGAAATAGACTGTGGTGAACTCGGCGACTGTCCGTCAGGTCCTGTGAATTGCCATAAGATTTGTGGCTGTGACAGGTTCGCGTATGTATCGCTTTGCAATTCTTTTTAATGTTTGGAACATACCCATTTATCAAAATTATATTTTCCTTACTTAATTATAAAATACAGTTTGTAACGCAAGCATATCAGAATAATTTGTTTACATAAAATCATTACCTAGCAACAGGAGAAAAGTATACGTATAATATCAGTCTATAAAGCTCAGTCTGTACCGCTACATTGTGTAAGTTATTCGAATCGAGACGTTATGCTCAATGTCGTGTTCAGTGTATTTTGATTTTGATAATCCAAATGAAACATTTATGGATTTATTTGATGCAATTCGTAATAATTTTGATAAATTTACAAAGACAATGATTATCAAGAATCGTAATGTAATATTTAGCGATTAGGCAACAAAGGGTGTGTAATAATAATGTAACATCTAATTAAACGCGAGTTAATTCCGGTAAAATGTTTTTATTTCAATTATCTACCTAAATTTATCTATTTTATCCTTTTAGCATTTTGAAGTCGTTATTAATTTTTTGTAATTTTTTTTAGTGATAATAACTTTCTAAGGTCAAAGCTAGATGGGTGACCGTCAGCATATATTGTTTCCTACTATCGTAGCGTATCACTAAAAAGTCATGGGAAAGCAAAAATCTGCCATTCCGCATACATCGATAATTTACTTATTCCAGTTATTTTGATTTGAATACTAAACTACCCAATCTATTTAAAAACCGACTTCAAAAAACTGAAAAGGATAAAATAATTAAATTTAAGTAGGTATTCATCCCCTAGAAACATATTTTTGGAGTCGGTGCTTTACTTTCTATTGTTTTTGGAAACCACTTAGCACCAACTCCAAAAATATGTTTCTAGGGGATGAATACCTACTTAAATTTAATTATTTTATCCTTTTCAGTTTTTTGAAGTCGGTTTTAATTTTTGTTTAAAATTTTTTTTTCACAATTTTTAGTGATAATTTTCTACGGTCGAAGCTAGATGGGTGACCGTCAACTTATATTGTTTCCTACTATCGTATCGTTTCAATAAAAAGTCATTGGAAAAGCAAAAATTCGCAATTTCGCTTATGTAGACGATTTCATAATTTCATTTTTTTTTAATTTAAAACCAAAGTACCCAACTGTTTTTGAAAAAATTTTTATGGGACCAAATGGCAGCTATTCCGCATCGAACAAAAAAAGAATCACGTAAATCGGAACAGTAATCTCGGCGTAATCGGTGTACATACATACAAAAAAAAAAAAAAAAAACATACCGGCCGAATTGAGAACCTTCTCGTTTTTGAAGTCGGTTAAAAATAAATTTTTATGGGACCAAATAGCAACTATTCCGCATCGAACAAAAACAATAATCAATCATGTAAATCGGATCAGAAATCTCGGCGTAATCGGTGTATGACATACATAGAAAAAACATACCAACCGAATTGAGAACCTCCTCGTTTTTGAAGTCTGTTAAAAATATAGATATTTTGTATTGACCGGTTTCACAAAAGGTAAGTCTACCATAAACGAGGGAGCAAAACTCATTAAAATGTTTTAGGTGTATGGGAAAGCTCACATGATATAATAGGTATTTGCTGCGATCTATCTAAGGCATTTGATTGCGTTGATCATTATCTTTAGTTCGTAAACTATCCCAATACATCGTCGAATGTTCAGCGCTGCATTTCTGTCCGTCTTATTTATCAAATAGAGTTCAGAGAGTAGGAATTGACGGTAAAATATCGAAAGGTTCAGTTGTAAAAACGGGTGTGCCACAGGGGCCTATCCTTGGACCGATTTTATTCCTAGTTCATATAAATGACATTCCTTTTGCTGTAAAGGAAGTACTGTACGACAATTGTCTAATTGGTTTACAGTTAATAACTCAGTATTAAATATTTCAAAAAGCGTTCTGAGTTTCTTTTAGGATATCTTATCTTAGGATAAGCATCCTCTGATAATTTTCAGAACCAGTGGTAGGGGCGCTTATATTAAGTTTCTATACATATTAATATTAAAATTTGACGTCAACAAGTGTTTGAATAAGTCTATGTTGATTAGATGACTTTGGATTGAAATCAATTCTAAGCTTCAGTCGAGTCGAAAGGAAAACGATGATCGTCGTATTCACCTCTCAGATCCATATAAAAAGTTGTTTTCAATTATTCACAACAGCGATTAGATCGAAACTTACACTAGGGGTAAATTACAATACATAATTAAACTAGCCGGAAGCTACAGATACACTATTTATGTGACTTAAGTGCTGAATTCGAAGTAAATAAAGTGAAGAATTATTGTTACATGATATGAAAATTCATATATTGCTTACAACCTGTACGTTATAAAATACGCTTCTTGCTATTAAATATATATTTTTATTACTTATCATTTTTTCCTCTCAATTTTTACATTTAAAATGTTGTGCTTTTTTATTTACAGAGCTTATTATTACAATGAAACGTCTGGTGAATGTCTTGTGAGTTTCAAACATTTGATGGTGGCTGTGCTAAATAAATATGCCTCAGATGGTATGAATTTTACAAAATAGTAATTGTATTATTTTATGACATGGGCAACTTGACTTTAGAGAAACTAAAGTAAAGCATGCATCTGTGTGTCTAAGAGACCAGCTCCCCAAGACATGAATTCAAGGGCCTTTGACAACAGTTATCGCTGAACGAATAATTGTATAGAACTAACTATTACTAAACCCCATAACTGATTTTATTTAGCTTTAGCGAATAGCATGTCGTTTAAAAGGGGTTAGGTAGTAATGTCAAATTGCTAAAGATTTATGTAGCAACTGGCTGGTGACTCCATAACTCTCTTATGAATATAATGCTATGTATTTTGATGTTATTCTTTACGTAACATATATTTTTAGTTTTCGATATGTAGTTGAGGTGCTTTCTCTTTTGTTTCTCTAGACTGGAGATATTATTATAACGGCTTTACTTATTTTACTGCGATATTTATAAGTGGATATAGAACTAACAGATCTTATCTTAGTTCTATGAGCTGCTTAATTAACGGGATCATAGTCCATTTTAACCGCCTCTGTGATTTAGTGATTAGGTATGACTATCTACCTTAGATCTGTCGCCATAACAATAATGCTTACAGCATTGTTGTGTTCCGGCAGTTGCAGAGGTAAGATGGCCAATTCCTTAGCGGTTGAAGAATGCGGATGTAGCTCGCTTCCACCGTCTTATCCTTAAGGTAAGTTAAGGGCTAAGAGCTACAACGTTAAGAATTTAAAAATAATAGTAGTCAGGACCATCCAGTGGACCAGGCGTACCTACGGTCACGAGAGCGGCACGAGCTACGTGCGGTGCTCGGCGGCGGTCCCCCATCATTGTCAGCCATGGTTGACAGTGATAGAGTATGGGAGGCTGTCGCCTCCTTCTGCGAGAGTGCTCTCACGCAGAAGAAGGCAGCGGAGAGGGAACGGGAGGAGAATATCCTCTAGCCGCCCCTATCCGGCGTAGATAGGTGGGCGCAAGAAGGCGGGCGGCAATCGCCCGTCTTCCTGCGCCTTAGGTGCGGCCGCGCACGTCGGGTGGCTCCCACGCGCGCAATACAAAGGCCGCGACGTCTTTGCCCATGATAACTCTGGGCAATCTCCATCGGCGCGAAGCGGGGCCGTAAGGCCCGGTTGCCTGGGGGTGGTCTGGTGAATTTGCTTCGCAGACCCCTAACCGCCTCCGCGAAAGGCACGGAAGTCATCCAGGAGTTTTAGCGGGTATTCCCAGGGTCAATTAGACGTCCCGTCCGCTTAAGTACCTAAGATGGCAAATCCATTTGTCGTCTTGTTAAAACTCCTTTTCATTTATTAATTTAAGATTGCGTATAAGTATCACAAGATGTCCTCAGTAGAAAAGGTAAAATGCTAAAGCGCCATTTGGGCCAAAATGAGTTAGGTATAGTATTTCAAAATTTAGAGGATTTTCTCGAATCAGTGTTTTTTAACAGATGCTGCTTATAATAATATTTTTTCTTCCACTATTTTTATTGTGACGAATGTGTTTTGGTTATTACTTACGCTGTTACTTAGGCATTTAAGTTTTTTTTTAATTTTATGGTTTGTTGGTCTGTTAGTAATTATTCATTACCGTTGTTCAAAACTATGTATTTGGCGTGCAATAGTAATGGGATTTTAATTCTCATGGTGTTTTAGCATTTTTCCCTTTCCAATGACGATAGCTCATAATATTATGATGGTATCTTTGCGGGTCGAATCCATCAGTCTAGGAATCACTCGCAAAGGCACCTCCCGTAATTTCCTCTGTGCAGTAATCCCATTTGTCGCCTGGCAGATATTATGTACCTACCTATCAATTCTTAGTAGTTGTTATAGTTTACTTTAATTATCATTCTTTATACGTATTTATTCATTTATTTTCTTTATTGTTTCTGTCTTTATAATATTGCCCATCGGCGTCTTTCGGCTAATGATGATGTTGACACATATTCATGTTTATTTTTATTTTACAGTCAACAGTGAACATGGAATGGCACGTAAGTTTATTATCTAAGCAGTTGTAGTGGTAATAGAATAATGTTTTAAACGTATAAATTAAATCAATATCTTTCTGTTTCAGATAAAATTGAAATTGAAGCAGAAAGCATATTTAATGCTTTATTGATATCTGTGCTACTATTCATTGCATGCTCCGCCATATGTGTTATATCAGCCTGCTATTATTGTTGCCGTATTATATATACGTAAGTCTTAAATTTAATAAATTTCTACAAGCTATAAGCTGCTTCGTAAATATAAGATGCATTCAATAATACCTAATCACCGCGGACGTAGTAAGTATGTAGGTAAAGTGGTTACTTGTAAACAATACAATAAAAAAATAAGTATAGAAAATGGAACTCTTTACTAATGAGTATGAATTACATTCATTTTGAATTTGTTATACGATTTGGCGGCAAATAGATAATTTTCGGACACATGTCAGCATAAATTAACGCGAGAAAATTTTCATGAAATTATGTTTTATGACTTTCGATGTCATTTAAGTCACGAAGAATGTTATGATAGGCATCGATTGACTTTTCATGATGAAACATAAAATCTTCCATGAACAGTTAGCGGCCAGGAAGCTTTGCGTCCGGTGGATAGTTGATTAGTGCCGTGAAATGGTTCAAAGATTTAACGGAGGTGACTCAAAAGCTGCATTCGATATACTTAAGGGAGACTAAAGCTGGATTTACTGCTATGATCCCGAAGCCAAGACAGTCTGCTCAGTAGGTGTTTTCTTCCGAGGACAGGTCATTACGCGCCCGAAAAACAGTTGCTGCAGAGTGGTATAGGTATTAATTAACATTCATTTGCCACTTGTCCTGGAAAAAGTCAGGGAAAAATTACCTCACAGTAGGATCCCCCCACCACGACAACGCTTCGTCGCATACCGCCAGGCAAACGATCGATTATTTGGCGACGTCAGACGTAGAATTACTGAGTGCATTTTATATATTCCAGAAAATAGAAGAAAAACTCCGAGGAAAACGTTTTATGGACGCTAAAGAAGCAGTCGCTGCGTTTCTAAAGGCCGTCGAAGAGACCCCTTAGAACAAGTGGACAAAGTGCTTTTCTCATTGGTTCTGTCGGATGCAGCGATGTATTTAATGTGAATGGACACTATTCTGAAAAGATAATGCTCGTTTTCAATAAAATTTGCTTAGCGTTAAGAGTCTTTTAGCGATTTTTAGCTCAGTCAGTTTAGACGAGATAGAAAAAGGCATAAGTCAATACTTATGAGTCACCTAAGCCTAGGGAACGGTTAGTGGAAACGGGTAATAATTAAACTAATTAGGTACTTGTTAGTTTGCTCAGTTTTTGATTTTCTAAGAACTTTCAGTTTGACTCTTGAAATGTAGTATAGCAAGCGTGCACCTACCTACTAAGGAGTCGAAACTACTTTAAAAAATAATGTAAATGAAATTTCAAATTTCAACAAAAAATGAAATAAAAATCGAAATTTATTTTACTAATTTATTTTAAACTTTTCATAACATCTTACTTTTTAACCAACTTCAAAAAGAAGGACGTTCTTAATTCAGTAAGTGTATTTTTATGTTTATAATTATTATAGCCTTTTTAGTGTTTAGAAGTCGGTATACATTTAGTTTAAAAATTGTACATATGACTATGTTAACATGGTACCCGTCCCAAGTGCCAAAACCAGTCCTTGTATATTTTGGCATCTTACATTAGTTGTCACGGAATTTCAACCCTTTTATTTAGAAAAGTAATAGGTGCTCATACATAAAAGATGTATCAATACTTACTTACGTGCTTCTGCTGATACGACATTATTAATACCACTAAGGTGGCAATCAAGCATACGGCCTACCTGATGGTCAGCGGTATTTTACATTTGCGCGTTGTAGACCCGATAAAAAAGCATTTTCGAGCCCTTTTTGAAGAGCCAATTGCTGTACTGATTAGAGAAAACCTCTGCAGGGAGCTCATTCCACAATCTGAGACTACGCGGGAGAAAGTTTCTCTGAAACCGCACAGTACGGGAACATTTTGGTTCCAGCGTGTGAGGTTGAATTCAGTGTCGATTCGATAGACCTTACGACATTGTTTCGAGAATGCAAAGCCTTCAACATATTTTATAGTCCGGTCTTAGAAACCTATTTTTTTTATACAAAGCACGACAAACGACTCAACACCACATGGCGTGAAGCGGTAAGAAGAGTCCATATGCGAAGACAGCTAGTGCAGCCTCCACCTTGCCGGCCCTGAAGGAACTTTTTCACGCCTCTTTTGAAGGAACCTATGTTATAGGAAACACATGTGCTGGCAAAGAATTCCAAGTTTTAAATTTCTTTGTACGTGATGTTGAGGTGGAGACAGTGAATTGATGACTCCGAGAGACCGGTACGCGTGCTCCTGAGTAGGAAGGGGGAAGGTGGGATAAGGTCAATTAGCTCTACAGAGCACTCTCCGAGATACTCGTATAGCCGATAGAAGGCGCTAAGCGACGCAATGTCTCGACGCAATTGCAGAGGCTCAAGGCTCTTTGATTTAAACGAGTTCAGCGGCTAATTTAACCAAACGTCTGTGAAAGATACATTATTAAAGATGAAATAAAAAGTAAAGTTCAGCAGTGTACTCACACCTACTTTTGAAGCGAAGAGCGAAATTATTTTATGTATCACTGAGTAATTTAAACAGTACTGTTTTATTTTGTTTCAGGGATTACGTACTGAAAAGCGATATCAAAGATTTAGGGAAGAAAATTAACAGTAAACAAAAAATAAAAAAAACAATAAAAAGACCTCTACCCGGACCAGCAGCTCAAAGTTGTAATATTCTTTGTGAAGATGCCGGTGTATTTGTTGTTTGAAGTAATAAAATGTTGAAATTAAATGTAGGCCATTGGAAGTTTATTTTGGCATGTAATTAATCGAACTTCTAATAATTATCAATATAGTCCTCTAAAAATCGGACCTGCCTTCTAAATTAATTAGTCAGCCACAATTCATGCGCTTCTAAAAATTGCTATATCAGCCGCAAATATCATTGATTTAAGCTTTTATAAATATGACTTATTACGATATTAATTTTTAAGCATCTAAATTTATGACATATATTCAAGCAATATCATCCAAAAAATCTGCAAATTGACACCAAAAAAATACTGTTATTGACATCTAATTTTATAACTTAGTGTGAATAAAAATAAAGTGAAACCTCAAAATTCATAACTCGTACATTATCGTTTGATCATTAAAATATAGCTACATAAACTTGCCATCATTGGGGTAGGGGTGGGGTAAGGATGGGTTGTCTATTGTTTGCCCAAAGATTATATGCAACACTACTCATTTGCCCGAATTACATTTGCCCGAATGTTTTGTTTACTATAAAAGACATGTGACATACTCTTATTTACCCGAACATTAGATTCCATAACGATACGAATGCCGTACGTATTGTTATCCATTTTATTAATTGCAATAGGTAATATTATTTAATAAAATATTTCAACGCCATACTATATTGTTTTCGAATCTATCTAAGCTATGCATTGGCTCATGATATTTCACTATAATCGATCCAAGTCGCTTCCGTACAAATTTAACCTAACGCCTTTGTCCTAAAAAGCGATTGGCTTTCTGGAACTTCGTCGGCCGCTACCGCGGCACGCTCGTTTCGCTCGCTCGGCTCGTGCGTTGTCTTTCATGTTCTAACCTAACCTAAACCTTTTGATTGTTTAGTTTAAACGAACCTAACCTAAACCTATTGATTGTTTATTTTAAACCGTTTTTTTTCTAGAAGCAATGTCGATGGCAAATGATGTTATGGCATGTGATAATTACGGCTTACAATGATTATAACAAATGATGTTAAGGAAATTGATTTTATGGGAAACAAAGTTTCTAATAAGTGACTAATAGAGTAAACAGTGAGACAATGAGTATCCGCTGCGGCCAACTCACTCGCGCTAAACAGATCGTGCAGTGTCTATTTTCATTATTATAGAATATTAAGTATTACTTTTGATGCTAAATTATAAAATATGATGTTCTTAGTTGAAGCTTAAACGATGTTTTTTTGAGGAACCTATATTGAATGTGTAAAGTTTAAATGTGGGCGAGTTACAAATTCCATGGCTGAGTCATTAAATTAGGTTCCTAAGTATAAATTAGTGAGACAAGTTATAATAATTGTTGTTCATAATTTGGTGACTTTTTAGGAATATTTAGATGGCATTCTAAAGAAGGCGAGTTATTTAATCAGGACCTTTTTCATTTTCCCGTGGCTTAGTTATTAATTTTGAGGTTGGTTGATGTGTCCAAAAAAAATATTTGCGGCTCGATTTATTATATCTCGGTTATTTTTCGATACATTTTGAATAGAAAATAATTATTAATTTTAAAATTGTAATTGGGGAGCAAGTGACCCTACTATGTATTATTCTATTTTGTTCTCTGATAGGTAATATATAGTTTTAACCCCCGACGAAAAAAGAGGGGTGTTATAAGTTTGACGTATCTGTCTGTGTATCTGTGTGTCTGTCTGAGGCATCGTAGCTCCTAACTAAACGAATGGACCGATTTTGATATGGATTTTTTTTGTTTGAAAGCGACGTGCTTAGGATGGTTCTTTTAGCTATAATTTATAAAGATCAGTCCAGGCGTTTGATCACTATCAGCTCATTTTCTACATGATATAAGAGTTTTTCTAACTTTCACAGATCCGATCACAGATCACTTATATAGTGATCCGATTGATTTGAAATTTGGTGTACTGTCACTTCGGTGATATTCCTTTGCCATACAGTCCGTATGCTGATCCTATTCCTTCAATTTGCGGATGCTTAATTCTTCAGAAACTTACAGCATGTATAGCGTGTTTGGGCTCAAAAAATTATTCTCAATGAGATGGTGTTAGATAGATTATTAATAAGGCCGGGGTTACTTAAAATTGTTAATTTTATATTTTCTTTTATTAAATATAGATACTTCTACCAATTTTCTCTTATTAGTGGCGAAGTTAAATAAAGACTTTTAATCAAGTAGCAATAATTTAAAATTGTGATTAGGTCACTTTGCCTGCCCATTACAGGAAGAATGAACAAAAAAAACAGGAGTGTTTGGCGCACAGAATACTTTGGTATGGCGGGATTTGGTGGTGTCAGTCAAGATTTTTATTACACAAAGTTTGCTCCGACACATTAAAAAATGTGTCGGAGCAAGCTTTGTGTAATAAAATAGGTGTAGTTTTATAAATTCAAGGGTTTGTGTTGACGTATTACAACTGAAAGATTATTAGAATAAAAGTGAATATGCTGTGAAAACGATGAGAACTTTTTCGTGGTTATCCACCTCATCAAATAGCATCTTAAGGAGATTATCATCATACATTTAACGTAAATATCTCCCAAGGTGCATTGAAATTTCTAACACCAGTATTTCAATGCAACAAATGAATAAATAAATAAATACTTATGACATGGCTGAATGGGCATTAGTTCCCTTCGTCTTTCTATTACAGGGAGAATGAACAAAAAAAAACGGCGGGTATTTGGCGGGATATTGTGGTGTCAGTCAAGATTTTTATTCTTATAATCTCAGAACAATAACTAAAGCCTTAGTTATTGTTCTGAGCCAATAATTAAAAATTGTCTCTGAGCAAACTTTGTGTTTTAAAGTTGGTGTAGTTTTATAAACCTAGTGTTTGTGTTGACGTAAACAGCTACAATCTTAACTGCCCGTTCGAGACGCAACAGACAGAAAGGTAGAAAGAGATGAAATTATTTGTACAGATAATTTCATCTACAGTGTTGTTGTTTGTAGAAACATTTATTAGACTAAAAATCATTTTAGCGTGAAAGACGTTGAGAACTTTTTTGTGGTTCTCCAACTCATCAAATAGCATTATAAGGAGACTGACATCATATATTTCGCGTCGAATCCTCCCAATGTACACACGACAGCACATCAAGTGTAACAGTTGCACTACGAAAGCCGCCTCTATTACGAACGCAGTAAGGGTGGTCTCAAGGTCAAACTGTTACGCTTGATATGCTGTCGACTGTACATTGAAATGTGTAAAAGCTGCATTTAAATGCAATAAATAATAAAATAAAGAAATACCGAAGACATGGCTGTATAGGCATTCGTTCCCTTTGCCTTCCAATTACAGGGAGAATGAAAAAAGCCGGGGTTGGTCTTTGCGTTTCAGTTTTTGACGGGATTTGTTGGACGGGACTACATTGGCTGTATGGCTCTGTACCATTGCCTTTTCCTCTGGGGATAAACAGAACTACTACTTTATTAAATACAATAATCAAAACATGTGTCGGAGCGAACTTCGTGTTATAAAATTGGTGTAGTTTTTTAAGCCAAGTGTTTGTGTTGCCAAGTGTTTAGTGGTATGTACATACGTACGTAGAGAATGAACCAAAAAAAATATAAGAAAACCATGTTTATCGATGGTTCGTTTCAGTGATGCCAGACGTACGATTATAACATAGACTAAGATTTATAATTATCGTATGTGTACTATGTCTATATAAAATTATTCTGTGTGCTACATCATGCGTGTTTTTCAGTGTTTGTTTCGTCCTTATTCCAGGTAACCCAAAACATCTCTATTGCGTGGCTATTAGCACCGGTTATTCTCCAATACAAGTGTTTTTCCTAACTTGAGCTTGGCAGAAATGGTTGTTTTGATAAGAATGACCGATTGCCATAATTTAAAAAAGTGAAGTGAAATGAGATAAAAGGACTTTAACAATATTTGAAAAGATGAGACGAGATGATGATCAGATGGGTGCGTGCGGTGTGCGGCGGCACGGTCGGAACGCACCCATCTTGCACTATATAAGTGATCTGTGCATCTAGCAGCCCTGGTTTGTTTTGCGTGTCTGTGGTTAGTTGCGTTGAAAAATCCGTCATATTTGCAAAATTGCAAATAGTTTGTAAACAAATTATTGTTCAGAGCGGATTTTTAACGAGTTCGTAAATTAACGAAGCAAGTGATTGGTTCCAAATAAATTGGCCAATCCTGAATTATATGGCTTTCTAAAATATTTTATCGTAAGTACTTCTGATAACTTATTTCAATTAGTGAGATAAATTGCGTTGGTATCTTTTTCCTGTAAAAAATGATGGTTTTATTGCAGAAGGGTCGCTATAACCTAATATTGTCTAACATCATCATGATTGAGTTCAGTTTAATGGATTTGGTCATTGCAACCACGGGTGTTTTGATTACAATGGCATTATTGAGCTGTTTGTATTGTCTGTGTATTAAATATAGGTAAGTATGCAGTTTTTGTTTTGCAATTTAAAATTATTATTTACTAATGTTTTGTTAATGTTCTTCATGTATTATATACTAATTAAAGAGGTGTTTCCACTTGAATTGGATATCACTGAGAAAGAGATAGTTGGAGCAGAAGACTCGGCTCCTAATCTGTCAATCTCTCTCTTGATTTTTAGAGGTTAACCCATGCGTAAAAGTGATGACTCCCTCACTCGTGAATCACCTCATTTGAGTTACTCGTCGCGACAAAATGAGCGAGTACTCGTTTTATAGCATCTTAGATGAATGATGTGAATTTTTTCTTAAGTTTTTTATTCTTTATATTTCATGAATCCATTAAAGTGAATAGTTTTTTTTTTTAGCTGATTTGATAAATAATATTGCCTGATGCACTAGTCGCTATTGGTTGGCGCTGGCTTGGCACGGTGGTCGCCAACATTCTCTTTTGTATTTTAAAACTTTAATCTTTCGTTCTTCAACAATAGCAACTGTTTATAGCACGATAAAAAAAATCATTTGATTTTGTCATATTATATTGTGACTATCTAAGTAATTGGATTTAGTAGAAAATTTAAAGCAGTGTATGCGATTAAAGTAGTCAAATAGGTCTAGCAATCTACAAGTTCTACGACTCACCCATTTGCTTAAATTGATAAATGATTGTAACCAGACATGTGCCCTGGACATAATCTTTAATGATCACATCAGTTTTATGATCATAATAATATTTAAGTTCCCATATCTTTCTATTTATTATTTCTAATTGTTATTTGAACAAGTTATCATTATTAATCTACAACACATCTGCTCATATTTGGCAAACTACCTAATCCCAAAGTTTAAAAAGTTGCAAATGTTATACTAATGAGTATTTTTATTGGTACAGTGCTAAAAATCTTATTGTTACATACATCATGTCTAATACCAATTAATTCTGAATTTCAGTGATCTGAAGATGAAGTGTTATCTTGTTGATTTGGCAAAAAAGAAAGGTATGACTGTGGATATTGACAATTTAGATCAGGAAAATAACAGTCAATCTCCAAATGCGAATGAAAATTGCACAATATTAATACCAAACGTAGGTATAATTCTTTAGTTACATTTAAAATGGAGGAATTGAGGAGGAGCACCAAAGAAGTTCGTTATTTATTATAAATTATCTTTTAGTATGGATTTAATTCTAAACTATTTTATATCTTAAGTGATAGTCCTGAAAATAGAGGTCTTTAAAATTAGTTTTCTTATAACTAATAATAGATTGTAGCATTTTTCTCTATCCATTAAGTATTGTACTTATTAACTAATTTATAAAACTAAGAACTTTGAATATGTGAATGTAACATAGGCCAGATTGGTAGGATGTAATTGATCTCAATTCTAAGTCAGTATAAATGTAAAATAGTGTTAAAAGTGTTTAAAAAATCTCTTACTTTTTACATAGTATTAAATATTTATTACCAATAAAAAAATAATTTAAAGATTTTATCTTTTGTTGGACATGGAGATTGGTGTATTGTTAGTTGAATATGGTTGATTGATACCAATCCTCATTATAGTGTTGCCTTATTGTCACACTTAAAATGAAAAATTATTTGATTTACCTTTTTTTATAGTTTTTTTAATTGAAATTATTAATTTACACTGACTTTATTAATTTACTGAAAATCACAATTATTACAATACTTTTTCTCTGGGACCATCATAACAGAAAAGCTATAGTAAAAAAATCTAATAATAGCATTTAAAATTTAACATACATTAAAATTGAAGCTTACTTCTTAAAGCTTTAATGATGTTTTGTCATGTTTTTGTGGAATACATTATGAATTCGAACAAATTAGATAAAAACTGTGTAACTATAAAAGCCTTAAACAATGGTTATTTATGCCCATATGTAAGTACCTATTTAATTCATTTTGATCTTATAAACTAGATTTTTCAATAGAAATAATAGTCTGGAATGTTCATTCAGTAACTTTAGTAGAGATGCATACTATAATGCGAATACATCTTGTATTTCTGTATCATAATCAATTATCTATTTAAAATAGAAGAATAAATTAAGGATGTTAAATTTCTTGTCAAATCAACATTGCCCTGCTGAAATGAATTTTATCTTCTGATCCTATTATAATTAAATCAGACTTTTTAATATACAAGTATAAATAATTTTGATAAATTTTATCTTGAATTGAAATTTTTATTATTTTAGTGACTAGGAAATAAAATGAACATGTTCTTTCTGAATAAAAATTGTCATTTTATTGTTCAATTAACATTTTAATGAAAACCACATTTTTAAAATAGACTGAAATTCAATTTAGCATAGACAAATATAGTTTTTACTCATTTTTTTTTAAAAATAGGTTTACAGATGATTATGAAAATAGTTTCTAATTTCATATTAATAGAACTTACAATAATTGTTTTTGTTTGAAATAACGTTTTGATAGTGAGAATTGTGCCATTAAATGTTTTTGATCTGGTGTACCTGTAAATTAATGATAGTAACATATGGTAGTTTTAGTTCAAACCTATTGTAGAGTTTTAAGATAGATAGTAGGCGAAAAATATAGTGCTATTGTGTTTAAATGACTAGAAGAGAATTTGACTGTGTACTAATAATTGATGTCGATGTTTATGTCACTAAGATTATTACCTAATAGACATTGGTGTTGTACCCTACTCATAGGTAGGTCGTGTTTGTATGCTTAAGATTGCACATGTTTGAAAGTCAATAGGAAAACTTCCTTATTCGCACCAGTGCATCGGATGAATATCAAGTGAAATCTTTAATTTGTAGATTCCTTAGTCCTTTGTAATAATGGCCTGTTTCGAAGTGAAGTATTACGCTTAATGCGCTGTAGACTGTACACGTAATACGAAAAGACTCAAAATAGAAATGATAACATTTTATATCCCCTTTGTATGTGGGATTATTTTAATAGAAATTATAAGTAACCTTAGATACTATTGAATATAAGTAGGTATAAACTATATACTTAGGCAAGCCTTATAATTCTTATTCCTTAGCTTAGTAGTAATATATTAAGAAAAACAGTAACTATGGCTATATTCGTTGGCGCCTATACCTGATTAAACTATACTAGATTTTCTGTGGCTGCCACGAACAACTGTTCGAGGCATTTGCTTAGCAAGTGGTCTACCCCGAACTTTCTTATTTTCCTAACAAACTAATATCATTGTCCTAATGCATAATTTTGTATATTGTATAAATATCCCTTCTAGTGACCGTGGAGTCTTGTAGGCGAGATTCGATAACTTTAACTTAATGCTTTTTATTGCAGAATTTAGATATAAGTAGATTTAATTTTTTTTAACCGTGTAGGGAAGTATTTCCCAGATTGCTAAGTCGCCTTGGGAAAAGATTCCAAAGGGCCTAGACAAGATGCCTTTCGATAATCGCTATCGCTGCCATGCGAAAAATGTACGGGATTCGACATAAGCTCTCGATCGACTTTGAGCGCAAATGTCAAAGCGCATACATTTTCCAGTTAGCGACAGCGTTTGTCAAATGGCATCTTTTCTAGATCCTCAGAGGCGGTACGTACCCTCTGTTAAGCATCTGAACTCATTGTTCTATAGTATAAAGTCCGTCACAAACGGCAGCTATCATATAAAGATGTACATTATAGCTCGATTAATTTCAACACATCTAGCCATAAGAACCTTCAGGATATCTATACTGGGTCCCGAGATGCCGAAATTATACCTGCCGTCTGTGATAATAATTTATCTCGTTCAGTAGGCCGCATACAGTCACGAGAAATAATTTGTCATAGTTACGTTTGACAGATTAACATATTTAATATCGTTGCAATAAGAGTCACGAACTGTCAAAAGTTTCTGCAATTATTGCTCTTGTATGTACGGTTGGGAAACCTAGTACCTACGTGTACGAGTGTTACGAACTGTAGTAAGCATATTTTAATGTTTTTGATGCTTTAAATGCCTACTTTATTGTAACAATAAACGATGAAAAATAAATGAAAATTAGCAGGTTATACCTAGTGCTCCGGTGGCGTAGTGGTAATCGCGTCTGGCTGGAAATCAGAAGGCGCGGGTTTGATTCCCGCCTGGAGCATATATTTTTTTCATCGTTTTCTTGATTTATTTGTAATTATAACTCTACTAAGGTTATATATGTCTAGTTGAACAAATTGGAGAAACATATACGTTGTACCTGAAAGAGAAAGGTAGCCAGTGTAATTACAGGGCATGGAAAGCATTTCATCTTAGGCGTCAGGATGACAACGCACCTGCAATACTAAGGTATATATCCCTTGCAATTGTAGGTGTCTATAGGCGACGGTAACCACTTACCACCAGGTGGGCCGTCAGCTTGTCATCTAGTTGTGTAAGAAAATAACCTTTACAAAATCTTTCTGAGCTCAAAATGGGGATCATGTACACGTATGTAATTTTGTAGATTATCTATGGTATGGTAACACAAAAATTTATCACACAAAGTATAAGTTATGTATTAGGTTTGATTTGACTAAGTTTTATTGTTCAAATCTACAATCTACAGTTGAGGTGTCGTGTTTGGGGCTAAAACACCTTATGTATGGTCGCCAAACACGACAGGGCTTAGTTTATTACAAATATTATTTTTTTTATCGCTATTCTAACATTATGTATTGTATTTCTAAGTCACATTCTTGTCAGGTAGGTACCGTAAATCTACTAGTCATGGACCACATTATAAGAATAAATTGCCACCTTAACTACTTACGATATGTTAATTACCCAACTCATACAAGTAAGAATACTTTCAATTTAATAAAATATGTATACTGCAATAACCATTATTTATTTATAATGTCCATCAAAACGTTAATAGTAGATTTGTCGCAGCCATCTGGCAAAATTTGAAGCATAGGCCGTTGGTTAAACGCCGGCATCCAATTGAATGCCTATCTATAGTTAATTGAACTAAAATCACTCGTCGTTTGACAACTTGGCGTATTAAATCAATTGGTCTCCTAGGCGGATATATTGTCTTGTCGAAGTTTTAGTGTGAGTGGTAGGTTCAATGTTATTTTTTGAAACCAATCATAACCAGATGATTCCGGTTTTACGTGGTTATAAAAAGAACCTTCAACCTACCAATCACACAAACAGTCCAACAAAAACTATTCGTAGTAGACGATCTGCCTAGGCGTTCAATTAAATGACTAATTTAATAAGATGGCTGATACACATTCAGCCATTTGGTCAAACGTTGCGCTAAAGACTTGGCTAGTTGTCCGTTTCATTGGATGCCAGCGTTTAATCAACTGCCTAGGCATCCATTTAAGTGGGTAGTCTAACCAGGTGGCTGCGATATACACATTATGACTCCTTATCTCAATGTGTTAGAGATCAATTTTATTATATCTTTTTTATGCTGATTGTACCAGTACTAGTAATTCATTATTATTATATGGGCCCTTTCTGAAATTTTCTTACCCAAACATCAAATACAGTTGTAAACGTCTAATTATAGACAAGGTCCCAGTTGATAGTCAAGTAGAAGTTATACAAGAATAAAAAATCACCTAAGAACAAAAATAAATAAACTTAGAGTATCTAAGACAATATTCAGTATTTTTAAGTCATTTTTCATATTTATCACTGGCATGAAATATAACAATCTAAGTACCTAAGTGTGGAATAATCAAAACACTAGTAATATATAAATCAATGGAAATAATCTTATAGAGAAATACAAAGTAGAGAAAAAGCAAAGTTCTAAATATGACCAAATATTTTGTTAGGAACTTATCAAGAACTAGTAGGTAATGATAATTCTCATTTTCTGAGTCTCAAACTTCCTATAACTGTTATAGTTGGCAGTGCTTGTTTTTTTCCTTTTTTGGACTTTATTCTTTCTTCATTTTGCTTTTTCTTTCTCTTTGCCCTAAATATAATCAAATATTTTGTAAAGGAACTTATTAAAATCTAGTAATGATGATTCTCATTTTCTGAGTCTCAAACTTCCAAGGACACTTATAGTGGGTACTTAGTAGTCGGTTTTTTTATTTATTATTTCTTTTTTTGGACTTCATTATAACGTGGTTTTGCGTTTAACTTTTTGGCCTTAATATGACTACATTTTGTAAAGGAACTTCTGAAAATCTAGTTATGATAATTCTCATTTTCCGAGTCTCAAACTTCCAAGGACAATTATAGTTGATTGTGTTGTTTTTCTTCTTCTTTTGGACTTGATTCTTCTGTTGTTTTTTTTTGCGTTTCTTAAAGTAGTTTCTCTTTATCTTGTAATTTTTTATCATGTACCTACGTTCGAAAAGATGCGCACGCACTAAAAATGGCGCGTTTTTAGTGCTCCGCTTTTTTGGTTTTGTTTCGGACCTGAACAGTTCTCGTTTGAATGCCTACGGCATTACCAATGTCTTTTGTACCATTCATGTCTGTTGAGCCAATAGATAGATTATTTTTATGAAATTGCGTTTTTTTAGTTTTTTGGCTTTAAACTAGCTTTTAATCGCAAACTGCTAATAGCAATTATATTTTCGCCTATACATTTTGTACGTGTAGGTATTTCACTTTTGTATAAAACAGCTGATTTATTCGTGATTTCACAGTAGGTCTCATATTGAAAGTTGTTCATATTCATGGGTAGAACACATTGTGAAATTTTTCTTATGCTTAAAATAACCGCCTCGAAGTAATATTTTTCATATGCTGAAATACGACGAATTAATAGTAAACCATTTGGAACAAAAAACAGCAAAAAATTTGTGTGTAATAAAATAGTCTTAACCCTTTCAGAGCACAATGTCCAAGGGTCAAAAAGTCCAAGGAGTCACATAGGTCCAAGTTTCAAATAGGTCCAAGTGTCAAAATGTTCAAAGAGTCAATATGCCGAAGGTGTCAATATGTCCAAGGGTCGAAATGTTCAGGAGTCAATATGTTCAAAGATCCAATCGTTTAGGTTCACTTGGTCCACATTTCCGTTTCGTCCATTTTCGCATCGCGTCCAAATTCCCAATTTGGCCACACTCCCATCTCCCTCCTATCCCCATTTTCATCTTTTCCATATTCCCAACTCGTGATGCGAATGTGGACGAAATAGGATTGCGGAATGTCTGAGGGGTCTTTTTTGCAGTTTGCTACCGCGTACAGTCAGCATCAAACATATGACTGCACATTGTTAAATGCTTTAAAGAGTGTTCAGGTATTTTTTGGTGTGTTTGGTGGCTGCCATATATTTGATGTTGGCTGTTCTATCAGTTGGACGTCATCAATATCTGAGATGTCCAAACTACAAATATTGATAGTTATTTTAAAATAAACATTGATTATTCAGTTAAACGTCTGTTCAATTAACAATTTATTAGGTATTATTATAATAATTATACGTTAGTGCAGGCATTATAACAATAGCACCCTATAGAACAAACTGTACTGTTTGCACACTGAACCCTCAAAAGTTTTTAAAATAATCTTCAGTACCACAAAATAACTAAATACGAAAGTTCTAAATAACTAAAGTGAAGTTCCTTCTTATATTTAGTATGGAGTTGGAAAAACATTACTGATCCCGATTAAAATGTCATCTTGTATTTACTTTAAATCGTATCAATCTTTCTGAACTTAATAACGGACTCGAGAAATTCTAGAGCGGTAACATCTTCATCTTGTAGTTTTTTCAACTGTTCTGTGTATTTTTTATCGAGCAAAACGTCTTGTTTCCTTCTTTGGCGTCTACCTTCGAAGTAACAGTCGGAAAGTATTTTGCTCTGGAATTCAGCTTCTTTACGTGGCTTATTTATGAATAAGAATAAATTGGGCCTATTCTTCATCCTCTCATTTTCTTACCCTTCTAGAGCATTGTTCGTGTGATGTCTCTGGTCTGCACAACTAAGGCACATTAGAGTTTTCCTTGTGAGCCACTCATTTATGAAATATTTTTCGAATTTTTTCATCGCTTCCTTCTCCATTCTTCCTCATTCTCTGGCATTTTTTGTACAATTGAATTCCAAGCCTTTAAAATTTGCTCTTTAGGCAAAAGCGGTATATATGAGCACATTTGAAAGATTTCTGTAGCTCCTTTATTGAGATCCAACTTTAAGTCTCGTGCTTTCTTCCATATTAATCTTTTAAACTTTAATTTCACAAAATGAGTTACAATTTGGCGGACTTAAGAGGCTGATAAACGCCAGCGACCTTGAGAAAATGAATTTCGAGGCCCCGCCCACTAATATTTCCGATAACGTGGCTCCACAATACTACACCGACCAGCCGCGTAACTACTACAACCTCAAAAGCGCCAAGCTAAAAAAATGCCACTAGATCGCGTGCTCCACGTGCTTTATTCCATAGACCATTATAAAAATAGAAATGGACAATAAAAAACTATACACTTTTATAAAAAATATGTGGTACTTTTAAATTAATGGTAAATATGTATAATCACGGTCAATATACTTATTTATACTAACAAATTTTATTAAGGGACCTATTATGAAATCGAAACATGACAATCAGGGATGTAATTATAAAAGACAAATCATAATAGTTTTGACATACGTATTTTCATGTCAGCTGTTCTATAAATTAGAGCTCGACTTGAATAAATTTTGGTTTTGAAACGCCATGTAAATTTTTAAGTGCATGGATAGCCCAATCCGACACTATGAGAAATAGCGAAAAGTACTTAAAGGACTCTGGAAACGTAAAAGAAAAACTAAACTGCATCATTGGATGTTTACAAAATATTCCTAGCCAGGAATCAAAACTATTGTTTAAAAAAAACTCACATGGTGTATTACACCATTCGATTAGATTCCAAATTACAAAATTCAAGTTTCAAGTAGGTTTTGCTTTTATAAATTATGCTACAAAGTACGAAGCAGTATGCAAAAAGTTACTAGGAATCAACGAAACGTCGAACCAAATGTAAATTATTGGCACGATGTTATTAAAACGTAAAGTGGATTACTCGCACTTGTTTAAATTTTATTTCTTTTTCTATGTGGCCTTTAACATTGCTTTAAAACATGTAGCAGTTTAAAAAAATCCAACATTTCCCTTCCGTTTTTCATATGTAATATCTTCCCGGAATGTATTGTTCCTTTTATACCGCGATACTATCGAATCGTGTAATGATATTGTTTTTTTTTTCAAAATCAACGGGTTCTATTTCTACCTTAATTTTTGATTTCTCAAAAATCTAATGCTGCACTTTTAGTTTTTATCGAAATCGGTCCCGATACCCTTTTAAGTACTTTTCGTTATTTCTATTTGGAATTCGGAATCCATAATAGATTATTTTTTTATCTAAATCGTTTAAGCAGCTTAAGTGTTAAAATGTAACACCCAGAAAGACACAGTTACATTCGCAATTATAAGAGTATGGATGTGTCATTTTATCATAGTAAAAATAATGTCCGTTCGAAGTAATAGAAAGATTAATCAAGTAAGTATTTTTTTTTTAAGTTAAGAGCGTTTACGCCGCAAGGCTTTCAATACAAACTTAATTTTTTAACAAAAAGTGTATGCCGTAACATTTCAATTATTACTTCAATGTCGGAAAGGTATTATTGATATAGAACTGACTACAACAGCTTTTTAGTCACCACAGGAATGCGGTGATTGATGATATATTAAAATGTGTGCTGTTTAATATTTATTCATGTTTCGATACAGAGTTTTGTTGCTAAAATAATAATAATATTATGAAATATACTTTCTATGAAACATATGAAACTTTATTCGATTGTATCAAACAGTAATGATTGGTTATTAGGTTAATCAAGAAATGTAGTTATTAAAATTCTGGAACAGTAATCTTTGAAATGATATACGAAATTGAAAAATTATGTGTTTTAATAAATACTCATCTGAAACAGTCTAGAGTATATTGAAATTTGGAACATGTTAGATTTTTTTATAGATTTCTTTCTGTAGGTTAGGTATGTGATTATCTTTATTTATATTTACCTCAAGATCCGAAGGTCTGATACGGATTTTTTTCATTTATTGAAGACTATATGTTTTGAAGACTATATGTTTCGGTGGCGTAGTAGATTGAACTCTCTGTTTTCAACTACGAAAACAAAGCATCTTTCGCCATGGTCGATCCCGGGATGGGTCACCGTTGGTCCCGGTTGTTGTTACAACCTCTTTACCCCACCAACTCGCACTGGGCTAGCGTGGTAGTGTTATTGCCCAAATTCATCATGTGTATCATGTGTTTCTTCCATGTAGGAAGGCTTATATAATGTATACAGGCTAGTGATGATGATGATGATGATAAACAGTGTTACAGTATGTTTAAGCTAAACAATATAAATAATAAATAGTACATTTAAATGTAATCCTAACAACATTGCCCACAGATTAGGTACATTAACATAAATTATAATAAACATGAATTGGGATGTTGCCTAAGTTTAAAATTGGCGCTATTTTTCACAAAATCGGAAAATATGTGCTACCACTACCCATAAAAACAATTCAAACTTAAAAGATATGAAATATTGTTAAAATTGTACCCTTTTCGAAATAAAAAAAAAGACATTTATTTTCAAAATATATATAAAATGATAATGTAATTAGATTGCTGACATCAATTAAAGCAACTATTATAATGACAACTATTAATAAAAACATACTTAATACATAGTTATTATTAATTTTGTCAGTATGCCCATACATTTCTTAGTAATATGGGAACATGTGACGTCACGTGTCCCGTAGATTTTCTATGGAGCCTTTTTGGATGTTGCGCCGCAACATATCAACATGCCACTATATCTTTGAAAGTATTGATCTTAGACATACTATTTCTTTTGCAATATTTCTTTATGAGTTATAAACTTCTTATTTATGAAATAAAAAACAAGTTGTCAACTACCCCATTGCTGAGAGCTAATTTGAGCTACAATAATATAGTGGAAAGAGGACATATTTGAATCATGCATAGTTTGCCGGTACAAAAGTTGAAATATAGAATACTCAACACCGTGGACTGGAATGGACAATTGAACACCTTCTACAATTTTTTACCTATTTTTCAGTAAACTGTGTATAGACCTGGCCGGGTCTACGTACATTTTTGAAACGTCTCTTTTACAGCATATGATAAAAGTTCTGGTTTTAAAATTTACATATAAAAGAACCTTTAAGCCTAGGCTAGGCTTAAGCTAATTTAGTGTTGTATGCATTTGATAATCTAAAATTAACTGTGCCTGTTGTTCTTCATGAATCACATTTTGTAACCGGAAAAATTAATATTAAAAAGAACAGTAACGAACCATTCGATACCTTGATTATTTTTAAGACTGCCGGGTCTGACAATTACGTAGGTCTATGAAATAAACCAAACTTATTTTATGGTTCTATATAAATACTTTGTTGAAATTTATCTTTGTATTATGTATTACATATAAATACATAAGTTTTTTTTTACTTTCCTTATTCATTATTAGATAAACAAAGAATAATAAAAAAATAAAAAATATTAAAAAAGAATTAGTAAAGAATGAAAAAATAAGAAACATAAACAAAAAAGGACTAGAAATAAACATACATAAAAATAATAATAAAAAAACAAAAGAAAAAAAAAATTGATACAAAAAATATTTTTTGTATTTATAGTTTAATCGTTTTTTATATTTATATTTTTTTTACTTTCATATTTCATATTCAAAAAACAAATAAGAAATAAAAAATAAAAACAATAAAAAGAAAGTTGTGAACCATTGAAGGATTGAACCCCTACCTCTCGGATAGTAAGTCGTGCATCTCAACCCCTACACAATCGCGACAGAGGCATTTATTTCGAAATTAACTATCTAACTAAATTATACGATATACTTATACATTTCCCTTCAAGTAAACATAAACTTACTTTACAACTTCCATCTGTGACTGTGAATCTGAATAAGTACAACTTTCGAGATGATTATGGAGTTTTTGATAGTTCCTAAAATTAGATAAAATTAGCTATCTAAAGAAAAAATAATCAGGTTATTATTGTGTTATTTACCCCTATACGAGTGGTTTTTGACTCTTTTTAGACCTTTTTCTTGGTTTTCCATAGTCCAAAGTAATATTTATACCATAAAATTTTTATTTCATAAATAATATTATTAATGAAATAAAATTTTCACAATAAAAATTTACGAAATTATTTACTCATTTTTGTCTATCTACTATAATACACTCACATAGTAATCACTAAAACCTAAAATATAATTGTCTATTTGATATTTGCAAATTAAAACAGACGCAGACTGATATTATTAAGAACCGCGAGCAAAGAAGCGACACAGGTCCACCTAGCAGCACGCCTCGGCGATCACTGTCGTTTCCTCTACAAGTGAAAGAGAAGAATAGATAATGGCGCGAGTCGCTATTGAAATCGGCTGAAGAATTCAGAATAAATTTATTTACTAAAAAACTAGTTACTTATTTGAAATTGTAAAACATCAATATTATAAAATTTAATATAACAAGTTTGTTCCCTAAAAATAAGAAAAAAACCTTTGACATATAACGCAGAATTTGTTCTGAAAGCTGATTTTGATGGGTGACTTTGGTATTTTTTTTATACAAACATTTTGATTATAATGTGTTTTGGGGACATGCATATTATCAGAAATATGTCCAAGAGTAACATATATTTTTTTCACTGCGTTTATTTCAACAAATTGTGCTAAAAAAAGTTTTAAGTAAGGCTCAATTAGCAATTATCAGCCTCTTAATGCCATTAGGCATCCATATCGCTCTGTGATAATGATAAAAACAGCCTGAAATTTCGGAATCTGGAAAAGTACTTTTAAACCCATTTATTTGTGCTTTTCGAAGTCGCACTTATACTTTTTTATTTCAATTTCCTTTATTTTAATTTTTTTTAATCAGACTGAAAAGTAGCACGTACGTTTCCGTTGTCTTATCCGGTAATAATGCGTATATGACTGGCACTATTCTTGTAGTTTCAATTAAACTTTTTATGTCAACTGAAATAGTGTACAGTTGATAATACGGTTTTATTACACTTCGGAAAGTACCGTCGCCAAAGAAAACAGTACTTTTTGATAAAGACTAACATATTTTGTGATGTAGGTGTTGAAAAAATAAGAATTTTGTTTTTAGCACCATCGTCACACACCAAAAACTTATCTTCCAATATATTAGGCATCCGAACATCTTTTAATCGTTGGAACGTCGAATTCCCGTTTATTGCACGTTTTCTGGCTCTGTATAGTGCTCCTTTTTGACTCATATGATGGCAGCTTTTGAAATATTCAGCATCCGGACGACTCAAATGTTCAAAAATTCTCAAATTTTTTTTTGTGCTGATGACTATTTTTCTGACATATCCTTTTTACATTCTTAATATTTTGCAAACAATTCATTTTCCACTTGAAATGATTCGCACATGTGATCATTTTTCCTTAATATTTTGTTCTTGTCACGGTTCATGGTGATAGATGCCGAACATTGGTTACGTTGAGTACACCGCTATAGTGTACTGCTACCTATGTTTGTAACATTTAGGTTGTAGCGATATCTGTTGTACAGCAATGTTGGTTTACCCTTTTGGTTGGTTCAGAAGGTAAACGTTGCACTTGAATGATGGCCATCATTCTCCTCCATTTTTAACGAGCAATCGAAAATCACTTTATGGCGAATCCGGTCATATTCAGATTTTGCCAGTTTAGCTTTAGGTCAAATCTAAGTAGGTACGACTCTAAGGTTGTTCTATATAAAACGGATTCACAGTAGGTATGATTCCGAATAGGGCATTGTCTATGATATCCAAGTGCCTTAAATGTTACATTATTACTAAGTCAAATTCCTAGCACTTCAGATTCTCATAATTCCGCATTCTAGAGTAGGTCAGAAAATTGCACATCCGGAATCTCAGTATGTCTAATTCTAAATACGACCATTTCTATGTTGATTAAATTCTGCCTTAGCTATATTTCGAGAAGCTCAGATAATTGTACAGGCATAGGAAAAATAACAAAACATATTTCAATTTCGCATTTTTCTGATTTTAAAATGACACTTACTTTGGAAATAAAATAAAAGCAGCAGCAGTGGTCAGAGCAGTCGCCCGGATTGCGAAAGGTCGCCGGTTCGATTCCTGCCTCAGGACGTGAAATTTTTCTAGTTTTATTATATTTTAATTACTAAGTAATTTTTCAAACATTTATAATAATGTTACAATCAAAAATTAAGAATAAAATAAAACTTAACATTATAATTATCTCTTAATCAACTCTGCTCATATTTTTTTTTTATTGTAGTTCGTCTAATGCTTCTATTATGTCCTTTGTTGTAATTATTTTCCAACTAACCGTCAGTAAGAGAATCATTGGAAGAAGAAGAACATTTTCAAAACTTGAGCTGTCGGATTCTTTATTATTATTCTGACTGCCAAATAAATCAGCTTTGATATTTCTTTCATAGCTTAAGTGCGAATATTTTTTGAAGAAATCTATGATATCGATAGATTTGTTCTTCAGGTCCGTTATTAAAATTTTCACGTGCCGATCATATTTTATGTCAACATTACGGAATTTTTTCGTTGCTCGAGGAGCACACTCTTGTTTAATAATTACTTCGTAGTGTTTAGCCTCTGTTCTCAAAGTGTATAAAAATTTGAATATGTTCGGCTTCTTACTTAATTTTTCGTTCAGATGATTGTGCCACCTCTCTAAATGATTTGTTGTTCGGTATTTTTCGTCAGAACAGCCAAATAAAGTCGGCGTGACTGTTATCAACCAATAACTTTCAAAATATTTCTTGAATTTTTGATGTTTTTTACATTTGAAAAATTTGTTATAAGTGTACGCCATGCTTCTTCAATATACTCGACAGGTAGTAAAGGCAGATATGTCAGAAGCCTCACTTTTTTTTCCCATCATCTTCGGTAGAAATATTCAAATAAATTCCTTTAATAAAATGCAGGTAACATCTAGTTTTCGTGACTGCTGGGAAGACATGGGATACCGCATTTAGAGCAGCCAACTCGAAATAAGCCTTATAATGCTGGATTTGTATATTAATGACTGTTTTTATTGTTGGTAACAATCTAACATATGTTTTTTTCTTGCTTGTCTGGCAAAAGGGGGTATATCACTGGCACAATAGTGCGGCTGCTGTCCGATTCATAGTTTAAGTTCAATATAGCATGAGTAGTAGAATAAAGCTGATGGAAAGGCTTAGGGGCTCCTTCAAAGGTTCCATCACCTGGAAATCTGTAGTATAGCTAGATAGAGAGATAAAAGATTTATTTTCAGTTCTTCATCGCACACAAAAATAGTTTAAATTTGAACAAAAAAATGCATAGGTAGGTATAACAATATTAACAATACATATTAAACTACATCATGTGCGCTGTAGAAGTGTAAAAAGGTCGCACGCAACTTAGTGACTGGATTTTGTTCACACCGCGGGATGTGAACAAAGCACTGGTATTCTGCTACAACCCGAGGGCTTGTATATTAAATGTAACAGACAGATAACTCACTAAATAAAATAGAAAAAAAAATAAGTTTTATTAAATTTGTGTAAGTTTAATTAAATTTGTTTATGTGTAGGGAGGTCGAAAGGTTCTATGGAGAGTTATATACCACCATTACGAATCCCGCTATCAGTCCAGGCAAAGACCCAAGAGCCGAAGATATCCCAGACGTCAGCCTGTACGAGATTAGAGAGCCCTAAAGGAACTTAAGAACAACAAGGCACTGGGGGAGGACGGAATTACTGCAGAGCTTCTGAAGGCGGGCGGTACACCGGTACTGAAAGTCCTTCAGAGGCTATTCAATTCCGCCATTCTCGAGGGTACAACGCCACAAGCGTGGAGCGAAGGCCTGGTGGTGATGTTCTTCAAAAAAGGTGACAAAACCTTATTGAACAACTACAGACCCATCACGCTTTTGAGTCACGTTTACAAGTTGTTTTCGAGGGTTATCATGAATCGTCTCGCGCGCAGGGCTGACGACTTCCAGCCTCCCGAACAAGCCGGTTTCCGTAAAGGCTTTAGTACCGTAGACCACATACATACGCTGCGGCAGGTTATACAGAAGACCGAGGAGTATAACCGGCCACTTTGCTTGGCGTTTGTGGACTACGAGAAGGCCTTCGATTCGATCGAAACATGGGCCGTGATTTAGTCTCTTCAGAGGTGCCACATTGACTATCGGTATATCGAGGTGATGAGATTCTTGTACGAGAGCACCACCATGTCGGTCCGTGTACAGAATCAGTATACGAAACCTATCCGACTACAGAGAGGGGTAAGACAGGGAGATGTAATATCTCCGAAACTGTTTACCGCTGCGTTTGAAGACGTTTTCAAACTACTGGACTGGACAGGACTCGGCATCAACATCAACGGCGAGTACATTACTCATCTTCGATTTGCCGATAATTCCATTTCCGAATATTTTACTTTCAATTTCCGAATTGAACACAATGCTCGACGATCTCGACAGAACCTCCCGACTGGTGGGTCTAAAAGTGACCATGGACTAGACAAAGGTTTTGTCGAATACCCATGTCGAACCTATACCAGTTATAGTTGGGAGTTCTGTTCTCGAAGTTGTTGACGAGTACGTTTACCTTGGACAAATGGTCCAGCTAGGTAGGGCCAACTTCGAGAAAGAGGTAAATCGACGAATCCAACTCGGATGGGCAGCGTTCGGGAAATTGCGTAAGATCTTCTCGTCCAAAATTCCTCAGTGCTTGAAGTTGAAAGTCTTCGACCAGTGTGTGTTGTGTGTCTTGCCAGTGATGACATACGGATGTGAAACGTGGTCGCTTACTAAGAGCCTTTTGTGCAATTTAGCAGTCGCACAACGAGCTATGGAACGAGCTATGTTGGGTGTTTCTCCGCGAGATAGAATCAGAAAAGAGGACATCCGTAAGAGAACCAAAGTCATTGACATAGAGAGTAGGATTAGTAAGTTGAAGTGGCAGTGGGCAGGGCACATAGCACGCAGAGCAGACGGCCGGTGGGGCGTTAAAGTTCTAGAATGGCGACCACGTACTGAAAAGCGGAAAGTAGGACGGCCTCCCACTAGATGGACAGACGACCTGGTCAGGGTCGCGGGGAGCCGTTGGATGCAGGCTGCGCAGAACCGTTCCATTTGGAAATCGATGGGGGAAGCCTTTGTTCAGCAGTGGACATCATAGGCTGATATGATGATGATGACGATGCTTAAGATAAGATACTTATATACGAAACAATGTGCCGTACATAAGTCGTGATCCCAAAAATATTAATATGTAGTCAATTTTAGTAGGTATAACAGAAACAAAGAAGGCCATACAATATGTCTCTCTTTATTCAGAAGGCAAATTCCGCAACCGAGTAACCTTGGAATACCTGTACCTATGTTTTTATTTTTAATATTTTTCTCGACGATTCGCTACAGAAAATAAACAGCTTATCATCATCATCGCCGTTTTCAGCCATCAGGAAATTGTCACTTTACTGTTTTATTGTACTTTAGTCCGTAGTAACTTGGAGTATGCTTCTCAAATTTGGAATCCTAGATATGCTACATATATTGATAGGTTAGAGAATTTACAAAAAAAGTTTAACCGATATCTATGCTATCGTACAAAAATGCGTTATAGTTCTGATAACTATGTTCAGTTATGCACAAAACATCATTTTATAACACTTGAAAACCGGCGTTTCATTTCCGATGTTATTTTTCTTCAAAAAATATTAAGAAGCACTGTTGATTGTCCCGAGCTTTTGGCATTATTAAAGTTTAATGTCCCTACTAGATCAGTACGCAATTTCAAACCTATTTGTGTTCCGCGTTCAAACACCAACTATAGACAAAACACATACTTGATGATTAGTATGTTTCTTGAACCTTAATGTGTTTAGTTCTAAGTACATACATATACTATATATTTACTATATCCTTTTAAAGTAGTAATTGGTAGAAG
Source organism: Nymphula nitidulata (assembly GCA_947347705.1). Taxonomy (NCBI): domain Eukaryota; kingdom Metazoa; phylum Arthropoda; class Insecta; order Lepidoptera; family Crambidae; genus Nymphula; species Nymphula nitidulata. The sequence goes on along the minus strand of OX374636.1, from coordinate 8,571,833 downwards.
AACAATTCAATAGATTTTACTTGAATAAGGTTTTATCTGGCTTAGTTTGTAGTGATATAGGTAATTGTGCTGCTTTATAAACTAGGTGCGTGTGTGCAATTTTTCTTATCGAGTTAATATTAAATTTTTCTCTGTTTGCTCAACATTACTTATTTACTGTATATTGATGTGTATTAGTGTGGATCTGTAACTGGTTTACTATTTTCTACTTATTTGTCCTATTTTGTAATAGAAAACTGTTGATCTACCAATAAAATAAAATAAAGAAATAAATAAAATTTAGAGTAATTCTACGTCATTTATAGTCATATTTTAATACGTCGGTGCCTAAAGCTCGTTTTTTTCATGCATATATAGCGTATTTTTTTGATGAAAATGTAGGCAGTAGTATCGAATGATGCAAATGTCCTGTACGGATTCTTCAAAAATAGGTTCATCGTTAAGGACGCACTGCACATATTTCGGTTAGAACATCTGGAGTTTACTGTATCTGATTTATTTTTTAGTAAGTAGCAATACTTAAAGCCATTTAAAAGTAGGCAGGGTCGATCTTTAGCAGTTTTAATTAATTGAAAGCTTTCCTCTTCCATTTGACGACCGCCTTTCAAACAGAAAAATATTAATCTGACATTGTCATTGAGAACAATAAGTATTATGCTAGCATCGAATGATGTGTCAGATTCTGTAGGGATTCTTCAAAAATAGGCTGTATGGGTTCGAAAGATTTTGCTGCTTTTTCTTTGCAGGAGAACATTGCCCATTCAATAGAGTTTCGATCAAAATCGGACAAGCATGTGTCCTTGCTTACTCGACATACTGTAGTCATCTCTGAATTCATCGTTAAGGACGCACTGCACATATTTCGGTTAGAACATCTGGAGTTTACTGCACCTGATTTATTTTTTAGTTGGTAGCAATACTTAAAGCCATTTAAAAGTAGGGAGGGTCGATCTTTAGCAGTTTTAAATAATTTAAAGCTTTTCCTCTTCCATTTGACGACCGCCTTCCAAACAGAAAAATATTAATCTGACATTGTCATTGAGAACAATAAGTATTATGCTTATCGTGTTTTATGATTCTAAGTGGCCAATATCTTTGATATATATCGAATTACCATTTATTATTGAGTCTTAGTAAGTACTCCATGGTATTTTTTTATTGCGAATTATACCTATCCTTGTCAGAATTATACTTGTATAAAATCTGGCCTACCTACTAAAAAATAAAACTTCTCAGAATTGATTGACATAAGATTTAGATTTATTTAAAAAACTAATATACGAAAATGCTGTTTTCCCAAACAAACTTATAGCTAATACAACGTAATACTATCATGACCGTGACCCACTCAGAATCTCAACTTGTCAGAAATTCACTTCCAGAGAAAGTGACTTCGACTTCATAAGTCATATCCTAAATCTATCAGAACCAGTAACAGACTTATGGCGAATCTGTTATGACCAGAATCCTACTTACTCAGATTTTGACCTAAAACCAAACTAGCAAAATCTGAATATGACCGGATCCGCCTAAAGGGATAGTCATTACTTTTACTAGATTTGATGATAGATGTTTGACAACATGTAATCAAATGACTATATCAAATAGGTAGTAAGTGGCCAGTATTATTGCCTATGTTATCTGAAGAGGATTTATGAACGGCTTTCCATGATACATCAATCAGTGCACATTGATTTTGACGACACATTGTAGTGGTTGGCCTACTTAGCTCAGCGGGATGCGGTGTGGGTTCGACCGGTGGCCGATTAAATCAGACTCCAGACTCCCAGGTCAAAACATTTATTTCTTGTATATTATATTTTCACATATATGAGGGCGCCAGCTTGATTCAACCAACATACGGTACAAGCGGACCGTGTAATAAGTTTAAAATATGGTAGAAAAAGACCTCCTGCAAAGAAATAGCAATAGGTTGTAAAGTTTATAAGTTTAAGTTTGTAAGTTTATGTTGAAAATTTTATAATTTATATTTTAATTTTAGTTTTAAAATTATTCTATTTCGGTATCGATTTTTAAAAAAAATGAATCAAATCAATTAGTCAACATACCTGCAATTACACAAGAGGCCTGAATTTATTTATATGATATTATAACCTCGTCTCTAACGACAATGACCTTCGTCCCAATCTATACAAATCTTGTTGAATCACATCTGAAATTCAAAACAAATATGCAGAGTAAATCGCCTAGGACACCAATAAACCTGATGGGCTATTATTTTCAAGTTTCCTTACCGAAAATTAATAAAAAGTTGATTATGAAATTTAACACGGCCAATAGGCCAAAAAGACCTCAAAAAAAAGTCAACCTGAGAATGGATACTCTCTATACAGCCAAACAAATCTCAAATGTACACACACTCACATAATACCAAAGAAAATCTGCCTGTGGAAGTTGAAAATGTCGGATAAAATTAATAATTGGGAAGAATATGGAACACCCTGGTTAGTATTACTCATTTAATTAGAAAATTGTCAAAAAAATAAAATGGTAACTTTTTAATGCTGTTAAACATCGCACGCTGCGTTCTTGAATGGCGCTTAATGATACGCACATCCTTGGCTGTATAACTCGGTGTGCTTTGCCGATATGTTGCCTGACGATATCAAAGTGACAGTATGAAATTATATCAAAACAAACAAAATTTGGAATATCATTAAAGGATGTACCCAGGCTTTTATTCGAGAAGAATGTTAATTTGAATGGATACTATTAATACGTAGGAAACCTAAGAAACCTTTGGGCAAGTCAATACATAAGCCACGACTAATTAAATAAGAAATAGATGGACAAACCAATCCTACTAAGGTAACACAATTTTGGACTAAGTGGTTCCTTATCTAAAATTAATATTCAGGATTTAATCACAAGCGGACTACACAACAGGTAGCGGGTTTATACCGCTACAACATTTAGCCTAGTGTGTATTCGACCCTGTCTATGAGCCAAGCGCTCCCGGGTTCGATTCTCGGTAAGGGCAAATATTTGTGTGATGAGCAAATGAGCACGAATATTTGTTCCCGAATGTTGGATGTTTTCGATCTATTTATATCAACTTTTTTGCACAACTATGTACAAATAGCGGACTTGAGGCCCCAACTAATAATCTATGTATTTATGTAGCATGACAAAACGCCAGGAAGCCGAAGCCGAAAAAACAAAAAGATTGGACATTTCGATAGTTGGGCAAATGGGTAATCAGACATATTGACACTTTTCATTGGACATTTTGATCTCTGAAATATATTGACTCCTTATACAAACTGACACGTGGACATTTTAACACTTGGTTACTTTGACCTCTTGCATATATTGTCTCTTTGGACATTTTGACACTTGGACCTAATGAGAATGACCCCTTGGACAATATTGACTCTTTGGACATTTTGACACTTGGACCTTATTGACTTCTTGGACTTTTTGACCTTTGGACATTGTGCTCTGGAAGGGTGTTAGCAAATTAATTACAATAACAATGAAACGGCGAAGAAATTAGGGGCCCGTAATGAAGTTAAGGAACTACTTGGAGAATATTTTTTTATTTATTATTTTATTCATCCCATTATTGTTTCTCAAAAATGTCTTCCTTACCTTCAATGCACTTTTTCAATTCAATAAACCAATTTTGTTCTCATGTGTTCCTTCCATGTAAGACGGCCTGTGTCCGGATATTGAAGACACCTATTTTGAAAGCATTTATGCCACTCCTCTGTAGTGTACTTGGAAACATGATATCCTGCAACTCTGATGAAAACTGTTTCACGCGTAAATAATTCTTAATTATATACTCCGTTATTCTGTTTTTCCCTTGGTTTGTGTGTATGGTTGTATGATAGCTGGCATTACCATAATGCAACACGATAGGTCGTTTTTTTCATTTTTACGGAGTCCGTCAACAACTTCCGGTTGACAATGGTCGTGTACCAATTGCTATTCACTGTACAACTATCCTCTCAAATTTCATTTGGAAAAGTAGCAATTATCTGTTTAGAGGCTGACCTCACACCGCCTCCTTGGCCGCTTTGTTTTGGGATTGCAGCTGTAAATCCATCTTTTGTCACCTGTCGCGGAACTACCCCTACTATGATGGGGACGCTAAGGGAAAACAATAAAAAACTACAGTAAAAATCAACATAACGTTTTCATTTATTTATGGCACTTTAGTTTCTTAATCAACTACAAATTGGCATAGTCTTTGTACGAAAATGTTGTCACAAATTTCTAATAATTATATTTAAAAAAAAAAAAACCGTCTTGCTTCGTATATGGGGTAAGATGGGGAATAATAAATGGGGCATGATGGGGTTAAGGGGCAAGATGGGATTCTCATTGATCTTCACAGAACATGCATATGAGTACTTCTACTAAGTCTTCATCATCCACCCCTGCACATGCAGTATGAGCCCACAGAGTTGACATTTTACCTAATTTTCGGTAGATTTTAGGTAAGTGTGGTTTGTATCGTCAAAAGAAAAACAAACCCTATCTTCTTGTCCTGAAGTTGATGGCGTGGTCTTCTTCTGCAGTTTGCTATTTTTAGTAGTAAATTTCTTGGACTATTTACTATTTTTAGCCGGAACGCCCTTTGATGATATACTTCTTTTGGCAGGAACGTTCTTTGACAATTTTAAAGCTTCCATTTCCTTTTTATATGGAGTAGAGGTTATTACGCACTTGTGGGATGGCTCCGCCAAGTACCTACTCGATGCCCTGGACAGATTGCAGCGTCGTGCTGTCCGTATCGTTGGCGATGTAGAGGTCACAAACAACCTTGAGCTTCTGCAATTGCTTCTATCGGCTATATCACGGAGAGTGTTCTGAAGAGCTATTTGACCTTTTCCCACCTTCCCCCTTCCTACTCAGGAGCACGCGTGCCGGTCTTCGGAGTCATCAATTCACTGTCTCCACCTCAACATCACGTACAAAGAAATATAGTAGCTCTTTTCTTTGTAGAACTTCCAGAACTTGGAATTCTTTGCCAGCACATGTGTTCCCTCCTTCCTATAACATGGGTTCCTTCCAAAGAGGAGTGAAAAAGCACCTTTCAGGACGGCAAGGTGGAGGCAGCTAGAGCAGTGTCTGAACTGCACTAGCTGTCTTCGCATATGGACTCTTCTTACCGCTTCACATCAGGTGGTGTTGAGTCATTTGTCGTGCTTTGTATAAAAAAAAAATACCGCTGTTTTACTTCTTTCATATTTTTTCCTTTTTTTGTTCATTTCAACTGCAGGAATCGGCAACATATCTTTTGGTAAAGCATTTTTGTAACTAGAAGTTAAATCACGGCAGACGGCTCGTATAGGAGAACGAATTTCCAAAGAACTTCTTGCTTGCACTTCAAATAATTGTGATTGCGCGTACGTTGATTTTCGGAGACAAGAGGTGCAAAAAGATCTTCATGAATCGATTTTACTTGTTCTGTTTCAGGTTTGTTATTCCGCTCTCTCTTATTATTAGATCATGTACTCGTCGGAAGATTTGCAGAACTTGACGGGGATAGTATTTCAGGTGCAGTATGATGCTGTCTCCATGAACTGAACGTTGTCAACGCTTGACGTGGGTGGTACTTCATGGCCCGGATGAGGTACTGAGTCTGTTGCTGGAAGATTACCAGAATGCAATATAGATTGGTGACTCAAGTCCGGTATGAGGTTCTGTCTCCATCGACTGGGTGTTGACAACGCTTGACGTGGTTGATTCTTCATAGAAAGAAAGAAAAAATATTTTATTTAAATAGGCCACAAAGAAGCACTTTTAAATCGTCAAAAACACATTTTTATAACTTTTGCAAAAAATATATTAACTAACAACGTCATAGTCTGTCTGTCTGTCATGTCTGAATTTACACCGGTTCCAAAAGTTGAACTAACGAGAAGAATCCGGCAACAAACTCGTGTAGACACTCTTTTAAAATAATAAAACACAATGTTTGTAGTTAAAAAAAATATAACTTTTAGCAGTGCAGTGCCGCCCAGCGATAAAAAAAATAAAATTAGAAGAGAAGGCATATCAACGAACCAACAAAGTAGGTACCCAATGTCAAAAGTATTATCGTTATTTTCAAGCTATCTGACAGTGCACAATCACATTAAAGGTATACAGAGGTTAATTGTCATAATACTCGTAAATAAACATATAAAAAATTTTGGAATTTTAATGTGTCCACGCATTCATATCATCTAAAATGTAAATATTCTTAGCAGAGAAGAATTTCAAGAACTTTTGTCTTTTCTTGAAGCCGATATTAAGAAACAAAATACTAACTACAGGAAAGTAATTTCTGCTCAAGAGAAGCTGGCGGTGTGCCTCAGGTAATAATAATTAATTCGACAACATCACATACATTGATCTGATCCCAAGGTAAGTAGCTTAAGCACTTGTTTTATAGAAATCAGAACCGACTGTGGAACCACAATACACCTAGTCTTGCCATAAATACTGAAACAAAGAAAAAAAAAATCTATTGCAAATAACATTTATTACTGTGTACAGTGTGTTAGTTTAATACATAAATATAAAACAATTTAAATTATAAAAAGCTTATTCGAAGTGGTCTCCATGGTCTGCAATATAGTCCTTTAAACGTTGAGGCCAGTTATCAATAGAAGCACGCACTCTTTCAATGGGAAACTACTTTACTGCCAATCTTAGGGATTGTTTTAGGGACTCCAAATTATCATGGCGTTTAGAGCAAGCCGTACTCTCGAAAACTAACCATAAATCATAATCCAGCGGATTAAGATCGGGACTAGACGACGGCCAGTCTTCAGCTCTGATGAAGTCCGAAACGTTCGTTTCCATCCAAGACTGCGTAGACCGAGCTTTAAGACCCGGCGCCGAGTCTTGCTGGAAGGAACATTCTTTGTTATTGAACATAGTGTTGTTAAGGGGCTTCACTACCTTCACAAGAATGGTATCTTGATACACTTGTGCCGATGTGTTGATACCTTTTTCGCACAAGTATGGCTCAGTCATTTCTTCATAGCTAATACCCCACCAAACCATCACTGAAGTCGGATAGTGCCCACGTTGCACTCTGTCGACTAATTGGGAAGCTTCCTAAGAGCTTCGAGCATAAATACGGTCATTTTGTTTAATAAAATGTTGGTATTTTGTAAAAATTTTCTCATCCGTAAACAAAATTTTTCTATGACCACCCTTTGCGCACCGCTTCAGTAGTTGTTTCGGTTTTACCACTCTATTCTTTTTTTAAATATCAGTTAAGAAATGACCAGTACGTCTCTTATAGGCTGCAAGTCCTAAGTCATCTTTTAAAATACGCGACATGGTTCTAGGTGCTATCTTCATCTCCCGAGATAAAATCATTTGCTTTCGGACAGGACTTCTTCGAATTCTTTCCCTTACTGCTTTGATCACCTTTTTCGTACGAACACTACGTGGACGGCCAGATCTTTTTCTGTCACAAACAGAGGAGGTCTCATTGTACCTATTAATAGCCCAGTACACAAACATTTTACTACCAAGCGTATGGAGAATTTTGAAAATTGCATTTTCCTCCATGCCTACTTTGTGTAATCCAATCACAGCGATTCGGTTCTCTTTATCACGCCACTCCATTATAATATTGTACAATGTATTGGCGCCAAAATGAGAAAACCCAATGAACAATCATATAAAAATGACAGATTCCAAATTCAAATGTAATATTTTGTTTATTTTTAATTGTAACAGTATTTTATGGTTAATTGAACTTACCTTAAGTGAAATTCAACCATAATTATGCGAGTTGCTGCATCCGTAGAGATTTCATAAACCATGTACTCCGTTTTCGGTCGTACTGCATCATCACACTAATTTTAGATCCTTTTCCCAACGATTCTGAAAAAAAACCATTTTTGCCAAATTATTAGCTCCTGCGTATTCCCGCCAGAGATCGCTCATTCTTTTAGAGCAGAGGTTCCCAGACTTATTCTCATAGACCACTTTCAAAATTTATCTGGTTCCGGTGGCCCCCCTGCAGTTACATTTCTACCATATTCCCAAACCTCGACAAAAATATGAAGATTAGATCTAACTACACAAATTAGCATTGACTGAGTTCCAACAACGACTTAGTTTCCAAAAAAAGTGTCATTTTTTTATTGCATAGGATAGCAAACGAACAGGTGGGTCATCTGGTGGTAAGTGAGCTCCACCATCCATGGTGTAGCAGATGCGTTGCCAGCCTTGGAAATAGAAAAAAAATCAGGATAAAGGCAAAGGATAGGGATGGGAAGGGTACTTAGGCCTCCGGCGCACTCACTCACCCAACGAAAAGCAACAGTTTCAATACTGTTAATTTACGTTGATATTCTGTGAGAGGGTGGTACTTTCCCGGTCGAGTCAGCCCATTCATGCAAAGTCAAAATGGCTATTACATGATTCCACTACTACTAAATTTGATTGATTAATTAATTAATTGCTTTTGCTGTGAGTAGATGTCAAGTAATGTTGGATGGAGTACTTTTATGATTGGCCCACTTTTACTCACAGCACAAGAAATCAATAAATTCTCACTTATTTCATTAGAAAACACCCCATTCGGAGTGGTAAAAAAAAAAAGAAAAACTGTATATCTTTTTGAGTTGTTTTTATTTAAATAAGTAGGTAATTTTCACTATTAATTATTATTGTAATATGCAGTATTGTAATATGATAACAGTCGTAATATAATTAAAAAAAACATTAATCACGTAACTTCTATAATGACAATCACAAAAGTGTCAGAATTTTAATGAGAGGGATGTACTTGATGGACTGACAGCAAATCGCCCCGCGACATCCTGTCACCGCCTATGGCGGAGAGGGAGTTGTCATCGCCATCACCTCTGGCTGGAGCCCCGCGACGAAGTAACCTACCCCGATTGAGACTGCGTATCGTGTACGGCTCGCAGCACGCTACAGGACCCTCACCCCTGTGCGCGGAGCTCGCTATACACGAAATGCCACCCATCGGATTGACCCGTGCTCAAGTGCGCGCCCATGAGGCTGCGTACGACGAGCACCCTCTTGGACTGATACCCGACTGCCTTGAACTGAGCGGGCGAGGACTCGAGCTGTTCGCCGAGGCATCGCTACCACCACCTCCACCACCTGCAGGCGGCATCATAGACCCCCTTCCCCTACCTCAAAGCTCCTCTGGCAGAAGTGTAAGCCGCGGCCCGCTCGCAGGCGCTCAACGGGCCTTGACCAACGTCAAATCACCTGTGGGGCTGACCGCGCTAAGGGCTTCGCCTCCTAAGCCGGGGTCGTAGCATAGAGGCAAAAAAGAGGGGGTCATCGCCGAGGGCGATGTCCGATTACCGGTGAGCTATAAGCTCACCGAGATGCTGCTCGGCCAAAGAGCTTTCGCTCGAAGCCCGCAACCCCGCCAATAGGCGAGAAGAAAACTAGACAGACGACACGGGAAGCTTCGCAGCATATTCTCGGCCCAACTATCGCAGTGTCTCAAGACGAAAGTCTTTAATTCGTGTGTGTTGCCAGTTATGACTTACGGAACTGAGACGTGGTATGCTCGGGGTTTTCCTGCGTGATCGAAACTGAAATGATGAGATCCGCAGGAGAACTAAGGTTACCGACATAGCCCGAAGAATTGCGAGTCTCAAGTGGCAGTAGGCAGGCCACATTGCAAGGAGGACTGACGGCCGTTGGGGTGGAAAGGTCCTCGAGTGGCGGCCGCGTACAGGGAGACGCAGCGTTGGTAGGCCTCCCACAAGTTGGACCGATGATCTGGTGAGGGTCGCGGTAAGCCGATGGATGCGGACAGCGCAGAACCGATCGGTATGGAGATCTTTGGGGGAGGCCTATGGCCAGCAGTGGGCGTCTCTCGGTTGAAATGATGATGATAATGATGAATACATAATTAATTGGATGAAAATAATTTATCATGGATTGGACATTGTCATGGATGAAAATAATTTAATCCACGCGTAGTGGACTTACGCCCGTATTCACAAACGACACTATGAGGTCTCACAATGCCCGCGGACGCACAGGATGCCAAATTCCTATTCATAAACAATACTTGAGTGACAATCGGCACTATGCGTTTGTCATAATGAACACTTAGCTAAGGGAGCCTGATAGCTATATTAATCAACGCATAGTGTCGAGCTCACCAAAGAGAATGTAATCAAGTAAAAAATTGAAATGTCAGTCATCGAAGTGAACTACGTAACACTAATCAACCAATCATAGAGCTATATTCCACGCTATGCGTCCGCATAGTAAAGATTCGTTTGAGTATTGTTTGTGAATTGAAAGGCTTGACATAGTGAACCCACTGAGAAATGCCTTACTTCGCTATGTATTGCTCCTTTACTTACATAAGTATCGTTTGTGAATACGGGTGTTAGTCGCGATCTTTTAGCAGTGACAGTTAGTCCTGCTATAGGAAAAACTCGCTGATTTGGCGTGCTAGTAGCAGGAATTGCCAATATAGCCCTTGTGAGTTCGCTTAAAAGCACAACACAAAAGCTTGCAAAAACAGACGCTTGACTTGATCTTAGCTTCGTATAAAACAGAGATTGAAAACTGTTTGAATTTAGTCTTATTAAATGTAGGCATTTTCTATGCGCACTATCATTCATTTTTAATCGCATGAAATCAACCGATAAAAATGGACGATCGTGCGAGCGAGCGGCTGTTCGTTGCTACCCCTTCCTCGCCCCCGGCGCGACGAGCCGTCGACGCGGCGGCGGCGGCGCGGGCCGAGAGCGGCGCGGCGCCGCGGCGCCGGCGCGGCGCGCACGTCTTTTCCAAACACACAAAGTCTTTTTCCACACTTCATATTGACAAATAAAAGACGAATAACTTCTAGTTGCGATTCAATATTGACAATGATTTAATGCCATTGAATGGCATTTTTGTCTTTCTTTGCAGTCATTCGTCGTAATTCTCTCTCGTCTTGCCTCTTTTTGTGGTTTTGCTCCAGCTCGTTAAATAATTCTATGAGATCATTATCTGTCTTCCGTTTTCTTGCCCCACTTCAGCCACATGGACACATCGGCCTCAGTATCTGTTGTCTCGTTTCTTAAAAATATTTCGGAGTGATTTGTATCTTTCTCCAATGCCACTTTAGTGTTTTGCGATTGTGTATCTGTAGAACTTAAATTGGTGGACCTAGCACGATTTTATAAATGATTATTTTTAAAATTCGATTGCAAGTTGAAAGGACTCATTAATGAGTTCTCTCTGCTCTCTAGAAATGAGCGAGCTCATTTTTACTCCTTTTGCCCTCTTTGTCATTTTCGCTGGACTCTGTTGGTGGAAACAGACGTATAAATTTTGGCAATGCGATGTAAACGGAGTCATTAATGGGCTCGTTCCGCTCGCGGTGGAAAACTCACTTTATGAATCTGAAAACACTTCCTAATCTTGAGAAAAGTAGACGAGGGGGAAGTAAAAGTTGTAACTTCGCAAAACTATCCCTAGTAGACCATTCAATAGCATTAACTATTGAGGAAAGTAGGTACCAATATCTAAGTAGGTTCTCGTTAAAGTTTTCAAGTTTCAGCGACATGTTAACAAGTCCAACAAGACGGGACAACTCTAGTTCCCTGTTCGAACTTGTTCTATGCACCGTTGATTTAAGTTATGCATAAGTCGCAATATTGGATCTAGCTATAGTATATTCGTCGTTTCATAATTTGTATCGACAAACGTGTTAATACGAATTGCTGATCAAAAGTTCCCAAATGAAGGTGTTCATGTTTGTATTTACAATATAGCACTTTAAACTCTAATTCAAATGTTTTTACAATGTTGAACATCGAATACACCTACTCATACCAAGATCCTAAATAATTTCTGTTTAATGATTTCGGCTCTTCTGCAACATACAAATTGGAGTAGATCATCTGAGTATAACTTGAGCGGTGTGTCTGTCGACAAGATATCTTTTATATCATTCTTTACAGCTGGGTGTTTATTGGCCAGGTCTTTCAAAGCATTCGTTAACGTCTCTCTCTGTAGCAATAAACCGTGAGTTATAGTCCTCAAAGTATAATAAGCTAATCCTGGTCCTGATTAGACGACGAAACATATGTTGTCAAAATAGGATTTACCTTTAAAGGGCCAAAGACTGGGCTAGCGTGCAGCTTATTTTTTGAGCTTCAACGTACCTAAACTGATTAAATGCTTTATCACCTAACTGCTGACATTCAACTCCTTGTGCGGCGATAAGTAGTTTAGGAGTCGGAATTGGCGGTTCCTGTTGCTTTGTTGAAGGCGCCCAATCAAATTCTTTATCTGCTAAAAAGATGGGAGATGGCCCGTTATTTGGCGAAGAATCCACTGGCTGATTTTCTTCATCCTCCGAAACCGAATCAGGGTCACTTACAGAGACATATGAGCCGTTCTCTTCCGGTTGGAAGCTTTTTATAAAATCTGTCATCATGTCCTTTAGCTCTTGTTGGCTTTTTTCAAGCTTCTCCAGACGAGAAGGTTTTCGAGATTTTCCAGAAGAAGTTATTGTAGAAGGGATCGATAAATCATCTCCTGACTGGTCAGTTTGTACTGCTAATTCCTTGCTTGCCGCTTCTCTACTTTTAAGAAGAGGTTTCATGTCGGCAATTGCTGCTATCACTAGCTTATTTTGAACTGCTGAGCCTCTTACTCGTGCTGCCAAGGACAAGGGATGGATAATGAGACCAACGCACAGAGGCCACTCCAACAGTTTGAGTTTAATGTCTCTGTAGATCCTTTCGGGCAAGGATGTACGATTTTGCGAGAAGGCTTTGGCCATTACAACCGTAGGAATGGCGAATCTTATTTTGTTCAATATTTGCGGATCCATTTCGCATCCTAGCAGGTCTTCTTTCTTGACGATTCTCACTTTCCATTCGGTCCATCCAGTCGGTAGATGAGCGCTAAAGAATTTTATCAGTCTACCCAAAATAGCGTTGTCTCCTGGGTCGTCTGCTTCCCAACTTATTAGGGACTGCAGCGAAAACATTTCTGCCGAGGATACCGCCTGAAACAATCAAACAAAGCAATCTTTGTAGTCTTTTATTGCAACAGGACATTTTTATAGCATGTTTGCGAAAATGGGCTCAGTTGACCCATGGTGACCCATACGGCTCGCTAGATCAACCTGTACACACGATATCGGCCCCAAAAGGACCAAGGCTCACGGGATCGACCCTGACTGCTCACGGGATCGACCCTGATGGCTCACGGGCTCGAACCAAACGGCTCACAGGATCGACCCGTACGGCTCACGGGATCGGCCCCTACGGTTCACAGGATCGATCCGTATGGCTTACGGGATCGACCCGTACGGCTCACAGGATCGACCGTCTCGGTTCACAGGTTTGAGTTCATAACACGTAAGTATGTCAAAAAGGCAAGTACTTACAAATGTTAAACTGAGCCGAGTGGCATGCAGTTTTGAACTGAACAGATCATTACTAGCTTCCTTGAAAAAGGGAAGTAAGTATGTCTATATTTATAGCTACTCAGTTTCGTTAGAGAATGAGTAAAATAGAATTAAAATTATCAACTAGAAAACAAATCACATAACACATTACAACCACTTACGAATAAAACAAAGTGTCACTTACCATAATACAGACATAACTTAATCCGTATTATAAACAACAACAATTACGATCACTATGTACTTTTAGGATCTCGAACGAACACACGTTGTTGAAAAATTAACATAAGACACCTGTGTAATATGTAGGTCAATCGAAAGCGTACTGGCGAGCACCGCGCTCTTTTTTTTGAGTTTTCCTTCAGTAGTTTAGTTCATTAGTTTCATTAGTTTAAAGTTATATTTTAAAAAGAAGAACTATTACAAACTTGTTATATTTTCTCTTAAGCTCTGTGGCACTACAATTTTTTTATCATTATATAATTCTTTTTTATTTATATCTGATATTTGATATTCATCTGATATTTGAAAAGTTTTAAATGGTGAGTTGAGGGTTCCTTTGATAATTTCTTATATATTTGTTGAATAAATGGATCTTTACTTTGGGCTATTTTTAATTTTTCTTTGTTACTACTGATCATTAACAAACATAATTCATTTAATGGGTATCTTGATAAGTGATCGGCAATGACATTTTGTTTGCCTGGTCTATGCTCTGGAGTAAAATCAAATGGAGCCAAATCAACAACATAACGAGCAAATTTTCTATTTATTTTTGCTCTGTTTATTATATACGCTGTAGAGTAACTGTCTGTTAAATTCAATTTAAATTTTATTCCTAGTAGATATATGCGAAATTTACTCACAATTGCCCAGTGAACTGCAGTAACTTCTAGTTCATTTATGTGATATCTTGTTTCTGCATCCTTAAGACATCTACTGGCATATTCTATAACTTTCTTTTCGCCTTGTTGGATTTGTAATAGACATGCACCCATGCCCTGGTAGCTACTATCTGTTTCCACAATTGTCTCTGCATCTTGCTGAAAATTTGCTAAAACTGGTGCTGAAATAATTAAATTTTTTAACATTTCAAATGACTTTTGTTGTTGCTCGGAAAGGCTAACTTTAGTTTTCATTGTATGCTTATATTTTTCTTAATCTTCTAATTTATTTTGTTTCAATATAGCTTGTAATGGTTTTGCTACATGTGCATATTCTTTTATGTATTTTCTTAATGCTCCTGTAAATCCTAAAAAAGAACGAACTTCTGTGATTGTATGCAGTGTTTTATATTGTTCAACTGCTGCTATTCTTTTTGGGTCTGTTCTTTCCTGTTTATAACCTACAATTTTGCCAAATAAGTTCAATCCATTTGTGATAAAAATGCACTTTTCCTTGTTTAGTTTTAAATTCTTTTTCCTGGTGGCTTAAAAAATTCGTTTTAATATGTGGGTAAAACTTTCTATTGAATTTGCACCTCCGGTAATGTCATCGAAATATGCCCTTACTCCCTGATTATATAAACATCCATATGTTGACTTTATGACTTTTGACATTATTGATGGACCTCCAACTAATCCAAACATGACTTTCATAAATTCTATATGATAATCTTTTGTTATGACTGCAGTTTTATAAATGTGACTAGGTGGTAGACCTGTATGTAGGGTCGTCTGGGTAGGTACCACCGCCTTTCTTATTTCAGCCGTGAAACAGTTCGCTGTGTTTCGGATTGAAGGTAGGTAGCCAGTGCAATTACTGGGCATGGACGGCATTTCATCTTAGGCCCCAGGATGACAACGCACCTGCAATATCAAGTGAGTTTTCCTTGTTATTGCAGGTGTCTAAAGGCGGCGGTAACCGCTTACCATCAGGTGGGCCGTCAGCTTGTTTGTCATCCAGTTGTATAAAAAAAAAAAATGTCTTCTTCTTTGATACAAATGTTATGGTATGCATGGTAAATATCTAACTTGAATTTGTACATAAATTGTGAGTCTGTGCATATAATATCTTCCATTCTTTCTATTGGTTGTGAATCTAAAACTGTTATTGGGTTTATTGTTTTTGAATAATCTACAACTGGTCTGTATGGTGTTGTTTCATGAAATGGCTGTTGCACTACAAACATAGGTGCCGCATAAGGTGAAGTTGACAATCTACAAATCTTTTGTTCTATCCATTTCTCTATTGTATCTTTTAAAAATTTTCTCTCTGGTTCAGGTAATCTGTATAGTTTACAACTTATTGGTTTTTCATGTTTTAGTTTAATCTATAATTCAAAGTCTGTAAATTTTCCTATATCATTTGAGTTAGTTTTGAAAATGTCTTCATATTCTGATTCTAATTGTATTACTTTTTGTTCATTTTCGTTTGTAATTTTTTTATGTTCAAGGACTCAAGCTACTGATTTAGTTTCTTTACAAAGATATGTAAAGTACTCAGAGTGGGTAGGTGTAATTATACATATCCCTCCATCTGGTTCATGTATTATTCTAGCATATACCGCTAATTCAGTGGCGTAGCGTGCCTTGTCGGGGCCCCGTATAAAAATTTTTTTGGAGGCCCTTAAATGGAGGTAAAGATTTTTCACAAAAGAAAAAAAATATTGTGAGAAGAAATATTTATTTATCACATAATTTACCAATTTTACAAATAAAAATCGAATTTTAAATATTCACTCTCCTTGCCTTTTTTTCGGCAAACTGATTTATTAAATCATTTATGGCTGATGATGATTTTAGTTTTTCTAAAGTTTCTGCCTCTATGGACAATAGTGAGATGTCTGACAGCCGTTCTTGTCCCATCGAAGTTCTTAAGTAATTTTTTATTAGTTTTAATTTTGAAAAACTTCTTTCTGCCGTTGCGGTTGTAACTGGAAAGGTCAAGAATAAAAAGCATGCTGTGATTACCTCGGGAAAACTGGATGCAAGACTATTGAATTTTATTAGCAATAATTCAATGAGTTCTTTAATGGAATAATTTTTTTTAATTTCAGAATTTAAGCATGTTTTTAGAGCTTTGAATTGGTCACAAAGAATAAGTGAGATTTTACTGTATTTAGCAGACAGTTTTCCGGAAGCGTTTAATATCTCTTCGCTTGAAGAAGATAGGAGTTTCTCCGGTTGTAATATTTCGAATATACTACTGAGGTTGCAAAGGCTCTGAAATCTTTCTTTAGTTTGAGAAATTAATATATCTAAACAGCAATAGTAGACATTGACTTTGAAATAGGATTCCGGGTCGGAAATTCTCTCATCTTGTGATAACTCATCAAAAAAACGCTTCGTTATCTTTCGCCTACTGTTTTTAAAAACAGTTGTTACCCCCCACTCTTTTGCTAAATCTTTGGATTCATTTAGCAAACTATTAAATGAATTCTGATTTCTTAATTGGCACAGTCTATTTAAAAGATTACTTAATAAAATACTAGATTTCTGTAAGTCATTATTTTCATGCTGTAGAGCTTTAGAAACAGGATTAATAATTTCAAATAGTGAAGAAAAAAATGTAACGAGCACTAAGAAATCAAAACTCTCTAAAATATTAATTATACTTTTACATTCTTCACGTTCATCTTTTTTATTTGAGATTAAATTGAGTTGGTACAAAGTTTTCATGATTAGTAAAAAATTTTTCTTTACTGCTAATAAAGCGTCGTTCCTAGAAGACCATCTGGTAGGACATACCTTTTTAAGGGTAATCCAATATTTTTCAGATAAATCGTCACTTAGCATAGCCCAGCGTTTTATACTATTGCCAAAAAAAGTATATATTTTTTCTAAATTATCGAAAAAAGTCGATACTTCACGAACATGTCTCGCAGCATCGTTCAAAACCAAGTTTAAAGCGTGCGCAGCACAATGAACATAATCGGCATTTGGAGCATGCTCTTTTATTAGGGTTTGTAATCCTCCATACACACCCGACATAACATTTGCTCCATCGTATCCCTGTCCTCTACATTTAGTCAAATCAATTCCATATTCTTTAGTCAAATTTAAAATGACAGTTTTCAGACCTGCAGCACTGCAATCGGTTACTGCTGTAAATCCTAAAAAGGACTCACAGATTTTTATTTCTTTAGGCACATTATCATCATTTTCTGTAACCGAGATATATCGAAAAACTACAGATAGTTGGTCAATTTTTGACAAGTCTTGTGTTGTATCCAGAATTATTGTCAGAAATGGAGCTTTTTTCATTTCTGAGATAATACTGTTCCTAACGGTGGTACCAAGCAAACTAATAATTTCGTTTTGAATCGTAGGGCTTAAATAATTTATTTCACCTTTCGGTTTTAGAAGAAGTTCTTTTAAAGTTGCATCATAGTTAGATAGCAGACGTGAAATTGCCATAAAATTGCCAGAATCAGAATCATGCCCCCTCAAAGGTAGATTACAAGATACTAAAGTAATTATAACATTAATTATACGATGCAGTACATCTCTCCAGAATGTAATTTTACTATCGATTTCACTTTTCAATAGAGTATCGATGGTATTTCCTTGCAACCAATTATTATAAGAGAGTGAGGCACTAATATGCTGCTGTGACTTTTCATGGTCAAGAATAGTTTGTGTGAAATTGCTTCTAGCCGAAACACCGTTAACCCAAGCAGAGGAGTACGATTGGTTTTGACGATCTGCTAATAACCAACAGAAGTGACACTACGGTTTGTTTAAAACGTTAGAATAACATAACCATGGTCTTATAATTTTTATGCCTGCCTGATTGAAATATGAATAATAATAAGCCGAAAAAGGACGGTTATTTTCTGAAACTTTTGGAAATGATCCTTGTGGTTTAAATGGACCCAATTTAAAAATTATTTTTCGTTCGCATTCCGTTAAATTGGCACCAAAATTTCCTCTATCTGATGAAATTATATTACAATCTGCAGATATATCAGAATCGTTCACTTGGGGTTCCTCGATTTCTGGATGGACATCCGATAAAGTATGTGCTTGGCTTTCTTCTATTTCCGGATGGATATGTGACGAAGAACATGCTTCAGAAGAAACTAAAAATAAACGAGTAATTGTTAAAAAATAAATACGAATGCTTTGATACTAAACTAAAAAGAGTTATATATAAATAAATATACCGTTACTAAGGGTCACACTTAGAGAGTGTTCAGTTCAGACGCACACAGACTCTACGCGGATTGTGCTCGTACCTATTAGTAGATACAAAATCACCTGCATCCCGTCCGTGCATTACTATACACCTGCGTGCTATTTAAACGCAGCGCGTAGTGTAGTGGCCATACAAAACGAGAACCCGAAAGCGAGTCTGCACATCTGAAGTTCTCAACACGCAATTAACGATACGATACGGACTGATAGACAAACAACAAAACAAATCGATCCTATAGATAGGTTAGAATTTTGTTTTTTTTTTAATCAAGGCACGGAACCCTAAAAACAGTATAATTGTGAAAATCGAGGGGGGAGACAACTTTTTGTGACGGACAGATGGACAGACCGAAATTAAAAGATTTCCTTGTTTATCACTACGGGCCCCTAATAAATGGGTTGGGTAGTACTTACCTTTCCAATCTAAATCACTCACAGTATCTTGTCTCTGAAAAAATGAACAAATTTTGGGCACTTTTTTTATAACCTCGTCCCTTTTCGGTTTAATTTTTCTTTTCTCAGCGCCGCTGGGATAATCTTTTTTCCTTTCACTCATTTCTTTTACAAATCGCTACTAATACTGCTAAACCAGAAGAACAATATTGTTTGTACTGAATTACAATGTAATGCACATTTATATAAAGCGCGTAAATAAACAGTGCACTGCACTCCGTGGTTTAACATCCAATGCAAAGTACAACAACGTACACGTACATCGCGATATCGATGAAGGATTCCCGGGGATTCCCCGCTGAGTCGAAGATGAAGTAAGTAAAACGGGGAAGTCCCGCAGCCCGCCATAACGATGTAGAGTGTTGCCAACTTTTGAACGCACGCTTAAGGCGGGGAAAAAGGAATTGCTTTATAGAATTTTGTCATTTGTAAAATAAAATAAATTAGAAAGTTTTTATTCTTTTTCCTTACACACTTTGGCGGCCCCGTATATTTGATACGGCAAATACGGCGGTAGCTACGCCCCTGCGCTAATTGCCAATCTTTTCCTAAAATCATTGGTACTGGTAAGTCTTCACATACCGCTATTTGTGGCATTACATAATCTATTTTTCCTACTTGTAATTTAGCTGATAACCATCCTATAGGTGTAAATGTACTTCCTGCAACTTTATAATTACCCTTTTGCCATGAATATACTTCTGTTTCTTGTGGTAAATATTTTCTGTCAATTATTGTCAAAACTGAACCTGAATCTGGTAATGCTTGCAATGATAACGATCTGGTAACGATTGGAGTGCTATCCTGAACACAACTTAGTTGTTTTGAATTGCCTTTATAATTACTATGGTTCATTGCACTTGTTGATGCCTTTGGTTGGAAACTAATTTTTTTGTCATGTGTGTTACTTTCTTTACTGACATTTTTATTTTGAATATTATTTGAAGTTTGCTCTGTTTGCAATGTGCAGTTATATGAAATATGGCCTTTATTTTTGCATCTAAAACATGTTTGGTCTTCTACTTTATCTGTTTGGGGATTAAATTTATGTATAAATCTGTTGTTTCTCTGTAAGTCTTTGAGGTTATGGCTGTTAAATGAACTACTTACATTTTCTGTTTGTTTCACATAGTATTTATCCTTTGGTTGTACTTTCCTAATATTGTCCAATGCCGATGCATGATTTAGCAGATCTTCCACAGTCTTGCAACATTGAGTGGCCAATGGTACTGACCAAGGTGGTCCATAATACCTTCTAAAATTAAAGACACTTTATCATGTTCTGTAATTTGTGTTGGTGAACGTTCAAACATGGCATTTTTATTGTATATGTATTCTGTAATACTTTCAGTAACACGCAATATTCTTTTAGACTGGTATGTTTTTAAATTCTGCAAATGACATTTTAGTACTAAATCTGTCAATAAGTTTGCGTTTCCAATCAATCCATGAAATTAAGTTTTTACCATAAGCTTTATGCCAATCGCTGGCAGGACCTCGAAGTCTCATCGCAGCATTTACCAATGTTAAATTTTGGGACCAACTAGCCAAAGCCGCTACCCTTTCCACTTGCTGCACCCAATCATTAACATTTTCTATTTTATTTCCACCAAAAAGTGGAATAGCCTGACTTGTGTCAGATGTTGATAAAACTTGCAAACCAGATTGACTATGAGAAGGCACTAACCTGTTAAGTAATTCCGATTGCGTCTGTAAAATGTACAATATTATAGGATTATATTGAGTTGAGAATTGTCCTGTTGTTCATGTTCCTCAATATTTTCTTTTTGTTTCAATATTTCCAATTCCATTTTAAGATTTTTTAGTTCTATTTGTTCAGACAAGCGTTTGGTTTTTGCTGATTGATAGCTTTCCATAATACCATTTTCTTCTTTCATAATGTTATCTTAAACTAACCTTTCAATTAAGTCTTTTTTCGTACCTTTTGTTGGCAGAAATCGATTTTTTAATTCTTCCTTCAATTGTATCACGGTGTAAGCCTCTAGTTCATCTGGATTCTTGAATGATTCCATGATTATAGTTGATTATGCCGTCTTCGCAAAACGTGCTGAAAATAAATCTTACCAAATCTGTTCAAGCTTTCGGCTTTTGTTTGTACAAATACGTTGTACATAAAAATCACTATTGGTGTGAAACGTACACCACACTATTTGTTGTATTTCGGCGTAAATAGCAACAAAAAATTTAATTTTTATCCGTAGCGCCATGTAAATGAAAGACTGGTGTCCGGCATAATAATCTTTATTTTACGTCCTCTTCACACTTACCACTATTTTATAAACTATCTCGCTCACACACAAACTGTTATTCAAACTATGCTTTCTCTTTCATTCCTCAACACATTTACATATTTCTCTCATACACACTTACGTTCCTTTGCACATCTAGTAATAATTATAAATTCACCTTACATTCACATACTTCTCGCCAATTATTGTCTCGGAGTATTTTATTTTTAAATTACTCGTGAGTTTTATCCCACAAGCAGTTCAATTAATGTAATTATATCGTATTTAAATGATGACGACGCCATGATGACAATCAAACTAGTAAACAAGCTCAAAATGGCCGCCGCGCATCGGGATCTACGCACTCAGAGACAATTTAGATACACGTATAGCACACATACAAACATTATCGCCCGACGGCTCACGGGCGTCCGACGGTGCCGCCAGCATATCGGTGTCGGGCGCCGATCCGATATCGGATCGGATAATGTGAAAACGCTCTTACTCCCGACCCGACACGCGCACGTCCAGCGCCCGCTATCTGTGTGTTTCAAGATGAAATCTATCCGCGCGAACAAACGCGTTAACCGCCTTACCGCGCGGGGAACCCCTACAAAATCCGCTTCACCGCCACCGTCTACCGCGGCGGTGCGCGGTGCCGTGTGTAAATCGCTTAAGGCCCTATTCTGATTTGTCGGCGCGGCATCGGTACGACATCAGCATGCTCGGTATACGCGGTATTTATAGCTTACCGAGCGCCGCACACGCGGCACACATTCGGCTCACCGCGTCTCTACATGCATGTCCAGTAGCCGCTCTGCTGTTACCGAGTTGGACGCGTTCGCCCCTTGCAAAATGGAGGATATTTATGTTGTTTTAGTACTGGAAGTAGAAAAGTACCCCGAATTGTACAACTATAAATTAGCTGAATATTCCAGAACGGATGTGACCGAAACGGCCTAGGCTAAAGTAGCATATACGCGACAGTTAATATTATTTTCGATATAAGGATGACGCCAAAAATGTTTTTTTTTACGTAAACGAGTATAAATGTAGCTAAAATATCTTCATCACTCGAACTCGAAGACGACATTATTTCACGACGGCCCAAGCGGTTCTGCAGAAATATTTGCAAATATGTGCGAAAGCGGCGCGGTAGGCTTTGGCATACCGACGTGTTGATGTCACACCGATGCCGCGCCGACAAATCAGAAAAGGGCCTAATATCGCAGCCTGCAGCTAACTCAGACGTGGTTTGCGATGGATCCGCTTCCACAATAGCCTTCAATTCTTCATTATGAACTTTGGTCTCCGGCCGTCCACGGGGCTTGTTCTGCAGGTCGAAATTTCCAGAACGAAAACGTTGGAACCAAAAACGTACTGTGTTTTCTTTTGCGACACCGCCGCCATACACATCATTAATCCTTCGAGCCGTTTCTGCAGCACTGGTGCCACGGTGGAACTCGTATTCGTTAATAATGCGGTATTTCAAGTTTTCCATTTTGTAAACTGAGTGATGCAAATAAAAAGAGGAAAAAACAATTGAATTACGGTTTTCGAAACACAAATGCATGAGTACATAGCTTTATAAATTTGATATTGGAATTCTTAACCAAAAAGGAGATATTTGAGATCAAAGTGGCCATTACGACAAAACGTCAATTTCATATGTAAGGACCTAATATATCATAGTGGCCGCCTCCGCGCGCCACAGTTCATCTACACAGTGAAACACTCACTTTACCAAGACAACACATACACTCCATAAAAGTATTATCCCACGTTTGGGGTTTTTTGGTAACTATACCACTAATAGTATGTAGGGGCAATTTAAGTGATTTACCATAAGAAAGAAGTTTTGAAATTTTGTATCTGAATATTGACTTCTGCATCTGAATATTACTGCATTTAATAACTTCTGCAGTTGATTGTACTGTTTTCGTAGATACATAGTACAGTAATGTCTGTTCATATTGAGGTGTGCGCTGAATACCTAGTGAGTTTTCTATTACGTCACGAGATTTTTAATTTCCGTTGCCTCTCCGCGCTTTCATTGGTGTCCCAATCAACTGGCAGTTTCAAGATAAATAATATTATCTTTCATACCTACTGTGGTGAATAACAAATACCTACTTATTAATTCTTTTAGCTGTCTTCGCATGTGGACTATTCTTACCGTTTCACATCAGGTGGTGAGTCATTTGCCGTGATTTGTATAAAAAAAAAATATGCAACAGTCAATATATTTATTGCACTTATTAATGGACCCTGTCGGGCACGCCAACTTAGGCGAGAGGAACACTTATTCATATGATATTAGAAAATATTATTTTTTATGATGTTTGACTATTTAAAAATTATTTTTATTAATTTGTTAAAGCAAACAATTGTTATATATATATATATATATATATATATATATATAATATATATAATAATATTAGATTATTTGTCTTTTCGTGAAGATTCGTGTTCGCGTTGTCGCGCAAAAATTTCGTTGTGAGTATACAAATACGCTGCGAATGTGTGGGTAAACTAAGCACAGGAGCTCTCAGTGCCGTCCGAGACACGGGCGAAGTAAGACGTCTATATACGATCTGTATTCAGTACGGAAAGAATTAAAAGTAAACGTCGAAAAATCGACAATGCGTTGTCATAGTGGGATAAATTAGGTATTTTGATTTTTTTTTATAATTATTTTTACACGGGTAATAATTAACTGATATAAAATAAATTAATTTTGTGACAAAGAGTTTTATAATTATTTAATGTGTTATAATTTATTTTATTTTATGACAAAAAAAAATACGGTAAATATCAAAGACGAGACATGGTTGAGCTAAACTTTTCAAAGTAGAGAAAGAAAAGAACAAGAATATAATTTCAGAATTACTTTAGGAGGACCGTCTCGAATACGAAGGCAGGTGGCAGTGCTGGTCACCCTAAACACGAATACAAATAGTAACATTACACAGCTTGTTTGTATGGAACAGTTGATTTTTTTTGTGATTTCTAATTTAGTTTTCAACAAATCGTGTAAGATGACGAGCACTGCCACCTGCTTTCATTTCCGAGAGCGTCCCCCTGTGGTGTGGAGTGCGACGTGTAGACAGGAGTAAGGTTTAAGGTGTCCAATAAAACATGTTGTCGGTACCGAAGTCTGAGCTTTAATAATAAAATACTTATAATAACTAATACACAAGAAACTTAGTGCTAACAAGGCGTTTTACCTCTATGCTACAGTCACTTATAAAATTATAGATGTTGCAGTAAAACATAATAATTCGCCATACTTCACCTCCCCGGAAAAGTACACTGTCACACCCCAACAGTAAAAGAAAAGAAAAAAAAATACAATGTTTTTTTTTCGTTAAAAAAATTAATAAAATAAAAAAAATAAAAATAAAAAATAAAAAATAAAAATGTTTTATTACAGACCACATAGTCCAAAATGTTAGTACATGAACAATTATACTTACAAACTATGTTAGTAATAAAGTAGAGAATAATGAGTAAACATATAAATTATCTAGCTAATTAAGCAGGTTAGCAGCTAACTCACATGGTTACATG
Source organism: Nymphula nitidulata (assembly GCA_947347705.1). Taxonomy (NCBI): domain Eukaryota; kingdom Metazoa; phylum Arthropoda; class Insecta; order Lepidoptera; family Crambidae; genus Nymphula; species Nymphula nitidulata. The sequence continues at coordinate 8,547,021 of OX374636.1, read as the reverse complement.
TCTAATAACATGCAGATCAGTGAATCTTCTGAAAACCGCAGAGTCCATCCTCTCCGCAATCATCTTCAGGATCCCATTGCTTTGCCCACTACCACACATTTGCCTCATCATTGTGGCGGATTTTTTTCGCATAATGGTATAAAAGTCATTTACATTTGCGTCCGCAAACATACCTGATGCGCTGCAAAAGCGCGGAAGCCCCAGCAGGATCCTGAACATGTTGTTATATTGAACTCTCAGGGCATTGTACGCCCCTAGCGTGAATTTGGTCCATAGACTGCTAGTGTAAAAACTTTGGCAGAAAGCTCTAAACAGTGTGATCTTTACACCGACAGTACAACGCGCAAATCTATGTGCCAGCATGTTGCCACGAACTGCCAATGCCCTGCGTTCACGTTCTATATCTAAATCATCCTTTAGACTCTCGTTTACAATATGACCGAGGTATTTAAATTGAGTAACACGTTTTAAAGGTACCCCATTAAGACAAATAGGTGGTACCTGTACAGGTTGTTTATGAGCACTTTTAAATACCATAAACTCTGATTTTTTCTCGTTGTATTTGAGACCGTGTTTGCAAGCATAAGACTCACATGTCAATAGCAATTTTCTTAATCCGCTGATTGATGGACTCAGCAGCACCATGTCGTCAGCATAACTAATATTATTAACACTTACATTATCTATACGACACCCGACATGCATGCTGCTGAGCTCAACAATCAGCTGGTTAATATACAAGTTAAAAAGTCTTGGCGATGTCAGTCCACCTTGTCTGACACCACAACTTAAAATATATTCGTCAGAGAGAGCATTCGACCATTTAACCACATTCTTCTGACCCCTGTACCAGTAAGACAATAAATTAACTACTTCAGGACTAATGCCAGTGTCTCTCAGTTTATTCCACATGATATCATATGATACAACGTCAAACGCCTTACTAAGGTCTAGAAAACAAGCATATATGGGAGTACTCCTCTTTGTATAATAATCCACTGTATATTTTAGTGGCAGAATTGCACTCTCAGTTGACAAACCTTCACGAAAACCAAACTGGGAGTCTGACAACTTTATATAATCACTAAGATGATTGTCAATGATCCTATCTAATACTTTTGCAATAACAGTTGCGAGGGATATTGGCCTATAATTACTTTTATCAGTTATGTCACCAGAAGAATTTTTGACCAACGGAACAACAACTGTTCGCATCAAGTCAGGTGGCAAGTAACTGTGTCTAATGCAAAATGTGAAAAGCATGGACAATACTCTTCCTATATGACAACCCGCATGCTGCAGATGCTCAATGCTGAGCCCATCATGACCTGGCGATTTCCCTCTTTTCATATTTTTAATGCTAGTGTTAACTTCTTTACTTGTTATTTTTAAGGGCTCTCCAGTACGACCGAACCCAGCACTGGGCAACACACTAGACACCTTTTGAATAGGACTCTGTAATGTGAAATATTCTCTAAAGATATCAGCAATACTTTTTGGGTCACTACTGCCCTCAACACTAGCCGGTGAACTTGCTTTCCCATTAAGATTTTTGGTACTCTTCCAAAATTTACCAAATTGCTTTGTTGAATGTTGAGAAGCAATAATGTCCATACGGATCTGTTCCTGATTACGTTGACACCATTTAAGTCTAGATTTAAATATTTTACGACTTAATCTCATGTTCTCATAGACAGGACCTGACCGGGGTCTGCCATACAAAACGAATATTTGGAAATTGTACTTAGCCCGTTTATGAGCCTCCGATACATGCCTGTTCCAACCCCTAATACACTTGTGCTTGCAGCTAGTTATAACAGAGCGCTGGCAGCTGTTTCTCGCCGCCTGGCTAAGAACATCAACAATATCATGATACAGATTATCTATAACATTTCTATGTTTACTGTTGTTACACATTGTATCTGCACAATTATGAAAATCAGTCGGAAAATCGATGAGTTTCAAATTAAGATTACAATATTCCTGGTAAATTGAAACATGTTCTGGGTCTCTAGTTCCCCATATAACATCATTACATTGATTATTATTTATATAAATCTTACTTCTAATTAAACCTAAATTACATTCAACTAATAGAGGGAAATGGTCTGACCAATACACATCATACAGAACAAGCACATTTGTTACCGTATGCCATGCTGCGTTGCTGACTATACAGTGATCTAACCACCTGTTACATGCATGAGATTCGCTAACAAATGTATATGTATGGGAGGATATACCCAGCCTAGCAATGTCCGCACACACCCACTGTTGGTCGTCACAGAATTTTAGAAGTTCATTACAGAAAAGAGTCTGTGGATGTGCATTGTAGTCACCAAGCATAAATACAGTTTCAATATTACTCACTTCCAAAATAGCATTCAATTCACCCAAACACTGAGTGAAATCCGGCAGATTATCTCGCCGGTCAGTAGGCATATAAACACACATAAATAATATTTCTCGTTGGTCATGTGTCACCGCTTTTATAGCCACTATACGCTCACTATTAGTTTTTATCACAGACACATCGCGAAATAAACCATTACGCCACAGAATCGCCACACCCCCGTGAGGACGGCCACGAAGGACCCCAGTAGACAAATCGACAGCTGACTTCCCCGTGTAGCTAAAATCTTTATGCACACTGCCAAGAAACGTTAGGTCGTGTGGTAATAACCAAGTTTCCTGCAATGCCACCACGTCTGCCTGCTCACATAGATTGTGCACACAATTGACACTTCGCTTTATATTTTTACAATTATATGAAATAATTTTGTTCTTTTTGTCACTATCCATTTACGGTCTGTTTGGTAGTAGGAGCTGTTTGCGGACTAACCGCCTGCGAAGAGCGTTTTTTAAAGTCAAAAAATCGTCTAAATTTTATTCCATCTGGCCACAGGTTGCTGTCCAAAAACATTAACTCGTTTCTCTTCAAAACAGTCAGTTTATATGCATTATAAGGACGGTCTTCCTTCATATTTATTCGTTCAAGTGAGATAGTTTCTTTGGTCTTGCTTTGTATATAATCTGTTATATCCTGTTCTGAGCACTCTTTACTTACATTTGTTATAAATAATGTAGTTCTCACGTCTGCGGCTTTAAATTTTGAAGTAGATTCTATCAATGCATTTCCCATTTTTCCGATAAAACGATTTCTGTACCTCTTACGTTGAACTAACGTCCAGCCTTCGCTTGGTTTGTTTACAATAAAATCGCCTTGTTTTCTAACAATATTCGCAAACGTCTGCTCGTTCTTATTATTTTGTTGCCGTTTCGCCGGCCGTCGAGTCATCGCACTCGTTTGCGCCGACGCAGGTAAGACAGAGACAGCTTGCGAATCAAGCTCCACAGGTACACATGACGTGGTTATTTGAGTATTGCTGTTGTTTGCGTTATTGTCGTCATCAGCTGTTATTTGCATACCCTCGTCGGAGTTTACATCATGCGACAAACCCATCGGTCCGCTGTCAAAGTACCCACCACGCTTTCTTGTGTTCACATTCTGATGCAGCATAATATGAGGCATTTTGCTATTTTGTATAACCAACTCCAATTCCTGGAATCGATCTAAAGTCACGTATGTTTCTTTTATATTGTTTACTTCGTTACGCAAATTCGTAACGTCTTTAAGCAATGAAACTGCGTCGATGTGATCGATCGAAATAGGCGGCAATTTCAGTAAATCTCTGGCTACAAAGATCGGAATAGAATCTGGATCTTGTTCTTTAAATAAATTAATGATATCTTCCGTGTTTCTTCTCTTCTTGCCGTCTTTACGCCTTGATATTTTTGTGTTATTTTTATGAGTAACATATTCTTTGTTATTCTTTAATAATTTAACATTGGGAGAAATATCTTGTATAACAACATAAGGGCCTAAATAAACTCTATCAAGTTTTTCTCGTGTTTGATTTTTTAACAATACAAAATCGCCTGGCTTATATTTTATAGGGTTAACATCCTTATCATAACATAATTTTCTATTTTCCTTACTTACTAAAACATTTTTCCTTGCTTCTAATTGAGCTTTTTTTAGTCTAAATTTCATTTGTAATGGATAATCATAATAATTATAAAGTGGTTCAATAGGTTCCGTTACTAGATTACTCGGTAACGTACAAAGCTTTCCGAATACGAGTTCATACGGAGTATATTTTGTTTCAGAGTGTACAGTTGTGTTAAATGCAAAGCACCAGTAGGGTAACCATGTACTCCAATCCTGTTTACTTGACTCACATTGAATTCTGAGAAATGCTCCTAAATTTTTATGTGTGTTTTCTAGAGCTCCTATTGTTTCATGGTGGTAAGCCGTTGACTGTAATTTCTGAATATTTAAAATGTTACATATTTGTTTAAAAATAGATGATATAAATTCTGTTCCTTGGTCTGTAATTATAGTTTGTGGCACTCCGTATCTTAAAATAAAATTATTTACAAAAGTTTGAGCTACGGTCTCTGCACTTTTATTTTGCAGTGGGTACGCTTCTACAAACTTTGTTAGGTTACACTGCAGTGTTAACGCATACTTATAGCTATAATTGTCTATATCTAATGGTCCTATCAAATCTAAACTTATAATTTCAAAAGAACTATGTGCCGTTGTGGTTATTACCATAGGCTCTTTCACGTGTTTATTTGTAAATTTGTGTAATTTACAAAGTTTACATTTGTTAACAAAATTCTTAACGTCATTGTCCAATCCGGTCCAAAAATAATATTTTTTAATATTATTTATCATCCTATTTATTCCCGCGTGGCCACTCGTGGGTAATAGGTGAAAATCATTCAATATCAAGGTTTTGTCATCTTGATTAGTAATACGTATTACATCTTTGATTACAAGAATCCGCGGCGACTTTATCGTATTGATTTCTTTCAATAACAATATCTCTTTCATTAGATTTATTTTTTATAACAGTGAGCTCATTTATTTTTAGCTTCGTGCATAATAACTCTATTTCTCTCATCAGCACTTTGTAAGTAGATGACGATCGAGTAAATAGGTAAATACAACTCCTCGAAGGGTCGTATATGCAATTGCCTGAGTAACTTTTAATTACATCAATATTATTATTATTTAAAATATTCTCATATTTACTGTTTGGTGCACATATTAGTAATTCTATTCCGTCCTTTGGTTTTTTCAGTATCTTTACGACCTTAGGTTGATCAGGCCTATGGATCGCGGGATTTCTACTAGTTAATGTAGATTCGGCATTATTTTGATATGAATCTAATTTTGGTTGTTGTGCCCTTGTTATTACTGACACTACCTTTTGATTTAATTCCTTTAATTCATTGATAGTGATGGGTAAGCGACTTAATGCATCGGCAGCAACATTTTGCGTGCCTGGAATATGCTCTATAGTGAAATCGTACTCCTCTAAATTTAATCTAAATTTGGTTAGTCTGCTTGATGGGTCTGTCATACTAAATAGATAGATAAGTGGTTTATGGTCCGTTATAATTTTAATTTTTTTCCCATATAAATAATGTCTGAAATGTCTGATTGACCAAACTATTGCTAATAATTCTAATTCAATTATCGGATACCTAATTTCGGCTGGTTTCAAGCTACGGCTAGCGTAAGCTACAACTCCTCCGTTGCTATTCGATAAAACTGCGCCTAATCCGATTTTTGATGCATCAGTTTGAAGGATAAATGTATTATTTTCTGTAAAATCTGGGTATTGTAGTATAGGGGGGCTGACTAATGCCTGTTTTAAAGTTTGGAATACTGCTTCGCATTCAGATGACCATTGAAATTGTGTATTTTTCTTACATAGCTTGTTCAAGGGGTGAGCTATACTAGCGAATCGTGGTATGAACTTTCTATAATAGTTTGCAAACGCGACAAATCTTTTAATTTCATTCACGTTTGTGGGTCTGGGATATTTCTGTAGTGTATCAGTTTTTGAAGGATCTGGTATAATTCCGTTGGAAGTTATTTTGTGACCTAAATACATTATTTCTCTCTGTAAAAATTCGCATTTTAGAGGGTTAAGTTTCAAATTGACCTGACGGAATCGCTGTAAAACTTTAATTAAATTTTTATTGTGATTTTCTTATGAATTTCCAATTATAATACAGTCATCTAAATAAATAAATGCTTGCTTATAATTTAGACCAGACATTGCAATTGTCATGAGCCTTGAGAATACACTCGGACTGGTCTTAAGTCCCATAGGGCATCTTTTCATTTGATATGTCTTATCTGTTGTGAAAGCTGTATATTTACGCGATTTTTCCTCTAGAGATAATTGATAGAGTCTGGCCAGTGTATCCTGTCACTCGTATTTTCAATGAAGTTTTTTTATGGCAACACTCGAAATGCCATATTGACGTTTCATTTCTTATTCATAAATTTAGTTTAATTTGTAGTTTTACTTTAAAATAATGTCGAAATCAATAAAAAGTAGTACTCAACAGCTTGTATACAATATGATACATAAATACAAAGATGTACATATTGAATTTAATCGGAAATCTGTAGAGATAATTCTACATTTGGAGGAAATACGTTCGCTACAGGTTAGTTTATTGTTTTCAGGGCGTTATGGCTTGATACTTTTCTGTTTTCTGTCCACATCGCCTACCTAATAAAATCCAATATTTCATAATATTCATGTTTATCGCTTATTTTCAGAAAGTGTATATGAAGAATTAAAACTCAAAATATTAATTCACTTAAAACTTAGAGAAGCCCGAAATGTTGCATGCAAGATCTGAAGAAAGTTTTCTGCCTGATGCTTTAATAGTTTTCAGTGCAAAATCCAAATCAGCTGATTACCATGGTGACATGAATGCATAAAACTTATTGAAATGGATAAGGGAATATCTACCTATTCTAACAAAGCCATGTGTAATTTTTATTATAATGCAATGCAAGTTACCATGTGAAACTAACAAACAACCCTCCCACAATGTCTAATAGCAAAGGTGATATTAGGAAATGGTTAATAGAAAATAATGGAACATTTCAAGAGTACCCATACAAATGTTATTGTGCTTTGTTCATGACAACAGATGTATTTAGAATCTGACTTTGATTATGAATAATCCTGAACAACTTATTAAATATGCCTTTTTTCAAATTTTATTTTATGCCCGCCCATTACTTTTTATCCTCTTTTTTTCCCTGTTTTGATAGTCAGCCTGTAAGCGTCTATAATGACTAGTAGTAAGCGAATAGCTGGTAATTCATTACAATTAGGTATGTTTTATAAGTAGAGCCTTTAAGAAAGTGAAGTAAGTAAACATTATGAATTAAAAAGTTGAGATTCAAAATTAAGATTTGTGTTATGTAGTATAGATTTTATTTAAATTTTTCCAGTCTATTATTGATGTTAACAAATTAAGTAAAAGATACTATTTTTATAATTTATTTATTTTTAAAGTATCGTCGGCCTATGCCCAGTAGTGGGCATCTGTCAGCTGATATGATGATGATAAAATTTACGTGAAGTTAAATATCACACTGTTCTTTTTCTTTTTACATAGAGAATAGGCAAGTGGAATAGTATTTGAAGTTCTATTTAGCACTAAATCATACAACAATTCGAATATTTTAAGGCAAGCTAATTAATAAGCTGGTATAAAAACTGTTTAATGTAGTGATAGCTTGCCTACCTACAGCCATACTTGGTCTATCATATGGTCTAACTCATTAATGCTCATCAAATCTATTTTATCTATACCAAGGATGATATATCCATGAATTATACCCATGATATATTAAGTCTACTCAAGTTTATGAAACAGATTATTGCGTAAGCATATATAAATTTGTTTTTTAAGAACCATTAGAACATCTAAAAGAGTATTAAAATTATAAATATTTTGTTGTTTTTATTATTGAATTATTTTAAAAATAAATAGAAAATTCCTAATGCACGCGCGTTTCACCATGTATAAAATGTTTAAAGCTAAAATAGGTTTTACTCGGCGTCATTGTGGCAGAGTATCTGATACCCGACGGTTTTTAAAACCCTAATAACTTTAAATTATACTCGTGAGGGAGCTCGGTGGCCTAGTGGTTTGAAGTTGAACACTCTGGTTTCGATTACGGAAACAATGCAAGTGTCGCCATGGCCAATCAAAACAAAACTATAGTAATTAGAATATTATGTATTTATTAAGGTAGGCATCCATTTAAATAAATTATTACATACTTAAAAAACGAAGTATCAAGACTATTTATTCCTTGCGAAATAAGTGTTTACAGCTAAAGATTTTTTAAAATTGCCGCTCTTTCTCAGTGACACGATTCACTGGCCAGAGTCTAATACGACTGTGATAAATCTAGCTTTGAATAATAAATACTACCAGAGAGAGAATCTAGTATTTCCGAAATATTGGGCAGTGGGAATTTATCGTCCTGTATTACATTATTAAGTTTTCTGTAGTCTATCACTAATCTCCATTTCTTGTTACCTAGTTTGTCACTTTTTTTTGGTACAAGTAACACTGGGCTAGACCACTCGGAAGTTGATTCCTCGATAATGTCGTTTTGTAACATTTCTTGGATTTGTTTTTGTACTTCGTTCTTTAGGGAATGTGGTATCCTATAAGGTTTTCTATAAATTGGGGTTACATTGTCTTGCAATTTAATCGTATGCTCCATTAAATTCGTTACAGATAACTTATCTCCTGGAAGTTGAAAGACATCGGCATATTTTGCGCATATGTTTTCAATGTTAATTTGTTCCTCTTTGTTCAAGTATGAGCTTAAGTCTAATAAGTCAAATAATGTTTTAACTCTGTTAACCGAATTATAGCTCTTGTCAAATTCACATATATCAAATTGATTTAGACTGTGAATTTCTAGAAATGAAAAATCTACGAGCTTTTCCTCATCAGTAGTGTTTAAGATACGCACGTCAATTAATCCATATTTGGGCTTAGCAACCATTCCGGCTATAAATATTCCACAAAATGAAGGAATTTCGCGCGCCAAAATGACACAGTCACTAATTAAATTAGTGGGGATGCGTTTTATAACTTCGCATCGCGGTGGTATCGAATGTACATATCCGTTACCTATAATACTTGTTACTATTGATTGTCCTACATTCGTCAATGTCAAGGTACAATCTTTATAGCTTATGATAGCATTATATTTATTAAAAAAATCTTGACCTAAAATTCCATTGGCTGAGCAAGTTAGGTTCTCAAAAATGTAAAACTTGTGGGTAAATAATATTCCGTTTATTATTAAATTTAAGTAAATATAACCTACAGAATGGAGATTTCCACAAATTCCTCTTATAATAATATTATCTTTATATATTTTACTTTCTAAATCCGGATAATTTCTTAACCATTCATACTTAATAACACATAGGCTAGCGCCACTATCAACTAACAAATTAATTTCTATATTACTATCGGCTAAACATTTAATTAAGCAATTATTATTACTATAGTTTAAAATTAAATTATCATTATTTTTATTAGGTACGAAAAAACTGTGTGTTTCCTGAATAATGCGCATGGTTATCGTTTGTGTCAGCAGAATGCTGAGCATGGTGAAGGCGTGGAGCGCTGCGCGATCGCAATTCCGCAGCGTTGCCGTAAACTCGACGCGGTGTCACATTAACGTTTTGATTCCAGTTACCAGAAACGTTACGCCGATTATTGTTATATCGTGTGTAACTAGATCTGTGGGAATTATTGTAACTAGGTGTATTATTATGGTGCGAAAAGGAATTATAATTCTGCTTATTGTCATAATGTTGTTGGTTATTTGATCTGAAGTTACTTTGTGTAAATAAATAAATAAATTGTCGATAATTTGTTTGTCGATTATTGCGATGCGACGCGTGGGAACTAAAATTAGAGTGTGTTACCTTCATGACTTCGTATTCGGTCGACAATGACTTTTCGTCAATGGCTGTTCTAATTGCCTCTGGGAGTGATGAAAATTGTCGAGATGCTATGATTGTGCTAAGTCGAAGGTCTGACAGTCCATCGGAAAATCTTTTTATTGCTATCTTTTCATTAAGAGGTCGTAAAATTTCGTATGCACTGTCCTTACCGTCAGATTGAGCTATTGTTAACTTTACAAATAAATTTTCTAGTTCATTGCCAAATGCTTCGATAGTCCTGTGACCTTGTTTTGTACGCTGTAGTTGTGACTGTATAGCGACAGATGACAACTTTTGAAGTAATTTTGATTGCATATCTTTTACCAAAAGCTCTACGCTGCTATAATTAGAATCTAAACGTAATTTTGCACTTTGTGATAGTCTTGTTTTTAAGACAAAAGTGATTAGTTGTTGATGAGATTCATCATTAATCATGGTGCTATAGAGCTCTATACTATCTATTAATTGCTTAGTGACGGCTTCTTGTCCCGTCATCGTAGGTAAAAGTGCGATTGCAGTTTTTATGTCAAAATTAGATAATTTTTCGGAAGCCATTTTTGTTTGAGATTGCAAACTGTATGATAAAGTTACTAAGGAAACTATTTTACTATATAGGCAATTAATATCTCCTACTAATTTATTTATATATATCGTTCCTTTTGTACTTATTTCAGAACGATCTATTTGCGAGTACACCTGAGACAAAATATTCTCTACTTTCTCGTATTCTAGCTTTGCTTCTTCTAGTTTATTAATTCCTAGATGAGATTGACGCCTTTCAGGGCCTAATTTTACCAAGTAATCACTAATGTACCTTAAAGATTTCTGTACTCTAATTAATTCATCGGACATATTTATCCATTAAGTATATTATACTACGGCAGTTGAAACCTGCGGTACCCTTTTTTAAATTAAGTATATAAAAGCATTAAAAAAATCATTACTTACAGAATAAATTCTAAATTAATGATATAGAGAAAAAAAATTACAGTACCTGTAATTAACTTCTTATTTACTTCATTGTGAGTAGAGGGCTGGCCTTGAAGATTCGCTGCCTTCCGCCGAAAATTGAAGACGGTAGTCGTGTTGTAGTTGTGGAGAACTGCAACAGCTCTGCAGTCCGTGGTTGGTGGGCCGGGCTATACCCTGGACTCGTGGGCCGGGATTTCCCTGGACTCCGCTCGAACATGGGCCGGGCTATACCCTGGACTCCGTGGGCCGGGCTTTCCCTGGGCTCCGCTCGTTCTTTCGATGGTATTAGGGTGACGCCGAGATCTCGTAGGTGGACGTATTATTATTGGCTAAATTATTTCGGGCCAATTCACGTCGTAAGGCTTTCATAGCCTGGTTGCGACACTTCTTGAATAAGTAGTAGACAAGTGAAGCCAGCAGCAGGAACACAATTACGATGAGTAGTATTTCAGCAAGCTTGACCGATTGTGACGTTTCAGCGGTGGCACTTCCATTGGCATTTTGGGCGATAATCACTTCTTCTTTACTCTGTTTGCTTCCCATTTTGTTTTTGAAGTAAAATGAAGGCTTCGTAGTTCTTGGGTGACCTTTGAATATATATCTTCTAATCTTCATTCAATATTAATTTCTTTATTTTCATTATCTTCTGATCGATGAGTTCGGCAGGGTCGCCATGTGGTGTGGAGTGCGACGTGTAGACAGGAGTAAGGTTTAAGGTGTCCAATAAAACATGTTGTCGGTACCGAAGTCTGAGCTTTAATAATAAAATACTTATAATAACGAATACACAAGAAACTTAGTGCTAACTGGGTGAATCAACTTTTAAGGCACTCTTTTGACAGCATTGTAAAACAGAAAATCAAAATGTAGTTTAAACGAATTTACAAGAATATATTCTATTATAATTTGTAGCATTTATCCTATTTTTAGTTTTCAAAGGTGGCCGCGAACTTTAACCTTTAGTTTGTGAGATTTTTGAGAAAATCCGAAGGTTTGTCGTTTATCTTTCACCTGCGTTACCGATTTGGAGAGTTTGCTTTATGAAATAAAACGAATTATTTGAAATAATCAGATATATAATTCTTTAACACAACAAAAATTGAACCATTAAAAATAACTTAACTTAGTCTATAGTAATTATCTGTTGAGATACATACTACTTTAATTCCACTGCGTTAATTTGGCAATAATTAAAGTCTAACTTTAAGATAGTTCCATGTTACTAATAATCATTTATTTGAAACTTAAATCTAAATCAGGCGGTACTTTTCTATTCTTAGTATCACATAGTTTTGATTATTTATCACCAATATTGCATGAGTTATTTTCAAAAATACAATCACAATTTAAGGGACACCGGGTAACACCAGAGATAAAATAGTAACGCTAGAGAAAAAGGCATAGCACCTGTACATAATTTCTTCTAATCACATAACGCAACATCATCATCATCATCATTTCAGCCGAGAGACGCCCACTGCTGGGCATAGGCCTCCCCCAAAGATCTCCATACCGATCGGTTCTGCGCTTTCCGCATCCATCGGCTTCCCGCGACCCTCACCAGATCGTAGGTCCACCTTGTGGGGGGCCTACCAACGCTGCGTCTCCCGGTACGCGGCCGCCACTCGAGGACCTTTCCGCCCCAACGGCCGTCGGTCCTTCTTGCAATGTGGCCTGCCCACTGCCACTTGAGGCTCGCAATTCTTCGGGCTATGTCGGTAACCTTAGTTCTCCTGCGGATCTCATCATTTCTGATTCGATCACGCAGAGAAACCCCGAGCAAAGCCCTCTCCATTGCCCTTTGGGTGACATTGAGCCTTCTTACTAGGCCCATTGTAAGCGGCCACGTCTCAGTTCCGTAAGTCATCACTGGCAACACACACGAATTAAAGACTTTCGTCTTGAGACACTGCGGTAGTTGGGCCGAGAATATGCTGCGAAGCTTCCCGAACGCTGCCCAGCCGAGTTGGATCCGTCGATTGACCTCTTTCTGGAAGTTGGACTTACCAAGTTGGACTATTTGTCCCAGGTAAACATATTCGTCAACAACTTCCAGTGTAGAGCTTCCAACCTTTACAGGAGTGGGTACGACATGGAAATTCGACATTATTTTCGTTTTATCCATGTTCATTTTAAGACCCACTTGTTGGGAGACTCTACAGAGGTCGTCGAGCATTGTGCCCAAGTCTTCCAGGTTTTTAGCCATGACTACGACATCATCCGCAAAACGAAGGTGAGTCATGTACTCGCCGTTTATGTTGATGCCAAGTCCTCTCCAGTCCAAAAGCTTAAACACATCCTCCAACGCGGCAGTGAACAGTTTCGGCGATATAACATCGCCCTGTCTCACACCTCGCTGAAGACGTATTGGTTCCGAGTTTTGGTTCTGAAGGCGGACTGACATAGTGGCGTTTTCGTACAGTGACTGCAGCACTTGGATGTATCGATAGTCTATTTGGCATCTCTGGAGTGACTGGAGCACGGCCCAGGTCTCGACAGAATCGAAGGCTTTCTCATAGTCCACGAACGCTAAGTATAATGGCAGGTTGTACTCTTCGGTCTTCTGTATAACCTGCCGCAGCGTATGTATGTGGTCTATGGTACTAAAGCCTTTTCGGAATCCGGCTTGTTCGGGAGGCTGGAAGTCGTCGAACCTGCGTGCGAGACGATTCGTTATAACTCTCGAAAACAACTTGTAAACATGACTCAGGAGCGTGATGGGTCTATAATTCTTCAATTGGGTCCTGTCACCCTTTTTGAAGAAAAGTGTCACCACGCCCCCATGCCATGCCTTTGGCGTTAATCACATAACGCAATCTAACATTATCAAGGCAACAAATAAAAAGTTATAAACTTAAATGAGATCAATAATTACAATCTAGCAACAAGGCAACAAATAATTTTTTTTTAACCTAAATGAGGTCAAAAATTCTATCAGAAACTATATGGAATAGCAAAAAATCACAATAATTTCTTATATTTTTTCAAAAACTTCTACTGGCTCTCTAAATTCGTAATAGGAGCGATACCCTTTCTTAACAAGTACAGGTACAGGTAATTTTTTGATAATATTTCTTTCAACAATTCTTTCAACTGTCTTTTCCTTAATTTCCATATCACGTTTGCATTATACCGTTGTTTTGGAGTCAAATCTTTAACTAATCTTTTAGTTTTATGATATCTTTCCCTTTGTCTTTGCTTTGCTTTTTCATACTTCTCTCGATCAGTTTTAAGCCTTTCCCTATGACGCCTTTGTTTTTCTGCGGCACTAAGTGGCATTTTAATTTTGTACAGTCGAAAGTCCAAACCTAAGGCAAAGTAAACAATACATTATACTTTGGCAGTCAAAAAATGACCAAAAATGAATGTTAATGTATCCTATATGCATAATTTTATGATTATAATGCATATATTATTAAAGAAAGTAATAAAAAAATGATCGTGATTTATATATTTTGATTTCCCGACGCTTCGGCGCCTTTACAGGAGCCATGGTCACAAGATGACCACTAAACCAGTACTTGAATTATTTTTCTACGCGATATTATATGTAAAAGTGCTTTATTTCAATATGATGCATTAACTATTCGTATACATACTTTCTCCGGCGTTACCGTTAACGCAAGAGAAGATTCTACGGCGTTATCGGTAACGCAGTAGAAATTTCATGATGAAAGTACAAATCAGTAATTCTACGTTGCAGATTAAGCGATTATTTTAACTTAACCCTAAAAACGGACATTAGAGTTAAAATTTAAATGTAATAATAGTAAAATATTCCATAAACTTACCACGATGTCCGAGGTAACGCTGCAGAGCAACAATAAACCCACACACACTACTCGCGAGCGCGACGAACACTGGCGGGGGGAGAGAGCACGAAAAATAGTAACGGTTAACATGGACGTGAAGTTAGACAAAAGGAAGCGCTAGCGACGCCAAATAGGTACCCTGCGCGCTGTTATTTGAACCCTATGAGCGGTCACTCGGGAGAACTTAATTTTAAGACATTATTGGCGACAAACCTTTATGAATATATATTAAATATCGTTTTAACAATATTACGAAAGCATTGTATTGAAGATAAAGGCTTATTTAATGTCAATCTAAAATATGTCGAAATAAATAGGTAGTTTCATATATTTTTTTTAAGATATGACATGATTTGCTTGACCAACTATGCCTGGTGACACAGTTTTTTTGTATGGAGAGTGAAAATGATCCCCTGCGATACTATAGTTTTAAAACAATTAAATTCGGAAAAATTAAATACACTTTTGGCCTTGCATTGCTAAATGAATCTAATTTTAGATTAATTTAGAAAAAAAGGAATTTTTGTAATGAGTATTATTTAATCTGATTTTTCTAGAGCGGGGACAAGAAAAGAGTGTCTTAAAAGTTGATTCACCCAACTAGGCGCTTTACCTCTATGCTACAGTCACTTATAAAATTATAGATGTTGCAGTAAAACATAATAATTCGCCATACTTCACCCCTAACACCCTGTATTATAATTACAAGATCATTCAGATAAAACTGATAATTATTTGACTTATTCTTATTTATTTAATTAAATATAACACAAACTAGCATCGTCTTATTTTTTATGTCCTTATTGTTTATGAACCTTCAAAATATCATGGTTTATTTTTTATTTACTTATCTGCTTATTTTATTAATTAGTAAGTTACTAAACTTTAATAAAATAAGTTTTACAGATACACATTCAAATTTGATCTATTTTCATCTTTTAAAATTTATATGCTGACGCCACTCGTATTCACGCACACATTCGCAGCGTGTTTGGACACTTGGTGACCACAAGTAAAGCACTTGTCATTCGTATTCGCGATGTTGATTCGCGATAGGACGAATTCTTTGGCCACACCTGTCGCCACACTGGAAATCTTCGCGTTATCGCGATAATGTAGTCGTAGCTTTATAATTAATGAAAATTCTGTCATATGAATGTTATTTCAATTGAAATTATATCATCTGTTATTATATTAAACATGACGCCGGGTGCGGTCTTGGACGGTATTAAGAGCTCCTGTGATTACCCACACATTCGCAGCGTATTTATATATA
This sequence comes from Nymphula nitidulata, assembly GCA_947347705.1. Taxonomy (NCBI): domain Eukaryota; kingdom Metazoa; phylum Arthropoda; class Insecta; order Lepidoptera; family Crambidae; genus Nymphula; species Nymphula nitidulata. The sequence continues at coordinate 8,531,089 of OX374636.1, read as the reverse complement.
AGTTACCACAAGTAAAGCGCGCGTCACTTCGTGAGATAAAAGTACTATACACTAAGTTTCATTTATGGAAAAATTCCAACGAAATATTGTAATTATCATACCTTGAACGTTGTGTACTTTTATAGCGCTCCACTGTCCTGTTTGGTGGTGGTCCTTGATGGTGCTTGTTTCAAGCCGTAGAGGCTTCTTTGCAGCAAACAGACCCGATCACTTTTGTTCCATCACTAAATCCCTTAGGGCTGTTTCATAAATATCTCATTATCCATTTTTTCATACAAAAAGGGTGTCGAGACATCAAACAGTAGTAATGAAATACCTTCACTAGCACACACACTACACACACGCTACACTTCATACTGCTCGAATCGTTCCAATTTTTGCCACTGAACAAAATTTGTTCATAATTCATGCCTCTTTTTTTGTGAAAATTCTTTGATTACAAGTCTTGCTTTATATTTTACAACCCATCCATCTAGGCTTAACTACACTTTATAGACCCATTTATAAGGTATCGCTTTCCTATGCTTTGGAAGGTTCACCAAGCTCCAGGTTTGGTTTTCCTTCAAGACTCTATCTTTCACTTTGCATTGCTTTCTGCCAAAGTTCCTTTTCTGAACTCTGAATGGCTTCTCTATAGGTTGTTGGTTCATAACAACTGACTGTACTGTACCTATGTTCACAAATAAATTATTCTTATTCTTATTCTTATTCACCTCCAGTCTCAATATTGTTTAGAAACTGCATGACTATCTAAATATTGCGCTTCGTTATAGATAAGAAGACTAGCCTTGTAGATAATAGATTTAATAAGAAAGTAAATGTAATTAATCGTAACACCATGACGCTACCTGACAGCCAGAAAAAGGTAAAAGTAATACAGGAAACGGATATGACTTAGTAATGTGGGGATGAGCGGAATAAAAAGTTTGAAAAATTTGATTAACTTCGTTTTATTTAACTTGATCACACTTCGTCGTCCTTACGCAGTAACTCTCAAAATCGCCATCTTAGCTTAATTATATCTATCCCTTTCACACACCTTACAATCATTCAATATACTGTCTCTATCATACATTCTTACGTTCCGTTCCCACATCCGGTCATCCTGACAATATGACTGTCCTCAGTCATTCTTTAATCTTTCACTCTGAATTTATTAACACAATTTTTCTAACGTCTTACATTATCTTATATTAAACTTAACAAAACAGGACAACAATGATAAGCACTTACTTACTAGGAGTATTACACTAAGTACCCATCAACCAACTTATACAAACAACAGGTTTAAATTAGGCTTACATACTTTGAAATATTAATCATGAATACTCTTACAATGGAATAAGAAACTAAACATTTTTTTTAACATCTTACATTTGATAAACAATTAGTTATCTTAACATAATAAAGGCTTATCTCATCTTAAGTTATCTTAACACAATAAAGGCTTATCTCATCTTAAGTTATCTTAACACCAAACACTTTGTAGTATAACATAAGTACTGAAAAGACAAATTAAATTACCACATTTGAATTTTTTATAAAAAAATACTACTTACAACCATTTCTTACTAACAAAAAGGTAATACTTAACCATCAATATAGTCTTATTTTATAAATTAAACCATTAACTTAATACACATAAAAACAACTTGTTTGTTATGCAGGTATATTAGAGAAAAATAAACATTATGAATTTTTATGTGTTATATAACCAGTACACTACCTATATCAACAGGGTTGTCAGTCACAGGGAAATAGGCCATGGTTTCATTGAGTCTGCGGAAGAAAAGGTTTTGTTAGGACCTTCATCAGCTGGACTTACCTTTTTAACTTCGTAGCGGTCATTTCCTACCACCTTCATGACACGATAAGGTCCAAGGTACTTGGGTTTCAGCTTCATGGCAGCTCCATATTGTGTTCTTCTGATGGCTACAGTATCTCCTTCCCTGTACTTGTGACTCTCCTTTTTCTTCTTGTTGAAATTTCTCCTATTCTCCTCTTGAACCTGTAATATCTGCTCTTTTGCTTTTCGTCGTAGATCTTCTCTTCCCTCATCATAGATGTCTCTTTCCTCTTGCATTAGCATTTGGTGAATTTCTAGGTCTTCCTTATTTCTCATTCTGTTTCCAATCATAAGTTCAAATGGGGTGCAGTTGACACTACGCTGAAAGGTACAATTTAAAACACGTTGAACTCTACTCACATGATGATACCAAAGGTCTGGCTGTTCAATACACAACTTAGTAAGGACTGCAATAATAGTTCTATGAATCCGTTCAACGTGGCCATTACCTCTCGGTATACCAGTGGTTATCTTAACATGCTGGATTAACTCTTCTTTACAATATTGCTCAAAATCTTGACTTGTGAATGCAGTACCTCGGTCACTGATGATTCTGCTTGGGTTACCAGAGTGTTGTTGATGAATTCTAAGCTTCTCTAAAGTTTCTTTTGTTGTTGTGCTTTTTGTGGGAAAAATCCATACAAATTTTGTGAATGCATCTACAATTGTGAGCAAATAATTGTACTGTTTCTTTGTCTCTGTCATTGGCCCGATGTGGTCAATGTGAATGGTATGCAGAGGTGAATTTTCTTTCTCTATAGGGTGTAGGAAGCCTTCTTGCTTACCTTCTTTTTTCATAGATAAAATACAAGGTATACATGTCATTATGAAGTCTTCTAATTTTCTATTTAAGTCTTTAATGTAATAATCTTTATTTATTAAATCAATCATCTTTCGCTTTCCAAAATGGCCAATGCCATGTATTCTTTTCATAATATCTGTTTCTATTATCTTAGGTTGTTCGCTATTCGTTCAATTAATTCGTAAAGCAATTTTAATTTCAAATATTCCCTCCGATGTTGGTGACGTCACGGCGTAACCAATAGCAAGGTTCGATTGTCATCGAACATACACACCGTGCCGATCACTGATTGGCTCCCACCATCGAGTGAATGTACAAGGAAGCTCCGACACGCGCCCGTAACGGAACAGCTTCTATTTAAAATCTGGTGTTAAATGTGGTAAAATCAAGACCCTTTTGATTGGTGTTGAGTGCATTGTTGTGTGTACCTAACGTGAGCCTTGGACATAGACTTTCGAAGATATTGTACGTGTAGTACTTAACACGTTGGCGAGTGAACGCGTAGCGGGCCGGATACTAAGACCACCTGAAGGACTACGACTTCTTGAAAGCCATTGGGACACGTTGGTGTGGATTGACAAGGTAAGGTGCTGTATGTACTTGCGTTGGCATTCGCCTGTTCGAACCACATCTATTTCATACATCGGCGGGAATTTATTCAGATCGTCTCCCGACCCAGAGTGACGTCAAGGGCCCCTCATCGGCAGGGTCGTTTCGTCACATAGGTATTACTAGTTGCTTTTGTGGTGTCTTATAAAGCAATCCATTTTCAATAAAATAATCTGAATATGGTCCATTTAAAAGGATATTCATGATAGCCTTCAATCCTTCATTTCTTTCTTGTGCCATTTGTATCTTTTCCTGCATACGTCTAGTTATGATTCCAACATATGATGGGTTACGACTAAGTGCATCTACATGTTTCATCCTGGATCCCGATCTGTGTTCAACTGTGTAATCATATTCTTGCAGAAGCAGAGCCCACCTTGCTACTCTTGTTACTAAATCTTTCTTACGCAGGGTCATCTCAAATGCAGCACAATCAGTAACTATTTTAAAATGTATGCCAACTAAGTACTTACGGAACTTTTTCACTCCTTCAATTATTGCAAGAGCCTCTAACTCATAGCTTGTGTATTTCTTTTGGGCGTCAGTTGTTTTACAGCTTGAATAATATACAGGGTGCAAGTCACCATCATCAGGGTTTCTTTGAAATAATATGGCTGAATAGGCATACATAGATGCATCTGTATGCAGCTCTGTGGGTAAATCTGGATGGTATATTTTCAAAACTGGTTGCTTGCATAGCTTTTCTTTTAAAAAAGTGAATGCCTCTCTTTCTGCTTCGGTGAACTGGAACAACTGATTTTTCTTAAGGTCTGTTAGCGGCTTAGCTATCAGTGCATAGTACTTGATGTATTTCCTAAAATAAGAGGTTAGTCCAATAAAAGAGTGTAATTGTTTTAATGTTTTTGGTTCAGGGAAATTCATCACAGCGTCTATTTTATCTCTGGTAGGTTTCACTGATCCATTTTCAATAGTGTGACCTAAATAGTCAACTCGTTTAGTAAGAATTTTACATTTTTTCCAATTTATATTAAGGCCATACATACTTGCAACCTTCAATACTTCTCTTAATCTTTCAAGTCCTTCAATATAATCTTTTGACAATATTAACAAATCGTCGACAAAAATTATCAAAAATCCCTTTATTATGAGGTCTCTAAAAATAATGTTTATATACCTAGTGAAATAATTAGGACAAATGGATAAACCAAATGGTGCCTTCAAAAATTCGTATTGCCCTGAGTGGGTAACGAATGCTGTATACTTTATGGAATCTTTATTAATACCTAAGTGAAAAAATGCATTTTTTAAATCTATTTTAGTGAAAACTCGTTTTTGTGCTAATTTATCAATATGATCCTCTATTATAGGCAAAGGATATTCATCTTTAACCATCTTGGAATTAATCTTCCGATAATCGACACAAACTCTTGTGCTACCATCTTTCTTTTTGACAAGAACTAAGGGGCTTGCATATTGAGAAAAACTAGGTTGTATAATGCCATTTTCGAGCCACTCATCGATCTGTTGGTCAACCTCTTTTTGCTCCATAATAGACAATCTCCTTGGGCGCTGTGTCACAGAAATGTCATCAGTAAGTATAATTTTCATCTCAATTGGGGCTTCCATTGTTTTTACAGGTGCATAATTATTCACCAACTGTTCAACCTCTTGCTTAACTCGTGTATCTGCAACAAAACATGAAACCTTCTCCTCCATACTACTCACACAACAAATATTTTTTAACCACAAACTGTCATTTTGTTGCAATACTGTGACTGACCCCCTGTCGAATAAAAGTACTGCACTAGTTATAAACTCTTGACCTAGGATTAGATCATAAGGCATAACATTGTCGGATACAATATGGAAAATAGTTTCGAAACTATGACCGTCGACTTTTAAAACAGTATAAAATTTTCCGAATGAACTTACATGTTTTTCACCTAAACCAACCAAAGTTAAATCTTCCGGTACATACTTTTCAATCCGTAAGTTAAAAAACAATCTGCTACTTATCAAATTAAACTAACTATGTCCTTATCTAAAATCTTAACACTTTTCACCGATGTTTTGTTTACATCTTGTTCACTGACATCTGCTGTCATTACGTTCAAGCTCGCTGATTGGCCGTCGTCGCGTCCGCCATGTTGGTCGCCATTTTGATCGCCATGTTCGAACTCGACTAACTTCGCACCCAACTGCTTTACCGACGCCGTTGGTTGTCCGGTGAACTCGCGTCGCCGCCGTGAAGTTGCCGCGTTTGTGCTGCCACCTACAGTGACTCCGGCGCCGCCATGTCTGCCGCTACCGCCTTGCCTTTGTCCTGAAGTGTGCGGGGATAGCTAAATGAAAATACGTACTGTTTACACGATTGGTTTATTACGACTGATCTAGTAAAATACATGCAATACATTTAATATTAATTAAGGTACACACTACACCATCGGGGCACAAGAGAAAAAAAAAAGTTAACAAAATTTATTTAAAAAAAAAAAAAAATCAAATTACAAGTATTTTTATTAATATTCACACAGTATGTTTTTTTTTTCTTAACTTCTATGTTTTAAACAATTTAGTCCTGTTTTTGTGTACAATTTCTACTTTGTTATTTTTTATTATTTGTACATTTGGTTCTTTGTCTTCAATTACAACATAGGGTCCATTAAACAAATTATCTAACTTACTTGCTGTTTTATTTTTTAACAAAATTAAATCATCCTTTTTATAAAATACAGGATTTATATTCTTATCATACGTAGCTTTTCTAATTTCCTTACATTTTAACAAATTATCTCGTGCATCTTTTTGCGCTACTTGCAACCGATATCGTAATTCTAGGCTATAATTATCTGGGTTATATAATGGTACTACACTACTACTTACTCTACACGGAATTTCACAAGGTTTACCAAAAACTAATTCATAGGGTGCATATTTTGTAACAGAATGTACACTATTGTTATAAGAAAAACACCAGAATGGCAGCCAATGGCTCCACGCATCAGGATAGGTATTACACTGTGTTTTTATAATGAACCTAAATGCTTATGAGCATTTTCAAGTGCACCTATCGATTCGTGATGATAAGCCGTTGAATTTAGTTTTTCGATATTTAAAAGTTTACAAACTTCTTCCAGTGTTGCTGACATAAATTCAGTACCTCTATCTGTCGCAATAGTTTTAGGAATTCCGTACCTTAATATAAAATTATTAACTAAAGCCCTAGCTACAGTAATTGCTTCCTTATTTGGAAGGGGATAAGCCTCTACGAATTTACTTAATTCACATTGGAGTGTAAGAATATAATTATTACCATCTAAATCCTTATCTAAGGGCCCGACTAAATCTAAAAATATTTTTTCAAATGCATAAGAAGCAGTAGTTGTTATAACCATAGGTTCCTTAGTTATTCGTGATTGTTTACATTTTTGACATTTTTGACATTTGCGCACAAATTCTTTGACGTCTTTTTCAATTCCTGGCCAGTAATATTTTCTCTTTATATTGTTTATCATTCTACGCACACCCGCATGACCACTAGTGGGTAGTAAATGATAGTCATTTATGATAAATCTTTGGTCATTTTCATTATTAATTCTTTTAATTCTACGTAAAATACATATTCGAGGAAAAGTCCATTCATCATTATTTTTAATCTCATCAACTAAATCTTTTATAAATAACGCTTTATTGTCTTTTTTTATTATACAAATTTCGTCGACTTTTATATTTTTACAAAATTCTCTTAATTTCTTTACAAATACGGCTCGCGTGAAATGCAATTTAAAATCAAGGTTAATGTAAATTATTTTATTATTTTTGGAAAATGCAAAACATTCAGTTTCTACATCTATTTCCTTTCGTCTCTTTATTTTATATAGTTCATTTCCTTCTAGTAAAATCATTTCAACTGCTACATCTGGTATCCTCAATAACTCTACAACTTTCGGTTGATCAGGCCGATCGTTAGTATCGTTTTTGTGGATAACCGGATCATTTTTATTCGTCATATCTTCCAGTCTTTTCTTTTGTCCTCTAGTCATTACAGTTAAAATTTTCTCATTTATACCTTTTAATTCGTCAGATGTTATTGAAATTCTAGATAAAGCATCAGCTACTACATTATCCTTTCCTTTAATGTAAGATATTTTAAAATCGTTTTCTTCAAGTACAAGTCTAAATTTAAGTAATCTGCTAGAAGGGTCTTTCATTCCAAATAAATATAGTAACGGTTTATGGTCGGTCATAATTGTAAATTTTCTGCCAAACAGATAAGGCCTGAAATATTTAACTCCCCATACAATTGCAACTAACTCTTTTTGTATAGTTGGGTAGTTTATTTCTGCTTTATTCAAAGGTCGGCTTGCATACGCTATTGGTCGCATGTCTTTATTACAAAGTACGGCTCCTACAGCAATGCCAGAAGCATCAGTTTGAAGAAAGAATTCATTATCGCATGAAAAATCCGGGTATTGTAAAACAGGTGGTGAAGCTAAAGCATTTTTCAGAAAATTAAATGCATTTTCACATTGATCTGACCATATAAAAGAAACATTTTTACGGCATAAGTAATTTAAAGGAATTGTATTTTCAGCAAAGTCCTTTATAAATTTTCTGTAATAATTGCAAAATGCAACGAAACGTTTGACATCATCTGTATTTGTTGGTCTTGGATAATTTTGAATAACTTTAATTTTTTCTTTGTCAGGTAATATGCCTTCAGCTGATACTGTATGGCCTAAATACAAGAGTTCTTTTTTTAAAAAATTACATTTGTTCGGATTTAATTTTAGGTTAACTTTTCTGAGTCGTTCAAAAATATCTATCAAATTCTTATTATGCAATTCTAGATTATGCCCGAAAATTACTAAATCGTCCAAATATATAAAGCATTTTTCATATGTCAAACCTGACATAGCAATAGTCATAAGTCTTGAGAAGGAACTTGGACTAGTCTTTAAGCCCATTGGCATACGTTTCATTTGGTACTGACCAGTGTTGGTAGTGAATGCAGTTAGCTTTCTAGATTCCGAATTCATGGTTACTTGGTAGTATGACTGACTAAGATCTAAATGAGAAAAGTAAACAGCACCTGATAGAGATTCTAGAATATCTGTTATGTTGGGTAATGGGAATTTATCATCTTGGATAACTTCATTTAATTTACGATAATCTACTAAGTCTCCACCTTTTACTGTTGTCCTCAGATTTTTTGGGTACCAATAAAATTGGGCTAGACCACTCACTTTGAGCTTCCTCTATGATATCATCATTTAACATCTGCTTAATTTGTTTTTCTACCTCTGGTTTTTGACTTTTAGGTAATCGATAAGGTTTTGTATAAACTGGACTACTATTTGGCTTTAAGTAAATATTATGTTCGTATAGCTTAGTACTTGTAAGTTTGTCACCTGGTAAATTAAATATGTCGGAATATTTTGTACAAATTGCTTCAATTAGTTTTCGTTCGGTAGTATGTAAATGATCTAATTTTAATAATTTTAATAAAGTATTAGCTCTTTCCGCACTTGCTTCCGATTTATTGAAATAGCATAATTGGTAATTATGTAATGATTGTAAATCAGGCTGAAAGGTAGGTACCGTGATTGGTTTCTCGCTAGTATTTAATACTTTTATGGGAATAACATTATCAAAAGGTCTTACTATCGTACTTCCTAAAAATAAATGTTCTTGTAATTGTTTCCCTAATATAACATAGTCATTAGTTATATTGTTATCTTTTAATCGAATGTAATGGATAGATTCACACCTTGCGGGGAAAGTTAAATAATCATCACAGAATTTTGGTGAGTTGTAAATTGGTATGATATACTCTGACCCATTTTTTAAGGTTAAAGTATTGTGTTCTAAATCAATCTGTGAATTAAAATTTGATAAGAAATCCAATCCAAGTATTCCATCTGATTGACAGGGTAAATAATCAAATAAATAAAATTTATGCTTGTAAGTATTATTTCTATCACGACTTTTTAGAGTTAGATAAACGTAACCGTTTATAACAATTTGGTCTTTATACAATGGAGTATATTCCGATAAGACTTTTTTGGTGATAGCAGATAATGATGCGCCGGTGTCAAGCAACCATGAACACTTGGCGTCGTTAATGTCAAAATGGACATATCTAACATTAGCATTACAAATTAGAATATTATAACTTTTAGGTCCGAAAAAACTGGTTCTCATTCAGGTTTCTATTTGCCGTTTGTAGATCGTCACTTAAATCATGTAACGCTAAATTGTCGCACCTATTACTTTTATCATAAATTTGAAATTCATCGCACGGATGGGCTGTAAATACATTGCTACGGTAATTATTCCTACCACGATTATTATGATATGTGCTACGAACTGCGCTACGAAATGTGCTACGACCAGTATGATTGTTATTGCTACGGCCACGATAACCAGAGTTATTAGTTTGGTTTCGCATATATCCATTATTGGAATTAAATGAATCAAAGAAAGGTCTCGAAAAGTTACGATTATGTTGATAACCACGATAATCAGCTCTTCGGTTATAGTGGTGATAACCTCGACCTCTACTGGAATTATAAAATCTATTGTTTGACTTACCTCTTGCACTAAAAATTGTATTGGACGCGGAGGGCTGTGCCAACTCCTCATCCTCAGCTGCACGCACCGCATCTTTTAACTCCGAGTAATCTCGCGCTGAAATGATAGTGCTTAATTTTCTATTTCTCAAGCCATCTGCAAATCGTTTGATAGCCAGTTTTTCATTTATTGGTCGCAATATCTCGCTTGCTTTTGAATTACCGTCGGCCTGCGCGATAGTGAGCCCAATAAATAATTCTGATAATTCATTTCCAAACTCGCTGACTGACAAATTATTTTGAGACAAATTATTTAACTGAGACAGTATAGAGTTAGCCGATTTTTTAGTGAGTAAGTATTTTCTTATATCACTTACTAAACATGTCACGTCACTGTAATTATCCTTTAATTTTAATTTCGCACTTTTCGTTAGTCTAGTTTTTAATGTAAAAGAAATAATCATTTTTTTTTGTTCAGTGTCCTTGAGACAGTCGTCGTGCATAAGTAGTCCGTCTATTATTTTTTCGGTAGTTTCCTCCGTATTGTCCATCACTGATATTAACGAAGTAGCCGTTTTTATATAAAATTTGTCCATTTTTGGATCTGTCTGTTTCACTACAGGCAAAATGTCAACAAAATTCAATATTTTATTATAAACTAAATTAATTTTTTCCTTTACGACATCGTAAATATATTCTGCTAAATGTAAAGGACATTCTTTTTCTGGAGAAATGCTTAAAATATTTTTACTAGTCAAATATAAACTTTTAGCTCTTAATATCTTATCATTTACTCTATCTTTATATTTTAATCTTTTACTTGACCCCAATTTTCGTAGATTAACATGTATATCTATTAATTCACTTAAAATTAACTCTAATTCTTTTTCCATGTAACATATATTTATTTAAACATTTCAAATCTTACCTCCTAATCTTGAAAGCACGAACATAGTTATTTTCTTATATTTTTAAGACTAAGGATACTTATTAACTAAAATAATGTTCTTATTTTTACCGCATGACGTCATTATAGTCAGGGGGTTTTTTTTTTTGAGAGGGAAAACGAGAAAAAAAAATGCAGCTCACTTTCACAAACCTAGTAAACTGGGACTATAAAAAAAAATAACTTGCAATTTAACTGGAACACAGTTACACTACGCGCACTATTAGATTTACACTCCCGGAGCACTTCCTTCTTCGCGATCTCGTTTTCCGGACAGCCTTAGACGCATTCTTCTTATAAATTCTCTCTGAACATGTCTTCCTATCACTTTCTCTTGGTGTTTTCTTAATATTTTATACACTAAGCCCAAAAAGATGATAAGCACGATGATTATGATGGTTATCAGCAGAATATTATTGACACGTGCGTGGGATTCTGTTTCAGTTTCCGTGGCCGAATTCTTCCCTGACCCAGCTGTTTGGGCGATGATGACCTCCTTGTCTTCAGTTTTAGAATAGGATTTTCCCATGTTTATTAAGTTTCGATGAATTTGAGTTGAATTTCGTAAAATTTGTTTTAAAGGGAGCGCACTCTACTTCGTCGGGAGTCGGACGTGTTATATCGTTATAACTTGCCATTATTACAATTGTCTTTAATCGTGCACGGAGGCACACAGGAATGCGCTGAGTTTGTCGTTTTCGCCCGTTACCCGACACTCGGCGTCAACGCGGTGCCTACGCAAGGCAGGGTCGCCATGAAGTGTGCGGGGATAGCTAAATGAAAATACGTACTGTTTACACGATTGGTTTATTACGACTGATCTAGTAAAATACATGCAATACATTTAATATTGATTAAGGTACACACTACAGTCTCGTTAAACACTGCGTTCCAATATGGCCGAACTCATTACATCGGAAGCACTTTAAACCTTTGTCGCGATGCGGACACTCAGATGACGTATGATTCTTTTGTCCACAGCTGAAACAGCGTACCGCTTGCATACTATGCTTCCTCGTACTCGTACTATCACTATTTAAAGCACTTTTTTCCTGAAATGACTCGTACAACTTTAGCTTTTCCTTTAAGTCGCCGTACGTTGTCACGCCATATAACATGATTTTGTTGCATTCGCGGTCTACGATACCTTGTATAATATATTGTATGGTGACGTAATCAGCCAATTTGCCCCTTCTTCCCAGCGCCTTCATCTCAAGCATATAGTCGTAACAGCTCTCATCTTTACGCTTTTTCCTGCCACTCAGTAATTCGTGTACTTGCTTAGCGTTTAGAGCATCTGGGAACTCCTTACATAACGCTGCTTTTAGTTCGTCATATGTCTTGAACGTTTTTTCGGACCGTAGCCACGATGCAGCCGTCGAAGTTAATGATCTTCGTGCAATGAGTAGCTGTTGGGTTAAGGTCAAACCAAATATTTCAGCATTGTCTTCAATCTCTTGAGCCCACTTGCCGTATAGGTAGGATCTGTACCAGTGAACTTAGGTATTGCTTCCTCTACGAACGCTAGGTTATGCGGCGAGGATGACATCTTTTTATAGTTCTTTTCGGTTTCGGTGCCGGTCTCGTCCTCCGAAGTGTTTAATCCCAGCGATATGCGCCTCAGAAAATCGTAGCCTTGATGACGCGCCACTTTGCCGTAGGTTCGAGCACGTGTCTGGGATACGCACGTTGTCTGCCGTGAGCAAAATATTGGAAATTTGCTGCCGTCGTTCGTCGTAATGTAGTCGTAGGATATTACTGCGGTGATTTCGTCGTAGATTTGACTGGACACCCGGCGGATTGAGGAAATAAGTCGTGCCTCGTTGTAACCTCAAACGCCGGTCGCCGGTCAAGTCGTCTTCGTCTATATCGCACTTCCGTTATATTCCGCTATCCCGGATGAGCCCCCAAAAATGTGGGGATGAGCGGAATAAAAAGTTTGAAAAATCTGATTAACTTCGTTTTATTTAATTTGATCACACTTCGTCGTCCTTACGCAGTAACTCTCAAAATCGCCATCTTAGCTTAATTATATCTATCCCTTCACACACCTTACAATCATTCAATATACTGTCTCTATCATACATTCTTACGTTCCGTTCCCACAGTAATGACATTAGTTTTTACTTTTTAAACATAGACAATGGAAACAGATTCCAACACCCCCGCTCAATTTCAAGTCCTATGACAATATCCAAAAATATTTCTACCATTCATTACTATTAAAAATATATAACTTGAAATTGGTATCATTATACAAATGGCAACATTACTCTGACATTACAATCTGTGACTTTGACATAAACAACTGGCATTGACAGTTAAGCTGTTTTTCAGTTGTTGTTCCAGCATCTTGGAGATTCTTTGAGTATATAAAGAGCTTTTTGTAGTTTAAGTACTTTATTCTCACTTCTTTGTTTTATTCCTTGTGGTACCTTTATGTATACCTCAGATTCTACATCACCATTTAGAAACGCTGTAGGTATGTCTAGTTGCTGTATTTCCCAATTATTTTGTAGAGCTTGAGATAATCCCATTCTTATAGTAGACATCTTTGCCACTGGAGAGTATACATTCATATCAGTTTCTTGTTGATACCCTCTTGCAATTAAACGAGCTTTCTTTGATCCGTCTCCTTTTGTCCTAAATATCCATCTCGTATCAATTGCCTTGTGCCCTTCTGGTAAATCACATTCTATCCAAGTTTCCAAGTCTTCTAATGACTTTATCTCTTTTTCTATTGCTATTTTCCAATCATAATCTTTCTTAATTGCTTCTTTGTAACTTTGAGGTTCTTCTTCTGTTATAAGAGCATATCCCAAGTAGACTTCATAATCATCATATTTAGCAGGAATTCTTGATTTTCTTTTCTCTCTATTTACCTCAGACTTATCACATTCTGGTTCTTCCTCATTGCTACTATCTTCATAGATAACTGTATTTCTCTCTTGTCTCTCTGGTATTGTTTCTTCTATTGGTTCATATTTATAGTTTAGTTCATCAAATCGCACATCTCTTGAAATTATTACTTCATTTGTTAAGGGATTCCACAGTCTATATCCAGCACCTCCATATCCAACCATTCTCATTTCTGTGGCTCTGGGTTCTAATTTTCCTTGTTTAGGTAAGTATACAACGTAAGCCTTACTTCCAAATATTCTCATTCTATTTATATTATTTTTAAATAAGTATATACTGGCTGGTGTCTCCCCATTTAGTACTCTGGTAGGTGATCTATTGAGTGTATATGTTGAACACATCATGCTTCTCCCCAAAGATTTTTAGGCAAGTTACTTTCTAGTAATAGAGCTCTTACTCTGTCCATTAATGTTTTATTCATGCGCTCAGCGACGCCATTTTGTTGAGGAGTGTACCCACATGTTAGTTCTTGTCTTATTCCATTATCTAAACAATATTTCTTTAAATTTCCTTTAAATTCAGTACCATTGTCTGTTCTTATTCTCTGTACATTTATTCCCCGAGTTTTCATTCTTTGTATATATTCAATCAGCTTTCCTCCTGCTTTACTTTTATTTTTCAATAAAGCAACTTCAGTGAAATGTGAATAGTCGTCTATTTTTGTTAGGAAATATCTTTCTCCTCTGTATGTATCTACTGAAACAGGACCTCCTATATCAATATGAATAAGTGCCCCTATTTTTGTAGATCTTGGGCTTCTTGTGTCAGTGAATGGGTTTCTAGTTGCCTTTGCTTTCATGCAAATTTCACATTTATTATTGCTAGTTGGCAGTACTAGTATTCTTAATCCCTGATGATTCAAATGACTGAATCTCTTATGCCATAAGTTACTTTGGTCTTCTGTAGATGTACTCAATGCTTTGCCTTCTTTTAGTTTAAATTCAATAATAAATAAACCTCCACTACATTGATCCACTACATAAATAAACCTCCATACAGCTTGTAACATTTTACCATTTGGCTTAATTATTCTTGCAGTATTCTTCTTAAATATAACCTCTAAATTCTTTTCATTTAATTCCATAACTGATATTAAATTTTGTGCAAGATTCTTTACTATTAATGTGTTTATAGTCACCAAATGTCCTTCTTTTGATATGAGTGTAAGTATACCTCTTTTATTTACTGTTATTATTTCTCCATTTGCGACTTTTATTTTTATATTATTTATTTCTTTAACACTATTCATATATTTTTCATATTTATCATTAACCATGTTGAATGTAGCCCCTGAGTCAATAGCAAACATTATACTTTCTTCGTTGACTTTTCCTGATGCACTTCCAGCATAAGCGAACAATGTAAAGTTGTCCATAGCAAGTGTGGCTTTTCCATTTCCTCTATGACCTCGACCTCTTTGTCTGAAACCTCTTCCTCGGATTCCTCTTTCTCTGCCTCTATAAAACTGATTGGCCGATCGCTTCGGACACTCTCTTGCAAAGTGACCAGTTTCAATACAATTGAAACACTTTAGCTGACTACCTGTAAAGCTGTAGCTGACGTCTGTATCTGACTTGCTATTATTTTTGTTCTTTAGCTCCGCATCCAGTAGTTTGTTTTTCACATAATCTAAGGTGAGTTTAATATTAGTGGCCTCCATGGCAGTTATGGTTGGCTCATATATATCTGGCACCGAAAGCAGTAAATGACACACTTTATCTTCCTCGGTGAGTGTTCCATCCATTTCATTTAATAAAGTGTCAAATTTATTAAAATGGTCATTCAAATCTTTATTAACCTTACATTTTAAAGACAACAACTTTTTCCTTATGTATAGTTGTGATAAAGCACTTTTCCTCTTGAATACCCTTTCTAGATTTTCTATCATTTCTTTGGCTGTATTTGCTTTCTTAACGTATTCACTGTATTTATCTGGCAAACTTTCAACAATATAATTTCTTGCCCTGACATCTTTTTCTCTAAGTTCCTTTTTATTTTCAGGTGTTACTTCGTCCAGTAAAGCTTCTCTGCAATATTTTTCTTCTAATAGACATTGTAGCCGAAATAACCAATTACTATAATTTTCGCCTGTGAAAATTGGAAATGGAACCGGCGTGGTGGACGACGCCATTTTTTTCAACACACAAACTCTGTTTTACTTCTTGTAAACTATTCTTTGCCGATCTGACTTAATAAGCTTCTGGACCCATAACCTATCGAAATATTGCGCTTCGTTATAAATAAGAAGACTAGCCTTGTAGATAATAGATTTAATAAGAAAGTAAATGTAATTAATCGTAACACCATGACGCTACCTGACAGCCAGAAAAAGGTAAAAGTAATACAGGAAACGGATATGACTTAGTAATGACATTAGTTTTTACTTTTTAAACATAGACAATGTAAACAGATTCCAACAATGACATAATCTTTGAATTTAACTGGAGGTCTGCGCTGCGAACGATCTCTCAAGACTCGTGTATTAACTTGATTAGAAATTTCATTATCGGATAATTCGTTTTGTTCTTCGAATTGATTAGTCTCGATATCATAATTTGCTTCATCTATTTTCCCCCTAATGCGATATTTTCATTAGTTTCTCCAACGTTCTCATCTAACCTAGAAATGTCCTGTGCATCAACAAATACTTAAGAATCTACTTGTCTTGAAGCTTTAGAGGGAGATGGTCTCAGAGATATATCGTAATCATGTAGATCTTCTCCATTAGTATCCGACTTATCAGATGAAATGTCCAGGTTAGGTTCAATGGGATTGTCATCTAAAATCACGTTTCTTGATCTTACTAGAGAGTTTTTTCTTTGTCCCACAGTCTATAACTATCATCGTTATCGTATCCAAGACGAACGCACTTAGATGCCTTTTTCTGTATTTTTGTTCTTCTCTGCTTAGGAACATGTGCATAACAGGAAGATCCAATTATCGTCGGGTGTTTTAGTCCTGGTTTTTTGTTGAACCACATCTCACACGGAGTCTTGTTACCAACACTTAGACCCGTTATATTTAACACATAAATGGTCGTGTTTACAAGGTCAGCCCATAATATCTGTGGTAATTCTTCATGAGCATGCATCATAGCCCTTGCACATTCCACGATGGTTCTGTTGACGCGTTTTAAATTTATCTTAAGCTTTTACACTGCTGCCCTTACACCTCTGCTATTCAAGTAAGTTTTAACAAATACATATTAGTGGTACTAATGTAGCGTGTGTATCCATTGCTCATTTGGTCGACTATTGTTTAAACTATTGTTAAACGAGATAGAAGCAATCGAGACAGAAGTAATCTTCGTCGTAAGATTTATTTTCCTTGTCTTTAGCTGCCTTCTTTGTCTTTTTTCCTTTTCCCTTTCCTTTCATAGATATCATCTTCTTCTTGTTTTTTTCTGTATCGGGCTGTAAAACCATTTTTCTGGCTTTATTTATTTGTTTGTATTCTTCTCCAAATGCAGTTTTTTCGGGCGTGTCCGTCAATATTGCCGTCTTACGTCTTTTACGTCCCTTATTTGTTACAGCTCTCGGCGCTACTTATGGTAAAGGTCTGAGATCTTTAGGGGTTCTTGGGCGGCTTTGGGAAACTTGTTCGCTAGCGCACTAGGTCCTGGTACTGGCGATTTATATCTTTTTGAAATTGACTTATTGAACAGAGATTCAGTGTCAGCAGAGAACGGATCCGGTATATGTTGAACAGATGGTGATTTGTTAGACAAATGATGACTTTCTGTACGTAGGTCACTCGATGCTGAAAGATCATCCACTAAAGTATCCGGAGCAACTTGGATGGAGGGCGTTGCATCAAAACTGGTCAACAAATCACTGGGTGGATTTTCATTGTTAACTTGTGAAGGTCGATCAGTTACAGATGATAGTGCATAGTCAACAGCAGTAAGTATATTTCTTTTGAATGGACTTATACCGGTACAGGTAAACCCGGCAATTGCATTTCTATCAGTGACAGAAAGAGTAAATGCTTCTCTAACAATCCCAGGAATGCAGTGGATGGTCATTGTTTGACCAGGATGATTTCGCATCCAGTTGTCTGTTGCTGAGTTTATCTTTTTCTTGAGTGGGCCAAATACTGCTCTATCCAGAGGCTGAAGTTTATGTGTGCAATGGGGTGGAAACGACAGCAATACTATTCCATATTTTTTTACAGAACCTAGTGCTTGGATAGATTATGCGACGCATGGTTGTCGAGCAGTAACAAACAATTTTGATCTACCGTTAGCTTAACTTGTTTTTTGAAATGTTTTAGAAACAATAAAAAATCTGCTTCCTGCATCCATCCACTAGCATTGCCAGCTACGGCACAACCAATAGGACGTTCACGTATGATGTGGTCTTGGTATCGGTTCAATGGGAATACAAAAAAAAGAGGGTATGTGCCCTCCTTGAGCATTAACCGCAACAGCAACAGTTACTAATCTCCCACGTTCTGCTGATGTTACTGCACCTACTTGATTAATTACTTTTGAGCTATAATCTTGCTAGGTTTCTGAACCGTGGTCAACTGGTCACCCCCCGTTTCATCCATATTCAAGATATTTTTGGGCTCAAATTTATAACTATCCATTACTTCATAAGGTTATCAAAAAACTTGGTTACATTATATTCCTTGAAACTCGAGGCCCGCGACACACTTGTTGCTTGAGGACACCTCAAAGACAGCCTTGGGTGTCGATTTAAAATACCTGCCAACTATTCTTTACCCGCCATTTAAGTGTCATGCCACTTTTCGGGAAATACATACATATTTTTTAACGCCAACTCGTATGCCAGTTTCCATACTTAAAATAAACTTTAGAGCACTCGATTAAATAGTCCTGTAGATTTTTTTCCTCGTCAGTAGTAAAAACATGATGGACGCAACGGTAGCTAACAACTGCGCTAGTATTTCCTGCTTTTAATTTATTTTTAAATCTAAGTAATGTTACATTATAACGATCTTCACCGAGCTGATAATAGAATGAAACATATTTTATAAAAAATGTAGTATATTACAAAATATGTTAAGAATGGGTTGGCTAAAAAAACCTGAACAGACTTTTTTTAATTATTTAAAAAAATATATTTTCAATTTAATGTTGCAACATCAAGATAATATGAAAATTTTTACCTGACTTATAAGTATCGAACGTATAGAATGTATAGAATGTGCAGACGTTGGGTTGCCTATTATTTACCTAGACAAACTACTCGGTTGTCAGTGGGTCAATTCTGCTATTTATTTTCCTAGACGGATCGGCAGCGGCTCGGTATCGTTACCAATGCGGTTGTAATACAAAAAGGTATTCCACTAACATTGCTTATAAAGTCGGAACGCTAACGAAACGCTCTCGGTTGGTTCAACTTCGGCTCGATAATTGTTAGCAATATTGCAATAAACAAATATATTTTGGCTTAGTGACTAGACAGTTGTTAATTTTGGACAGTTCGAACAAAGCACTATCGATGCGATTCGGCTGCCACAAATGTTAAATTTTTAGCAGAATACGAAACAATGATTGAACCAAACGGTTCGCGTTACGTGTTTGTTAGTAGAATACCAAACTGATACGTTTCGGCTACGTTTCGATTGCGTTGAGTTAGCAGAATACAAAAACGATGTAAGTTAAGCGTTTCCGATTCGTTTCAGATCAACATACAATAGCAGAATTGGGGGGCTGGTATAAACAGGTACGTCGATGCCAGTTACCTTCACTTGATTGGATAATAGAAAAAAAATTATATCAATGTAAGCACTCTTTTATTGCCAACACGTTGATATAGGGTTGTCTGCAAAAAACTTGGTCCTAATAGGAGTTTGCGAATATTAAATATTTAAATTTTAACGTGAGTGGAAATGTGTGTTATTTTGGAGCAATGGACATTTGAGTTGCAAAAAGAATAATTAATTAAATACATAAAAATTAAATATATTAATTATAATACTAAAATATTACTCAATATAACATCAATTAAATAAATAAATATTATATATATATATATATATATAACATATTATTTTGACTGTCGAATTCATCTGATTCATTATTAGTTTCCCTCTTATTTTCTTCCCTTTCGACAATGTCCTGGATTTGTAAAGGAGTTTGATCTGCGATAAAACCTGTTGGTTTTAAAAATCATCTAAATGCTTAATAACCTTAATAAACCGTAGCTTTCAGGGTTTAATTTCGTACGTACAGAATCAGTTGCATTAAGCCACGTAGAATTTACATGTATAGTTCTTAATTTTTTTTTGTAGTAAGCATATCCAACATGGAGGTATAAAGTTGGATTCAAAACTTTTATCTTCTTTAAAAATTGTTCACTGTTTTCTTTTGCGCCGTACTTCTTTATAAAAATACGAATTTTTACATCATTAACTGTCTGGCAATGATTCACGCCATACATTTTTGCTGTAAGCTCTTGAACAGCTTTCATTTTTTCATCAATAAAAAAATCAGCTTCATAAGTTAAAGAATTAAAAATAGTTATTTCCATTATTATAAAATGCCGCAGTGTAATCACAACCTGTGAATGCGTGAAAAGCACATAATTTGGGTCCCAACTTTAATGCTAAATCGATGCAGTTAATGCAATCGAGGTGGTTCGACTGTTTCTTAGTCGCTGAAGTAGCTAGAAAAATTGTAGACTCTGACATTTCGTGCATATTTCAGAGTAAAATTACGAGAACATTAGCTATGCGAGTCTCTAAAGTCACCAACGTATGACAGCGCCGCCACAGCCTTGAGTTCGTGGCTGTGGCGGCGCTGTCATACGTTTTGGTATTCATCTAAGTCATTTGCCAACCGTTGGCGGCACTAGCGTTTCGACGCCGAGCACGGCGTGAGCCGGAACTAAAACTTTGACATTTTTCTTTGAGTTTTGGTATTCCACAAAGAAAAAAGTGTCAACTTCGACCCACAGCCTGGCTCATGGCCACGATTTCTAGTGTCAAATCAAAAGCTACGAGTTTTCAGTCAATTGTGTGTATGAAGTGTGCATTTTCAGTTTTGTTTATAAAATATTATTTAAAAAATTTATAAATTATTTAGAAAATGGCTGCTAGATTGATGATTAAGATGTTTTTGATCTAAGAAGCGAAGAAAAGAGACGATTTGGCGAAGCGTCGACAGGCATACCAAATTCGAAATTTTAGTGTAATTTCCAGGGAAACTGATTTTATCCGACAATATAGATTATCCGAAGATTTAATTTATATTT
Source organism: Nymphula nitidulata (assembly GCA_947347705.1). Taxonomy (NCBI): domain Eukaryota; kingdom Metazoa; phylum Arthropoda; class Insecta; order Lepidoptera; family Crambidae; genus Nymphula; species Nymphula nitidulata. The sequence goes on along the minus strand of OX374636.1, from coordinate 8,510,211 downwards.
TAGAACAAGATTTGAAACCATATATGCCTGTAAATCGTCGCTCTGGAGGTATAACTAGAAGACAAAAAGTTCGTCCAAATGTGAGAAAAATAATTTGCGGCTATAACGCCAAACTTATAATAGTATCTAAACCAATTCCCTTATCTCCAGATATTATGTACGTTGTCATTTTTGGCAACAGGGAGCTACCAGAAAATATTAACCCGGAATATAGAAAGTAATTTATTGCAATCAAGTGCATCTAGAGCTATACACCAAGATGCTCTAAACAATAGGGATATAATAAAAAAATATATTCGTTTTCCTCAGAATTACTATTCTGAGGAAAACGAATATATTTTTTAGACTATTCCTCAGAATAGTAATGAGATACAGTATCTTAAACAAAGGTAAAAAAATGGTTATGTTGATTATTTAAAAATTGCTGCATAGTTACATTCTAACTTGCACGAGTTCTTTACAGGTTTTATGAGAAGTTTCACATTCCGGGAGTAATAGGGTGTATTGATGGTACTCTTGTGTCCATGATCCGACCCCAGGAAAATGAGGAGCGCTAGTACTGTCGTAAGGGCTATCATGCTGGAAATGTTCTTATAGTAAGTCTTTGATGTGATGTAAATTGTGATTATAAAAATATGAAAAATTACTGAAACATATAATAATGTGTGGTTATTATTATATTTGAACAAAAAAAAAATTCAGATCAATGATGTTGATTTAAACATTTTACATGTGGATACGACTTTTGGAGGGGCTACTCATGATAGTTTTGTGTTTTCGAATAGCATAATTAAATATCATTTAGAAACTCTACACAATAATGGAGAAGTTGTGTTTTTGCGCGGTTAGTACTTAGATGTTATATCTAATTCTTGTTTCTTCTTGTTATTATTGGTTATAAAGTTTGTTGTAAAGTTTGAATTATTTTTTCTAGGGGATTCTGGATATGCACAAAGGCCATACCTTATGACTCCCTTTAGTAACCCTGAGCCTGGTTATCCTGAAGAACATTATAACAACCTCCATACATCAGCTCGCAATAGTGTGGAGAGAACAATAGGCATTATGAAAGGAAGATTTAGATGTTTATTAGTTCACAGAGTATTGCATTATGATCCTGCTATGGTTGCAAAAATTGTAGTTGCATGTTGTGTACTCCACAATATTTGCAACCGTGCAGGATTAGCTGCACCTGATCTAGCCCAATGTGACATACAGGAAGAAAATACACTCTCTTCAGATTTATTGGGGAACTCTCATCAAAGATCAGTTAATAGTTTGGCAACTGCACGGTTATGTCGACAACAACTAGTTAACCAATTGTGGCGTGCACGTCCCTAAGTATCTGTGTATAAAATTCAAAATGTTGAAATGTCACCCTTAAGAGACGGTACAGGGGTTTGAATTTTATTATCTTTAAAAAAACAGGGAAACTATTATCTAGGTCAAGACTCGAAAATGGGTGCAATTAAAATTTTGAGACAAGTACAGTTTTTTTAAAATCTACCAGTTTTTCATTATAATATACCCTAAATACATACCCTATTTTATCGTTCACAGCATGTAACATACTCTATTTATTAACCTGCGGCACAAAAAAGAGGTGTTATAAGTTTGACGTGTCTGTCTGTATATCTGTGTGTCTGTCTGTGAGACTCAAATAAGGCTATGAAAATCGTAGACGTAAACAAGCGAACGACGCTATAAACCCATGATTTAATAAAAACGATTTATTAGTTTGCAATATTTATTCTATTAACCAAGTCTTGCATGGCTTGGCTTTGTCGTAACCAAGCCTCAGACATTCGCTCCAATACATCCACCAATCGCTGCTGATTTTGCGCCTGTAGCTGTTCAGTGGCGTTGCGTTGCTCTTCTAAAGCAATGAATCGCTCGGTGAGCATTGCCATTTGGGAATGGCGCTGAGATGGTGGTGAGCGACCCACCAAGCGACGCCGACCTGTCAAGCGATGACGGTGATGAGGAGCTAAAAGAAACAAAAAGAGTAAAATAAATAAATATATAAAGAGCATTACAATTATTATGCATTTCACTGTAGGGGCGGCCACTTATATTTAAATGTATAAATAATACTATTTATTGGAATTAGTTTTCATTACACGATGTGGCACTTAAAGCAGGCTGTGCATTGGTTCCTTCCTGTTGCTGGAGGTACGTGGCTGTCCGCGGCGTGGAGGTATGCTCCAGAAGGCTCAGTTGGTAGTGGTGGTGGTGGCAGTTCACATATCTCCACTATCTGACAAAGAAATAATCGGTTTATCATATTATTTCTACGTCTGTATGCAATATATAATTTTGAGTTAAATTCTACTTACTGGTATCACTGGATACTCAGTAGTGTTCATCGCCATTGTACACATATTAGGTGAACCTTGTTCCACCACTAGAGACTCAGCATAATAAGGCTGTAAAACATGAAACAAAAATTATTTTTTGATCTTGGGTTTGTTTAATAAAAGATCAACGTAAACAATCCTATTACAGCCGCGTGTTATTTAGTCATGTTTGGATTACCAAAGAAGAATATAATATAAAATAAAAATGCCTTATACCTATATTTAAAATAACCTCCGAAATAGGCGTTCATTTTGATTACCGCCATAATAGGATGTTTACTTTAATAATTATTAATTAAAAACATACTTGTAATATGCTCTCGGAAACCGAGGTATCCGTATTATTATCTCTGTCTTCGATATTCTGAAAAATGAACCCTTCATTTTACAATAATAATTATACCTACATATACCTAACAAATCCACCTTACATTTACTGGATATAAATACATACGGGCTGATTTGTTTCCTGTGTTTGTGTGGTACAAGGCGCAGGCTCTAGAACAGCTTCCTGTAAATGCACATTACAAATTTAGATAAATATTATTCATTGCTTTAATTGCTTGGTTTATACCCATCCAACATACATATTATAATGAAGTGCAGTGATAAATTTGAAAAGACATCTTAATTCATCCCGTTTGGTATGGATTAAATAGGTATTTTGAAAATCCATAACACCGTTAGGCAAGTGAATGATAATACCTACTACAAAAGTAGGAAAAAAGCATACATGGAATGGGTTAATTTCATGCTCCCTATCGCCGATTGCAAATTGAAACAACTCAGAACAAATTAGGGCCCACCATGTTTTTGCCCCATAATTTATATGAATAGAAGTTTAACAGGTTTTCACGATTAGTAAATGCTAAATTAGGGTTTTTCTTATTTTGTAAACACAAAATACCATTGAAATTGTTTAATTTGATCTCATGACACAGAAATACACGTTTTAAGAGAAATGAGCACTAAGTAAACTGTCAATAAAAACTTTTGTTTTTAAAAAAAAAAATTCCTTTAGTATCGAGTAGGACCTCTTCTGCTCCGTATGCACTCTCTAAGCCTATCTGGAACACACTCTATCAGATGAGTGATGTTTTGGTCGGGTATTCGTTCCCAACAGACTTTCAGGGCGTTTATGAGGTCCTGTTGACTATTGACGTGGCTATGGGTTTCTTTGAGACTTCGTTTCAATTGATCCCATTGATGCTCAATCGGGTTGAGGTCGGGACTCATCGCTGGCCAAGGTAAAACTGAAATATTGGCATCAGAGAGTGCCCTCTGAGTGATACGAGCTGTATGCGGACGAGCGTTGTCTTGCATTAACACAAAATCATCCCCCACCCTTTGTAAATATGGTGTGACGTGAGGTCGGATTACATGTTCGACATAACTGGCTGCTGTCACAGTCCTTTCGTTCAAGATCACCAGCTCTGTTTTACCTAACAAGCTTATGCCGCCCCATATCATCACACTTGGGCCCCCAAAACGGTCAGTTCCGTGCATGCAGGGCTCAGTAAAATGTTCTCCTTCTCTTCTCCATACACGTACACGTCTGTCATCGCTAAAAAACTTGACCTTGCACTCATCTGTAAAGAGTACTGTCCTCCATTTGTCCATTGTCCAGTCCAAATGCTCACGTGCAAACCTCAAACGTGCTGCCCGGTGACCCCTTGTCAATTTTAAACGGATAACACGCATCCTAGATCGTTGTCCGTCCTCGTGGAGTCAATTCCGAATAGTCTGATCACTAACGCGTGTGCCAGTGGATTGCCTTACTCGAGATTGTAAGGTCCGTGCGGTTATTGTGCGGTCCCGGCGCGCAGTCAATCGGATGTAGCGGTCTTCTTGTGCGGTTGTGGCTCGATCTCTTCCTGATTCTGGTCTTCTAGCCACACTGCCTGTCTCCTGGAACCGTTCCCAAACGTTTCGAATAGCTCGGCGAGACACACCAAGGCGAATAGCAACGGATCTTTGCGATTCTCCCTCATGAAGCAAAACAACCGCCCTTGTCGCAGTTTCCACATCCATATGACGACGAGAACCTGGCATTGTAATCTGGAATAATGGTAAAACGAGACAACACAGTTAGACAAAGTGTGTTCAATATATTGCGCTTAAGCAAGACTGAGAACACAAACGTTTAAGAATTTGAGAAATGGGTAATTTTAAGCACTTCACTTTTTCTGTGTACCCACTTGAGATAAACAAAAAGTTAACTTTCAAAACATCATTATGAACTTATAAACATGCGTGCTACTATGCTAGTGCTTCATTTTGCCAACATTTAGTATAAGAGTTATTTATAAACACGATTAGAGACAATGTTGCGGTGGGCCCCATTTTCGTTTTAGATTTTTCATATTATTATTAATGTTTTATTACAACAAAGATGAATAATAATTAAATACAGTTAATTGGATTGAACAAGTTTCATCATCATCAGCCTATATACGTCTTACTGCCGGGCACAGGCCTTCCTACATGGGAGAAACACATGAGGAGCTTGGGCCATAACACCAAGTTTATTACCTAGGAATAAAATAACAAAACGCACTTTGACAGATGACAAACATTGCTAGTGTTGATTGTTATTACAATTCAGTTTTCTTTTACGTATATCTCAGAAACCGCATCTTTAAACAAAAATGTAGGTATTGGTATCTAAAGATACTTTGTCTTAATAATATCTAATTGCACCCTAAATTACTTTTAGACGTGTCAGTTTTTAGGTGGGGCAAGGCTTCATACTAAGATTAGCATCTTCCTTTATTGTTTGTTTGTTTGATATAAAAGTAAGATATATTTTTTCCGGTATTGTGGGATGTACCGATATTTTTGTATCGTTGCCAATTATAATGAAATAAAATGCCCTTTAAGTTTAATAAAGACGTTGCTACTTTCACGGCTTTTTGTAAGCGTAAGTAAGGTAATTAGGTATACTTTAATTTAAATGCACGAAAGGAGATGGTAAAAGTTTCCATGGCATTCGGGCCAGCTCCTGAGCAACTTATTTTCATACAGTTATTTTTGTAAGAACCCATCTTACTTTATTTCCATGAATGGATTTTTTTAGTGAAATGATACGATAGTAGAAATCAATTTAAGCTCACGGTCACCCATCTAGCTTTGACCTTCAAAAGTGATCTCTCAAAATTGTGAAAAAAAATATATTAGGAACATATTTTTGGAGTTGGTGCTAAGTTGTTTCCAGAAACCATAGATAGTGAAGCACCGACTCAGGCACCTACTAAAATTTAATTATTTTATCCTTTTCAGTTTTTTGGAGTCGGTTTTAATTTTTGTTTAAATAATTTTTTTTACGAAAACAAAATGTTAATGTCTTAATACAATATGGTTTTTTACGACTCATTGAAATGACTATTATCGTTTTATTACTTCATACCCAGGGTCCAACAATTTCGAAAAACAACAAAACTTTTCAAGAGCACCCAAAACCTTCACGGTTGAAAATACAGAATAACTATTTTAATAAATGTTAACTTTTTAACAGCGTTGTTGTGGTTATGTGCTATGCACATTTTGGCATATTTATGACTTCTATGTTGCCGTTTTATACGATACTTATATTATTTTGTTATTTTTTTGCAGCAAAATATAAAAGTTTTGTATTATTTAATGAAAAACCATGTTAGTCAGTACATTACTGTCCACAGTTTACCATAACCTTTCCCCAATACTGAAATTCATACCTACTTCATGACTCCTGAACAAACCGAAATACAGTGTTAGAAAGAGACAAAACATTTAAGGTTTTAATTACATTTTGAGAAGTACTGATACTAAATATTTTAACAGTACATATGTCGCAGCAGCTCACAGCCATATGGTTGAATAAGCCAGTTCGAATCCAGGTAAGAGTATATGTTTTTATGATACGTAAGAGCTTTTGTTTACGAGTCATGGATGTTTATATGTTTTTTTAGTATATTTCTAATATTATATGTATATTATAATATAGCATTAAAGAAAGATGCAGTTCCTGCTTCCAAGCCACCATATAGAGTTCCTCTCAGTTTAAGACCTAAGTTACAAGGTGAGTTAAATAGGCTAGAAGAATTACAGATAATTTCTAAGGTACAGGAACCAACTGAGTAGGTAAATAGATTAGTTATTGTTGAGAAACCTGATAAAAGTATTCGGATTTGTTTGGATCCTAAAGATTTAAATGATAATAATAGGTTGGGGAAAAAGTTTCTTCGCATTTTTTAAGAAAATTCAAATTTTTTTTAATATAGTTTATTTACATTTAACTAAAGTATGTAGGTACCATTTTGTTCGATAACTTTTTGCCATCTTGTAGGTAGGGACATGATCCCGTTGCTATAGAAATTTTGGGGCTTCTGATCAAACTACCGCGACAATTGGTTTTGGCAGTCCTCTCGTGATGTTAACCTGACACTGCCTAGAGAATTCTGAAACGAGCGAAACAGGTGGAAATCTGAAGGTGCAAGGTCAGAACTATACGACGGATGCATTAACACTTCCCAGCTAAACTCTCTTAAATTTTGCTGAGTGGCTAAAGATGTGTGAGGTCTAGCGTTATCATGATGAAAAACCACACCTCTTCTGTTGATTAATTCCGGCCGATTTCTCTTAACTTCCTGCTTTAATCTCATCAGTTGTTCGCAGTAGAGTTCAGAATCGATGGTCCTGCCTGGTGGTAACAGCTCATAATGAATAATGCCCTTCCAATCCCACCACACACACAGCATCACCTTGTTGCGAGTTAACCCGGGTTACGCCACAGTCTGTAAAGCCTGCCCCCTTATTCTTAACTTTCGGAAAGAATTCGAATTTCGGAAACTCTATACCTGTCACTTTTTATCGCGCTACGTCAAAGCGAGACGGCATGTGACTTTCGAATCGAATCCGTGATCCGACAGTTGAGAATAAGGGGGCTGACCGGCCTTTGACCACGACCTTTTTCGCACGTTCTTGTCGTACGTGATCCACTTTTCATCACCAGTTATCAGCTTCTTCAAAAATGGTTCGCTTTCATTACGTCGTAATAAAGAATCACAAATGAGTACACTGTTCATTAGGTTTCTTTCAGTGAGCTCGTGGGATACCCAAATATCGAGCTTTTTTGTGTACCCATTTTTTTTAAATGCGCCAAAACTGTTTTGTGGTCAATTCTCAGTTTTTCAGCTACGTTGTAATTACTTTAATGCCGATCTTGCTCCAGTTTTTCAAAAATGGCATCAATTTTATCCGTAATAGGGCGACCAGAGCGACGTGCATCTTTGACATCAAAATTTCCGGATTGAAAACGCTTAAACCAAATTTGTGCTACTCTCACAGACACTGCACTAGGTCCATAAACATCGCAAATATTTTTCGCGACTTGCGTTGTATTTCTACCTTTTTTGTAGTAAAATTTTAAAATGTATGTAAGATTTTTAGGTTTATTAAATTATTTAAGATCGTTTATACCAGATCTAGCAACATTAATAACCTCTTTGTGAGATTTATTAAAGAAAAATACATTATTTAAGTGGCTAAAAGTTCATAATGATTGCTTGAATAAATTAAAATTAATATTAATAAACCATCCCATACTTCACACTTTTGACCCAGAAAAAGAAATCATCATTCAAACTGATGCTAGTAAATCAGGAATAGGTTGTGTTTTGTTACAAGAAAATAGACCTATCTACTATGCTTCAAAATCATTGACATCAGCTAATTTAAACTATAGACAAATTGAAAAAGATTTTTTAGCTATTCTGTTTGGCTGCAGAAAAATTTCATTCATGTATATATGGTAGAAAGATAATAGTCCACACAGACCACCTTCCTCTGGTAGCGATAATGAAGAAAGAAATATCTAGTTTTCCATCCGTTAGATTACAAAGAATTAAACTTAAACTTAGCATATATGATATTCAAGTAAAACACATTTCGCGTAGTCAAATGCACATTGCTGATGCCATAAGTCGTGCTTGTTCGAGAGCTGAAGCAAGTCATGATTGTGACAGTGACCTTAATCACACAGTACATTCTATTAATGTATTAAATGATATTATAACTAAAATTAAACAAAATAATAAACTGACTTTGTAGCTCTGAGATTACAAAGTTTATAAGTTTTGAAAATGATTTATTGTCTATTTATCAATGCTTGTATGTTCCAGAAATGTTAAAAAACTTTATAATTAGCAAGATTCATGATTGTCGCTTCAGAATGACAAAGACCAAGGCAAGGGCAAAAATGTTATTTTATTGGAGAAATATGGCCAAATATATAGAAGATTTTATAAATAGTTGTACAGTGTGCAAAAAATTTTCTACTAATAATATCAAAGAACCTATGTTGATTAGAGAGCAACCGGAACTGCCCTTTCAATATGTATCAGTAGATTATTTACAATATGGAATTGATAATTACTTAGTACTTGTAGATCATTATTCCAAATGGATTGAGCTTCACAAAGTGTCAAATAAAACAGCAGATACTACAATTAGAGTATTAAAACAAATATTTTCTGTACATGGTATTCCAGATATTGTATATTGTGATAATGTACCATTTAATTCATTAGTATTCATTGACTTCAGCAATGAATGGCAGTTCAAACCTGTATTATCAAGTCCTCATCACCAAAGTAATGGTGCTGCTGAAAAAGCAGTTGGAATAAGTAAATTAATGATAAAGAAATGTAGTGAAACGAATTGGGATTTGTATAATTATTTATTAGAATACAGAAATACACCTTGTATCAGGAACTATGTATTCACCTTCTCAATTATTGTTTAGTAGACTCTGTAAAACCAAGCTTCCAATTAAAACAGAACTACTTAAACCTAAAATAGTCTCAAATGTAACTAACACTTGGATAAATAATAAAAGATATTATGACCATGGTTCTAAAGTGAGAAAAGATAAGTTCATAGTAGGGCAAAAAGTTTATTATAAAGAAAATGAGAACTCAAAAATTTGAAAACCTGCAGTAGTTTGTAAAATTCTTGATAATCCTCGGTCTATTGTTGTTCAGGATGAGGAAGGAAATAGGAAGATTAGGAACACTTGGTTTGTTAAAGCGATAAAAATTTCTGGTGTCGGCGAGAAGTCTAGTATCCCTCATACATGCAACTATAGAGAGCATCAAAATTACTGGTCTGATTCGCAGGCCATTGTTACACACGGAAATTCAGATTCAGTAGAGAATCAACCTAGGCGGTCCGGTAGAAATATCAAGCTTCCATCCCACCTGAATGATTATATGATTAATTGAAGATAAATGTTTTGATTGCTTTTACTTTTAAGGAGGGAGATGTGTTGTGATATTCAATAATGGTTATCTGTCAGAGGGCTGTCAGAGTTGACAGTTGGGACTAGAAGTAAAGAACAAGAACAGTTAATCTTAGTTTGTCTTATGTGTAATAATTGTGATTATTATAAATCTTGGTGTACCCTATGAGTGTGCAATAAATACAATATATGAAATAAGAAGTTTAATTATAACACAAGGTGTTTGCAGCGAAAGCCCTTTTAGTGCCGCGCAGCGAAACAGTGACAGCAGCTGTCACCAGAATGACAATGTTTCGTTTCACGCAAGCCAAAGAATTATTATTACGTATAATGACCATGGCTCCCAAAATGTCGCGTTTCCAGTACGTGGTCGCCATGCTAGAATTTCGCTGCATAGGCCGTAAGTGTGAAGCTTTGGCTGTATATGTGCACTACCATTGCCTATGTTGATCTGACAAAAGTAATTTCTCTGTGGACTTTACTTCCTCTCGTCCGGTCTGCGTGTGTATTTGTTGATTGTTATAGTTATCTGTGGTTGATTGTGTGATTGTGTTCTCGTTCCGTTGTTTTACTAAATCTATTGTCATCCTAATTAATTTATCATTATAATTGCTGTACTATATTATGCAAATAGAGCGACAGCAATAATTACACCCGTAAGTGTATTTTGTCATTTCAACCAAATCATAACCTTGTCAATACTCACCGCTGCACGCTGCAACAGGTTATGTACCCAGGTTCGATAAGAGTTGTTTGCTTGAAATATGGCTAAAGTCGGCGAGATATCACAGCAGCAGCAACGGCAGTACAGTAATCAAGGTCAGTCGTAACCGTTCTATGTCAATACCCAGTTTCAGCGACTTCTAGATGGTGCCAGTTATGGCGCATGGAAATGTGCTATAAAAGCTATACTTATTTCAGAGGGATTATGGCAATGTCTAGAAAATACGGATCTAAAGGACCCTATTCGTGATCAGCGTGCGCTCGTGCGCATTTCGCTATCGTTACACTCGTCATGTTACCAGTATGTGAGAAACTCAAATACTGCTTGGGAAAGTTAAGCGACAGTCTTTGAACATAAAGGTCTATACAACAACATGAGTGATTACATCAACGGCGTTATGACCTTAGTCCAACAATTAGCGGATATTGATCGTCAAATCGACGACAATGAGGTGGCTGCAATTTTTCTGAGCGGCTTGCCACAACAGTATGATGTTTTGGTTTCATTACTGGAGACTGCATGTCTCACTAATAGTTTGACTAGTGAATTGGTCCGTACTCGTCTTCTACAGGAAGAGCTTCGTAAAACTGAAAATGATGCAGGAGGTGCCTTTGTATCAAAGAAAGAGTATATAAAAATAATACGTGAATATTGCAAGAAAAGTGGTCACATAGCAAAGAGATGTTTTAAGCGGAAACGTAACAGCAGGAAGAATGAGTCCTCTTCACATCATGCTCTGCATGTCTCGGCTATGGCAGCTCAAGCAAATCTGGAGTTTATTACACAGTTTAGCACACATGTGCAGAGATTACTCTATGTTGAGTAGTTTTAAGAAATCAAATTCTTCAATGACTATTGCCAACGGTGATCGTTTGTGTTGTGTAGGAACAGGTGGACTGCAACTAAACTCTAGAGTAAGTTTGAAAGATGTAATGGTAGTTTAAAATTTATCTGCTAATTTACTGTCTGTTTCAAATATTACTGATAGAGGTTATACTGTTAGTTTTGATAAAAAGGGCTGTAAGATTTTTAAACAGTGCAAAGTCTCAGGAGGTCCAATAATTTTTGCTTCTAAAGTGAATAAGTTGTAGAAAGTAAAAGTACTTGTTGGTGAGCATTCCATGCTTCTGCAATCTAGGCAAAAGACGGAGAGTCCAATTGGAGTTTCTGCCAAGATATGGCAAGAACCATTGGGTCATCTCGGAACCAAAGATATGCAAATACTAACTGGTGGTGGTACATGTTCTGGCGTTCGTGTTTAACAGGATCAGGATGGAAATGAGTGTGTGTCATGCCTTCAGGGCAAAATGCATGCAAAGCCATATCCTGCAACAACATCACGTGCTTCTAAGCCTTTGAAGTTGGTCCATTCGGATGTCTATGGACACATACAGGTGGAAAATTGAGGCGGTGCCAGATACCTACTTGTTAACTTTCCATACCATACACGAAAAACATTCGAATATTTAATGAAGCATAAAACTGAGGTGAGTTCTCATTTTATTGTTTTTAAGAATTTTGTTGAGAAACAAACAGGTTTTCCTCCGAAGACATTACGCACTGATAACGGTACAGAATACGGCAGTAACCAATTTATTGCTTATTTTAACAAAGAGGGGATTGTTCATCAGACTACTGTGCCTTATTTCCCCTTATCAAATGGGGTTGCAGAGCGTGTCAGTTGGACGGTTTTAGAAAAAGCTAGGTGCATGTTACAGGATGCTTGCCTACCGACGCGGTACTGGGGTGAAGCCGTAATGACGGATATTTACCTTAAAAATAAGTCGCCTACCAGTGTGCTATCGGGGTCGTTACCTGAGCGTGAGTGGACTGGAGCAACTGTTGATCTCAGTCATCTGCGCGTGTTTGGATGCATAGCATTTTCTTTGATACCTTCTGTTAAGCGACGTAAGCTTGAAGCACCGCTGCTCTTCTACACTCTGCAACAGTCCGTTTTGACTGCTATGTGCTCTGCCTACCGCCACTTTAAATTGCTAGTGACTGACTGTCAGCGACTTTGGTTCTCTTACGGATGTCAACATTTCTTATTATTATTTGTAAAGTAACATCTAAGATAATGAAAATGAAATGAAAATATCTTTATTCAATTAGGCCCCCCAAGAAGCACTTTCGAATCGTCAAAAAACCCTTATGTCTAAGACATAAAATAATATTAACTAACAATGGGCCTAATTCTGGGAACACACTTTAATTCTAAATTTAAGTACAGTATATCTCTTTCTCGCAATAAGTAATAGGAAAAAGATAGCAAGAATCTGTTTAGAGCTGTCACTTAAATTTAGACAGATTTCAAAGAAACCATAGACAATTTTAGACGGCATCTACGGAGGTGCCTCCTAAACACTGCATTTTAGCACGTTAAATAAGGTCGAAAATTGAACGCACCTTTCTAAATGTCAATTTATATGACAGCCATCCTTTACTTTTTGATTTTGAGAGAAAGAAATGGACTAAACTTAAATTTAAACTTAGCATGTGTTCGCCAGAATTAGGGCCAATGTCATAATGTTTGTCTCTCTGTCTTGTCTGGATCTACGTAAGCTAACAATGTTATAATGTCAGTATGTCTATCGGTCTGTCTGTCGATCTGTCTGTCAGTCCGTCTGTCAGCCTGACAGTCTGTGTCAGTCAGTCTGTCTGTCTATATGTCAGTCTGACTGAATTTACACCGGTTCCAAAAGTTGAACTACCGAGAAGATTCCGGCAACAAACTCGTGTAGTCACTCTTTTCAATTATTAAGTTACAATGTTTAGTTACATAGTAATAGTATTAAGCAGTGCAGTGTCACACAGACTATAAAAACTAGGTATATAAGCATACCAAGAAGATAACAAGATTATTTACTATATTTAAAGGCTGTCCGACAATGCACCATCACAATATAGGTAGGTATTATAGTACACAAAGATCAACAGTTAATATACAAAGGCCTGATAAAGCCAAACATCTTTCATTAATTTTAAACACTTGTCTGACCACGTCATTACAATAATAATTTTATTGTTCTAAATAATTCCTATAATGCCATATACCTACATCCCTCAAAAATGATACTATTGGTGTCTAGTATATAATTATTAAAAAATGATGACCATTTCCACTAGTGGCACCTGTTCACGGTTATGACGAATGTGCCAGCCATCGCTCCGCTCAACCATTTTATAGGGAACGGCTCATTGAGTGACAGTGAACAGGTACACGCTCTTAGTTACTTTGTAGTTAGCTACTTAAAAAAAATCATTTTTGCCATGGAATAATGAAGTTGCACATCAAAGGCTTACGAAAGACAAGAAATTATGGTGTTATAATCAGCACATAATAATATAGCAACGATGACATCGATATTATTAAAACAACGCTTATTGAAACAATCGGTGCAACTGACGAAATCAGAGTTTGGAGTTGAGCCATAAACCAGAATGATAGTTATCGAAGCGCACTCATCGATGCAAGTAAAAGAAGTTTTTATCATAACGTCCACGCGTAACGTTACCAATCGTTCATTAAAAAGTTGTGTTTCGTGTAATTTGCTGAATACAGTAAGTACTTTTAAGATTAATGTTATGAGAGTTTATGACACGTAATACTTATTATTACGGATATTTGTTTTAATTACCTACCCGTAATGCATAGTTCAAATTAAACAATTTCATTCGAGAAATCTAATTCCGGGTTTTGCATGGAAAAGCGTAATACCTACATAATAATAATTCTTTTTAACGTTAAAGGTAGTTTTGAAGATTTAATTAAGTACTTACAGAAGCTTATTGATGTATATTTATTGGACGACACCCTACGGGATATCCTTGTTCATTGCTGTTTAGTTCAGTTTATTTAAAAGACTCTTAATCACACTAACATCTGCTCCTACAGGGACTCGAACCCGAAATCTACAGTTCAATACATTGTGTTACTGACTACTCGGCCAGCATTGTTAAAAAGGCAAATCTAACCTGATCTTTCTCTACAGTTTTCATGGTAAGCCGGTTTACCAAGGATTGTTAAAACATGGTCAGGTAATATGTGGGTGTTCAATACTGTTCAGATCATTTTTGTTTGTTGCTTGCAAAATCAGATATTCATACCGCGTTGTAGTCTTCTGGAAGTCAATGAAAGTCGAGGAGCGTTCGATAGAAGGATGTCGTGTCTGTGTTAATATTCAGACACTAACATAATTACTTCATTTAAATAAATAATAGGATTGAAGAAAGCCTGCGTTACTTCTTCCTTTTTTCGATGGAGACATTTGCAAGTTTTATTTTGTTTGAAATAAAATCCTGTTATTTGGTTAAAAAATCGAAAGTAATACCTAAGTTTTTTTTTTCAATTAATATTTACAACTGCTTTTTAAATACATTTTTTTGGTATTAGGTAATGACAATCAAGTAACGCGTTGTAGCAGTTAACTTAAGTTTGACTTAGCCGCTATGTAATCTTTTGAAAGATCGTTGGGAAACAATTTATTAGTTAAATGGCTAAGACTAAATATCGGAGTACCCCTCCTAAAAAGAGAGTTCTCTTCACTGATTTACACAGTATGGGCCAAAATTCCTGACATGATATGTAGTGGCTTTCAAAAAGCTAGCATCAGCCCACTTAACCAAGAAGTTGAGAGCATCAATTCGGCATTTTGAAATTGAAACAATAGTAAGAGTACAAGAGTGCACAGAATTTTACAGAAAGTAAAAATTCAGATTCACCAAATCATCATCGAAAACGTACTTATTCAAAGGCAAATGGCAGTGCAGGTCATCCTTAACTTGCCTTATGTTTATTGAGTATATTTATATATTTTTATACAAAGGAAGGCAAATGACTCAACAACACCTGATGTGAAGCGGTAAGAAGAGTCCATATGCGAAGACAGCTAGTGCAGCTTGAAAAACACACTGTTCTAGCCGCTATATTATTGTCATTATTTCTCCGTTATCTAGTATCCATAACACAAGCTCTTAATGATGCTAACTTTGGGTTAGATAATAGGTGTGAGTGTGTGAATAGTTAATATACATTTAAATACGGCTTTACAAAGTTATTAAAATTCTGATAAAACGAAATTCTTTTAATTAAATAGAAAAAGGAGAAAGTTTGCTTTTTATTTTATATATGCATATTAGAACAACTTTCATTCAGCACCTACTTGTTAGACTTCCTCCGAAAATACGATGATTTATTTTAATGAGCCCCGTTCACGGCACTCAGCACTACGAAATTGTATTATTTACGCTGCGAATCGCAGCGAAAATAATACTTTTTTACTGCAATTTTCTGTAATGTCTCCACAGTTCTCTGCTCAACAGGCATTGGCTTTGTTTTTAGATGCATCTTTATGGAAGAATCACTACGAAGTAATAAGAAGAGCCTCAAAGGTCAGGGAAAAACAACCTGTGGGGTGTTCGGTCGGGACACACTTGGTTAAATAAATATCCATACTAGTATAGGTAACTTGTCCAAAAATTATACTGTCCTAAAAATAAAACCTGTGGGGTGTTCTGCAGGGACACACTTGGTTTAAATTTTGATATTTCATTACCTTTGAGGGGAGTTCTAAGGGAACTCACATGGTTATGTAGTTACACTTACAACAAAATACAAAATAAAAACTTGAAATTTTGTGTTCAGCCAGCGCAGCCAGTCAGCGATGATGAACTCAACATTCTGATTTACTTTGAAGCGTACCCGAAGAGTTCAGTGAGGGAAGGTGAAGAAGAAATTGGACTTTCAAAGAGTAGAATACATCGCGTTCTGAAAAAATACAAGTTTAAAAGTTATGTTGAAGGGCGATTAGTGCAAAAATTACGGCCGGGAGATGCTGAAAGACGATTTAATTTCTGCCAACATATCGAGAGACTCATCCTTGAGGATCAAAATTTATTGAACACCATTATTTGGTCAGACGAGTCAAACTTTAGTAACAACGGTATGTACAACCGGCGTAATAATCGCATTTGGTCCAGACAGAATCCCTTACGAATCCGCGAGACTAATGATCAAGTGCGTTTTTCTTTCAACTGTTGGTGTGGGATTGTAAGTAACCGGGTTCTCTTAATACATTTTTACGAAGGAACTCTGAACACGGAAAGATATCTAGAAATACTTGAGATTTTAAGAAATGAGATTAATAATCTTCCTGATGCAGATCGACGAAATCTCATATTCCAGCAAGATGGGGCTCCGGCTCATAACAGTAGGAGAACAGCCGAGTTTCTTAATGAATATTTTCCTTCCTGGATCGGCACTTTTGGACAAATTAGATGGCCACCGAGATCCCTAGATCTAACCCCACTTGATTTTTTTTTATGGGGTTATGTAAAAGATTTAGTTTTCAGGAACCGGTACAACAGTATGCAGGAGTTACAAAATGAACTTAGACGTATTATTTCAAACAAAAATAAGTAAATCGACAGGGAGAGAAATTATCAAAAGAGTGAGAATTTGTATACAACAGAAGGGATCACATTTTGAGCATTTGATAATTTTTTTTTTAAAAATAAAATGAAAAATTTTATGATCTTAGTTTCATTTAATATGCTAGGTTATTTAGGAAAAAATAATGCTTATGAGTAGCCCCTTCAAACGCTATTATAAAATACATGTAATTTTTCTATCACATTTGGCGGGTTCGATTCCCGGTTGAGGTAGGCGATTTTAAAAAATCTGTGAATGTAGTTCTACTTATTATTAAAAATAAAACGATGTCTTCTTTTAGTAAAATATCCTACGTTCAATATTTAATATACTTTCCCTCCGTGTGGCATGGCCGTGGGACGCCCTGTATATGGTTTGTCTATTTTACCTATACCAGAAAATACATCTATATTATTTTGAATAACATTTTCAATATTTACCTCAGATCCCTCTTTTATTTCTAGAACACGTTTCACTAAGTTAAGTTTCAAACAAGTATCACGGCATAAAATTGGAACAACTTGATCACTACCTGCTACAAAAAATCTTTCAAGATATTCACTGTCATTCACTTCAATCTATTCCATCAATGACAGTTTTATACCCTAAATTATAGCTTTCTAAAGTTGCACTTGTCTTCTCCAATATAACATGACATGCTACTTCTTGTATTTATTTTGTTGTGTTTGAATGACACATTTTTGCAAAATGGTTTCTTCTTTGGCGTTTTGCACATGTTTTATTAAACGCCGGGCATTTTCCATATTTATGATTGTACCCACAGCTCAAACATACTTTTTTATGTGTAGTGTCCTTCTGATTATGTTGAGTTGTTGATATAGCATTTACTTGGGGTTCCACTTGAATATCTTTAACTTGAACAGCAGTTAAATCTGCTACTCTGAATGCCATGACCACTTCATCTAACTTTGGATCTCCTTTTTCTATCAATTTCTTTTGGCACTTCGTATCATTCGAGCCAAACACAAGCCTGTCCCTCAAAATCTCATTCTGGTTAGTGAATTCACAATCATTTATAAGGAGTTTAAGCTGTGTAAGAAAATTGTCAAACGTCTCTCCGTCTTTCTGTTGCCTGTTATAAAATAAGTATCTTGAGTGAATAACATTCTTTTTAGGGTTGCAATAGGCATGAAACTTTTCCAAAATAATTTCTAGGGTCAGTTCTTTCAGGAATACAAACGTGTTATTTTTCTCTCTTTTTTTTTCTCTCTTTATTTTGGCAGCAAACAGTCATTACATACATAATTCACATGTTGTATATAACTAAGACAATATAGACCAATAGTGCCTAAACTAAGTTATAACTACAAATAAGTACTTTTTTGAACTTACGAACTAGAAACGACATAAAATTAGATAGGTATACATATATTAGGAATTTGATACATGCTAACATTTGCATCCATTTGTTAATTTATTCATGTAATATTATCATTATATTTATGTGCTTACTTTGTGTGTTTTATATGCATTATAGAATATGATATACAGATTTAAAAGTTTTTTAATATATTATTGTTTTTAACAAATATTCAAAAATTTTTGTCCTATATGTAGATAAAGAATCTTTAAAGGGGTCCAAATGGTTAAATTGCTTGTTATATAAAGCGAGTGAGCGTGGCACAAAATGATTTCTTGTATATTTTTTATGGAAATGTGGTGGTACAAACAGTAACTTATCGCGAGAGGAACGCATAGGTAGTCGCACACGTGATATAAAGTTAATTTTAGATAGTAAAATAGATGAATCTATTTTGTTGTTAAGCAACTTGAATAGGACCATCATATCGGTCTGTTTACGTCGATCACTCAAAGGTAATATCTTGTAGTGCTGCAAGGAGGCCAAATAACATTCATCATGACGATTGTTACGATAATTTAAAATTTTGATGAATTTTTTTTGCACCTTCTCTATTCTCTGAATGTGACACTCATAAGTATATTGACAACGCATCTTCACCTATTACATTCAGTAAAATTGCTATTTTTCTAACTTCGGTGGCAGTGTCAAGGTTTGCAGCTTTTAGGAATATGTCTAAACTATGACTAAATCTTTTCCAGTTTTCATTTAGGTTGCCTATGAGACACAACTTTGCCGGAATATTGCAGGATACATTCGCCATGATTGATTGTAGGTTCTTGCTTTAAAACGACTGCGCCATGTGTTATAATTAAACTTCTTATTTCATATATTGTATTTATTGCACACTCATAGGGTACGCCAAGATTTATAATAATCACAATTATTATACATAAGACAAACTAAGATTAACTGTTCTTGTTCTTTACTTCTCGTCCCAACTGTCAACTCTGACAGCCCTCTGGCGGGAGTCTCCACAGATAACTGTTATTTAATATCACAACACAAACCTTTGTTAATTAAAGTATGCTCACATAAACTTGACTCTACACTTTAGTTTGTTCATTAAAGAAAAAAAGAAAGAAAAACATTTTTATTGACATACACCAAATATACATACAACAAAACTTAGACAATAAGACAAAGAAAAAGTATAAAAATGTAACAATTAACAGTTTACATCTGGTCCAGTCAACAAGGCCCTATCACAGCTTTTGCGACATTGTAAAACGTCATAGAAGCGCTGTTATCATAATAAGGCCCTGGGTGTATAAAATAAACTTATTTTTTTTTAGTAATTAAAACGTTTTTTTTTTTAGTTTTTTTTTTTTAATGAAAATAGATTTAAATAAATAGAGTAGGTACTAGTGCTGTAGGCATGGTAACGGCATGTCTTAAAAAAGCAAAATCTCACATATTTTCATGCTTGAGATAGCAAGAAACCAAAAGGAACATTATCTACGAGCTCTTATTGAAATGTATTCCATAATGAACTAAGTTATTTAGTGTAGTTAATACTCAACCCATCAAGCTCTCTATAATGCTCAGTAACCCTTAAACCGCAAAATACCAAATACTTCGAAAGCTATCCCTCGCACTTTGATTCTCAAACCGATCCAGTTTGTTAATTACCCAACCGCCATTAAGCTCGACTACGTTTGACTCAATTTAAATTTAAACACAATCAACGAAGATATTTTTATTAAAAGCCTATTTTACCGTACTAGAAATATCACGATTCCAACAATATTACAGATACACATCTCAAATAATGATGAAGGAGGAAAAACACAATAATGATAATGATGAGATGATAAACGCCATTCAATTCATGGTACCAATATAAATAGCAGAAATGCACTAAATAAATATTCAAACATCTGTTTCAAATGTTTGTACTCGTCGTATAAACATGCGCCGCTACCGGAATTCCAACGCGGGAGCCTTAATACACAGGAGTACTGACCACAATTTAGTTTTGTAGCTAGATTTAGCTTTATACAGGGTTACAGGAAATTAGGCCTTTAAGGGGTGATAGTATCGGACAATTTCAGCCGATTTTACTATGAGTCCTACCGGCCTAAAGTTAATCCTTTCCAGGATATTCGTACTTAAAGAATTTTACAAAAAAACCTTCTTCAAATCCTAAAATGGCTATAATTCTTAAAAATTGGTCTTTTTGAGCCATTTTTTTTTATATATTGTGCAGCAAGGATATACTAAATAATGACTATTTATAGTCAAATCTTCGTAATTGTTGGTATTTTAAGGTTAGTCTCCGGTAGGAAATGTGGTCCAATCAATTGGTTATTTATTATATCCATTTGGGCAAAATCTTCTTTGAGAACCTTTAGGTCTTTTTTGCGAGTCCTTTGTTCTTGGACTCTACCTGGGTTTGTTCCATTGATCATATCGCTGTGGTTTCTTAACCGATTTTGGATTTTAATACCTCATTTGAAAGGCAATGAAACGTAGATGTTTTTTGTTATTATGTACGTAATAATGTAGGGAGACTTTTTTGAGTAAATCGACGTTTTAGAGGCAGTCACTGCATTTTATTTTTATTTTATGTTTTTGCTAAACGATTTTCGCTTAAAATACCAACAATTACAAAATATAAAAATAAATGGCTCAAAAAGACCAATTTTTAAGAATTATAGCCATTTTAGGATTTGAAGTAGGATTTTTTTGTAAAATTCTTTAAGTATGAATATCTTGGAAAGGATTAACTTGAGAACGGTAGGTCTCATAGTAAAATCGGCTGAAATTGTCCCATACTATCACCCCTTAACGGCTCCGCCACTAATTTCCTATAACCCTGTATATATATATTCCACATTATACCCGGTCTTAAGCTAATAGAAACAGAACATCATTAAGTATTTCTTACGATCTTGTTATGGGTCGTTTTAAATTTACGCTCATCCATAGTATTATGGCATCACTAGTTGTATAAAGATTTTTACTGCTTTTTTATTTGGCTATACCGGTTGGGACAAGATAATATGATCATTTTTTATTTCTTAAAATGAAAATATTATGTGATGTTAAGCTTCACAGTTATTGGCTACGTACAGACGCGCGCTCACGGTGCGGCGCAGTTCTTCGGCAGTGAGGGGTTCATATTGAATCCTCACGTCATGAGCGATGTTGTTGAGGACACAGCATGCATTCACTACCCTTGCTGCAGTAACTTGACAATAGTGCAGCTTTCTATCGACCAGTAGACACCTTTAAAAAATCACTATTTATGTAATGTTATCAGAGGTGGTAGCTGAATAAGTGCCTATGTAGGTTGACCTACATAGCCATCTATTTACAATAGATTTTTTTATATATTACCAACCTTAATCGAGCTTTAAGCACTCCTATGCACCGTTCTAACAGTTGACCGTGCAGAGACATGGAGGTCTGTATAATAGGCCTCAGCAGACCCGGGGACAACATTTAGAACTGGTGTTAACAGTGTAGTCCTCAAGGTATATCCTGAATCTCCTACAACAATAAATATTATTCTTAATTTACTGTCTTGTCTATCATATTTTTTAATTCTATTATATATTTATAAATTTTAAAAAATAGAATGCTTACCTAACATAAACATCTTCATGATCTTCTTCATATAACCTCTCAATGACATCCTTGAGGATGCTTCCCTCCCATGATATTTAAATCAGAGTCGCACATCTACAAAAATAAAATATACTTAAGTAAAATATTATAACTCTACAGAACATATATAGTAAAACACTTATAATAATAATAATATAATAATTTATTCAGAAAGTTCATAACAAATAGTTTAAAATAGTTACATCATTACTTAGGTATTATAAACAGCAATGTGCCTGAACTAGGAAATCCTGTGTTTCAGGCTGGAGGATCTTAATACAGTTAAAAGTTGTGGTGGTTGGCCTGCTTAGCTCAGCGGGATGAGGTGTGGGTTCGACCGGTGGCCGATTAAATCAGACTCCAGACCCCCAGGTATAAAAGGGCGCCAGCTTGATTCAAATTACATACGGTTCAAGCGGACCGTGTAATAAGTTTAAAATATGGTAGAAAAAGACCTCCTGCTAAGAAATAGCAATAGGTTGTAATGTTAGTGTTTAAAAATTTTGATTTTATTATTAAAAGTATTCTATTTCGGTATTGATTTTTGATGAAAAAAAATGAATCGAATCAATTAGTCAACATACCCGCAATTACACAAGAGGCCTGAATTTATTTATATGATATTATAACCTCGTCTTAACCGACAATGACCTTCGTCACAATCTGTATAAATCTTGTCAAATCACATCTGAAATTCAAAACAAATATGCGGAATAAATCACCTAGGACACAAATTTGACGACCGGCTGGCCGAGTGGTCTGTGCCCCTTGCTATACAGGCTACTTGGTCGGGAGGTCCCGGGTTCAAATCCCGGTAGGGGCAAATGTTTTTATGATGAGTACGAGCATTTGTTCACGAGTCATGGATGTTTATATGTATAATTAGTATATATTTCTGATATTTATATACATATTATTATCATTATCGAAAGAGCTTCTTAGGAGCCTACTTGAATAAATATATTTTTGATTTTGATTTTGATTATTTATCCGTTATCTAGTATCCATAACACAATCTCTTAATGATGCTTACTTTGGGCTAGATAATAGGTGTGAGTGTATGAATATTATTATTATTAATAACTGCAGAAATAATAAAAAATTATATCACAAATGAACCTGATGGGCTATTATTTTCAAGTTTCCTTACCGAAAATGAATAAAAAGGTAATTATGAAATTTAAGACGGCCAATAGGCCAAAAAGACCTCAAATAAAGTCAACAAGAGAAAGGAATCTCTCTATACAGCCAAACAAATCTCAATCGTCTATGGTTACATAATATCAAAGGAAAATCTGCCTGTGGACGTTGAATATGTCGGATAAATTATCAATTGGGAAGAACATTGAACACCCTGGTCAGTATTTCACATTTTATTAGAAAATTAAGTTCAAAAGAAAATGGTAACCTTTGGAATGCCACTAAATGACGCCTTATGATACACTTATTCTTGGCTGTATAACTTGGTGCGCGTTTGCCGATATATTGCCTGACGATATCAAAGTGACAGTATGAAAAGGACACAGACTTAATAGTGATGCAAGCATATGTACCCAGGATTTGATTAGGGAAGAATGTTAATTTGAATGGATACTACTAATACGTGGGAAACCTAAGAAACCTTCGGACCAGACTATCCATAAGCCATGACTGATTAAATAACAATTATATGGATAAACCAATCCTAATAAGGTAACACAATTTTGGACAAAGTGCTCCTTTATATAAAATTAATATTCATGGTCTAATCATAAACAGACTAGACAACAGATAGCGGGTTTATACCGCTACAAAATAATCACCAATTAATATAAAAAAGTAAAGGCAATATACATAAAAATTAATTTATAGTAGTTATAAGTAGACAAGACAATTAAAATAAAGACTACTTACATTTAATAAAAACCGAGAATAAAACTTAACTTATTACTGACAGTAAATTACATACACACATATTTAATTACAAGCAATAATTATCAGTTTCTCTGTATCTTCGTAGGATAAACTCTGAAGAGCATCTTGGATAACCTTTTTACAATTAATGAATTATATACATATGTTCCGTAGACTTAATAATAAAAATAGTACACTGGTGACTTCAATTCACTAATGAAGACTTCTATTCAAATTTAGATATTAATGTGATTTTATATTACTTACAATTAAACATTCAGAGAATGATACCAATTTCTGTTTATAAAATGCTCTTTATGTTCTCAGGGTTTTACAATGGCCACATAGGTGCCATCGATACACCCAACCCCTGGCAATTTTGTGGCTCTGTAGAAACTGGAATAAAACATTAAACGTTTAATTTAGCTATGGTGCTGTTAATGGGCGCTTTTATAATTCAGCACGTCACGTTATCGCGGATGTCGTCGTCCACGATTTTCCGTAAACGTCAACGTCCAACGTTATATGGGTTTTTATAATTCACATACCGTGGACGTTTGACGCCAATTGTGCAGAATTACCGAAGAGTGCGGACGCCATGGTCTCTAGAGTACAGCTATTATATTTACCTTCAAGAAATTGGAGTATTTCATTCCATTAATTTTGTTTTACAACTTTGAATAGTAACAGTTTTGCTTATTCTGTTTTTCGCCAGTAACCGCCCTATGACTTTGACGTTTTCTGTATAAGGGCCTGGCCACGAACTCACCGCACGCGCGTCCCGCGACGCGCGAATCTGAAATCACTGCGCGCTGTCTCGATGTCCGCCTCGCAGCGTGTAGTCGTGAACGCGCAGTGGTTGCCGAGTCGCCGCCGCCGCCGCGGCCGCCCGTTCCCGTGGCCAGGCCGTAACATTGCCGACAAGTGCGACGAATTCTTACATTGGAACCATCATTCTTAATTAGTTAGTGTTTCATTCTCTTTGGTGTTACAGCTGCTATTTCCTCGTCTTTTTGCGGTAGCAAACTTTGTAATATCTCTTTTCTGAAATCGACAACTTGCATTTTTTTTTCAGTAACAGTCTGATATAAAATCAAAGCATTGACTACAGCAGTGCTCCACCATTTCACAGATTTCCGTAAGGTGTCGAATATGCTGCCATCTGGTCGGACAGGTCCACTGCCCCTTTTGCTCTATTGTAGTCGAGAATAATTTTCGGCTTCTAAATCATCTTTCCGCGCTTTGTTATTGTTTGAAGACGATCAGAATGCTTAGTCGAAAGAACACAGACCTCCCTTTTGTCCTTCCATTTCATGACAGTAATGTCATCTATACTCTCCCTGGCAATAGATTCCCCTCGTTTCAATTTCGCATTGACAACTTCTTTAGGAATATTTTTTCGGTTTCTTCGAAGAGTCCCAATAAGATGTGTCTCGTTCTATACGAGTTCTCTGGCTCAATCAACACTCGTGTACCAGTTATCAGTATATAATACGTGTCCTTTATTTAAAAGATCACGAAATAATGACATCACTACGTTCGATGGTGTGGTGTTTACATTGTCATTTTGTTTTCTCGCATAAATGCTTAGTTTATTGGTATAGCCAGGTAACGTGCAAAGCTTGAACTCTTTGAAGCCGTACTTATGACGCTTTTGTTTATTGTATTGCTTGAACACTGCTCTACCTCTAAAAGGTACCACGCGCTCATCAATACAAAGATCTTGGCCAGGCGTGTAATTTTTCTTAAAATTTTCATTCATTGCGTCAAGCAAATGTCTTACACGGGGCAAACGATCAGTCTTATTAGCGTCGTCATTTTTAGAGAAATGCAACATCTGTAATAGTAGCTCAAACCTCATTCAAGAAATCATCTTTTGACCAATAATCTAATATTTTAGGCAACTTAACCAAACCCATAAATAATATTAATGCAAAAAAGCGTTTAATTTCACTCTCATAAGTAGGTGACCAATTTTGAATCCGTGCAGTTTGTGAAGACTCCTGTGCGCAATTTTTTTTTATGACAAATTGGTTAGTGTTATCCGCTATTTGAATAAAGACTTCGTCCAGCACCATTAATGAGTAAAAATCAGCAGGGCGTGCATTAGTTAGCACGGTAGAGATTAGGCGGCAAACCAGGATTATCAGTAAAGGCAATTATTCTAGGCCGATTACCTGATGGTGATGTCCATGCACTTGAAAAGGGTGTTGTACTTTCTATAGTGTCTGAAATATTAATATCTTCCTGATCATCTTCTTCGCTATCGTACACCATAATACGACGATGGTTACGCCGGCAAGGTTGAAAATCTGACTCTTCATCTTCCGAGGGAATATTGAAACTGCTGTTCAAAATATTTAATTCCAAGCCATCTAACTTTGACAAGTATTCTTGACTTATTTCGAAATCATCGCTAAATTCCATCGTAGGTAATATAAAACAGTGTCACAGTCATAATAATACACTAGAAAGAAAACGTAGTTTTTTACGAAGTAATAATGTGTATTACATAACGCGTGTTGAAAGTGACTAAAGAGACGCGGAGTCCTTGCTCTTTAAAGCGACTAAAGATACGGGGAGTCCCCGTCTCTTTAGCCGCCGTCACTGCTCCAAACTCGTCCCCGTCGGGGACGAGTCGGGAGCAGTGACTGCGGCGCGGGAGTGTGGTGGGGGGATCGACACCGCGACCCGCGCGGCCCCCGCTAACGTAAATTCGAATTTCTGTACTAGGAGGCCGCGGGGGACAGCAATTGAGTGACAGTTGTTTTCACATTGTAAAATGTTAAAAACACGACATTTAGATGTTGCGCTATGGGTTTCGATGTATTTCCTGTCATATTCAACAAAAGTATGGTTGTATAAAAAAATTACATATCTCTAGTTTTTGGCTAGCCCTAAGTACTAACTGAGTGGGGCTCAAACCTTGACCTCCATGGCGTTTAATGTGTTAAGAATATTTCCTACTTCAAAGGTGGAACAATAGAACAACGAAGAAGTTGCTCTATCCTTAATGGAAGCATTTCCTAGGTAGTGTAAGTAGTAGGGGAAGCCCGAGCAAGACGCATATGTTAACGGAAAGTGTAAATCAAACCACAACTTCATAATCAATAGACCTCTTTGCACTTTTAATTTGTACTGTGGTAATTAATCTTTAGAAAACTACAGATTACAATAAAAATAATGTCAATTAGAAAAACCCTTTCGATTTTGCGTTTTACCCGGAGGGGACGCAAAACGAATATGTCTCAAGGGCAAAAAGGATATAGTACATTATTTAGAGTTAATCTTGACAGTCATCGCTAAAGTAGCTGCCAACTCCTATATAAGAGGTGTAGTCCTCGTGGGCCCAACTTATGCACCGATTACACTGAATCCAGTCTTCCGTGGGGGGATCAGTATACTTATGAGCACACACTAAACAGTAGTAATCAGCACATGTACAAGCGGTTTTGGCGTCGTTGTTACTACCGGAGAATCATTTGAAAGGCAGTCGGTCATAGTAGACGTTGCAGCATTGTAAGAACTATCCACTTTTGTGAACGGAGCAACATTAACAGGACGTTCAGTCGAAGCAGACGATGAGTCATGAAATGGACGGTCTGTCATAGTCGAAGGAGCGTAATCTTCTTCTCCGAATACGTGTACGGGTCATAGGGCCATATTCCCGGTTTTTTAAACCCATTAATTGCATTTTGAACTGAAGCACTTTTGGCGTACGCTGTTCCAAAAAGTTTTGCTTTATCATATTATTTTGGTTTGGTTTATATTGGTTTACAATTCGGCCTGGGTGCATTTTTTGAAAGGTGTTTAGTTCTTCCTCAAAATATTTTTTTAGGGGTCTATATACAGCCACATCTAATGTGCGGTGTGAAAGACAAAAAGATGACGTGATTTTTCGTGATTATCAAGGAACAGCAAGCAAAATAAATAAATAAATAAACAGTAACACTTGTCTAGTCTGACTTGGACTAACTTTCTCAACAAAAAAATGCAACCAACCCAAAAGTATCAAGCTTCTCCATGTATCCAACCATTGTCCGTTACAGATGCCTGTGAACCTGGTGGAGCATTATCTAAGAGTCTTTCTTGCATGCGTTTACGAGCAAATATGAAAAAGGGCGGAACAAAAGTTCCAGCTGCATTGCAGCAGCATATGACAGTGGTTAATTGGCCCCTCTGCAATGCATACTACCCCGACTTGTCTCTTGCCTTTAATGTGTTGTTTATTGCAGGACTATCTTGAGGGAAACACCAGATTTTTCTTACACTTATTTATTCACCCCGAGGCAACTTATGTCACGTACAGAACATAAAAAACCATCAACTCATCCACCTTTACATTTGGATGAACCATAAAGCGCAAAAAAAAATATTATTTTTATAAGTTTGTTGGTGTTGCCAACATGCTGGCCACCAGTTAAAGTTAACACTTTAGTGTTTAAAGTAAAGACAAGCAAAAAAACTAGAATAAAAACTAATAAATTACATTCCGATTAAGTTACATTTTGAATCATCATGGTGAACTATGTATCAACAAGTGAATGTTTTATGTATTTAGTTAAATAAAACTAAGCATTTCCATACTAATTATGTGACATTTATATTATCATGCTAAACTCTTAACAATTTAGGGTTCTAGATACTCAGATAAAAAAACTAATCAATTACTTATCTCTTAACCAAGATTTATTTTCATTTTTGATATTTCTAAACTATTTTATAGCCTAAACAAAATTAAACTTTGAACTTGGTTTTTTATAAACAAAAATATTAATATATCTAAACACTGTTCCGGTATGATATGTAATTATAAAGCTTAAACAAAATTAAATCTTTAACTTGTTTTTTATAAACAAAAATATTAATATATCTTAACACTATTCCGGTATGATATGTAATTAAGTACATATTCAGTTAACAAAAATTTAATATTGATACATTTATTTTGTCCATGTATTTTGTGTATAACTGGAAGACAAAGCATATAAAACTTATCTAATTATTTTCTAATGGTAGGAGACATATTCCAGATAAAGAACGTTTATAAATATTTTTATTTGGTGTAATGACCTCCACTACACGTACTTTTCCATCATTACCTGGATATACTTTTAGAATTCTTGCCATAGGCCAACATAGACAAGGAATATTGGGTTCTCTAAGTATTACTAATGCTCCAACAGTTACGTTTGGGAGATCATCACGCCACTTAGGACGACATTGTAAACAATTTAAATAATATTTGTACCAAACATTCCAAAAACAATCTTTAATTTTATTACAAAGTTCCCAAAACTTTAATCTATTTGTAGGAATTTGGGAAAAATCTGGTTCCGGGTATGTAGTCAAGGCAGTACCAATCAAAAAGTGACCTGGCGTAAGATAAGCAAAATCATTGATATCCGCTGAAAGTGGCAACAGTGATCTCGAGTTTAAGACTGCCTCTATTTGTGTCAGCACAGTACATAACTGCTCGTAAGTTAGTATGGTTTGAAGTAATACCCGTTTTAAGTGGAACTTCATACTTTTTACAGCGGCTTCCTCTAACCCAGTAAAAACAGGAGAATAGCTAGGAACAAAGTGGAATGAGATATTTTGACGAGCAGCAAAATCGTGTACCGTGCTTTGGTGTATTGCAGAAGCATTCAGCTTATATAATTCGACTAACTGGTTGGCGGCCCCTTTAAAACATCCGCCATTATCACAGAATACCTGTGTTGGAAGACCCCTTCGTGCAATAAAGCGCTTGAAACAAGCTAGAAATGTAGGTGTAGACAGATCTGAGGTTAGTTCCAAATGAATGGCTTTTGTCGTAAAAAATACGAAAACGCAGATATATCCTTTTGTGACTAAGGCCTTTCTGATCCTTGAGCATTTTACTTGAACAGGACCAGCAAAGTCTATGCCAATAATTTGAAAAGGTCTCGCTGCTGTCACTCTTTGTTGTGGCAACGAACCCATAAGTTGTTTTGCTGTAGCAGCCTTTAAGCGAAAACATACTAAGCAATTGTGGACATATTTTTTAATAACCCTTATACCATTTACTAACCAATATCTTTCATTTAGGATTGAAAGCAATAATCTAGGTGAGGCATGTAGATTCCTTAAGTGTTCATGGTGAATAATTAATTTAGTAATATCTGAGTTATTGGGCAGTATAATGGGATGTTTTTGCTGGTATGATATGTTTGAATTATGCAGCCTACTTCCTACTCTTAACAGACCAGCCTCATCAATAAAAGGGGTTAAAGGTTTCAATGAGCCTTTTAATTTTTTTTCAGTCTTTACACATTCTATTTCATTTCCAAAATGAACAGTTTGTTCATGCTTTATTAATAAATTCAAAGCTTGACTTAATTCATAAGAAGAAAGGTAGGTATTTTTATTTTTTACAGTACTGTTTTTAACATTGTGACAAAATCGCAAAACGAATGATAAAATGCGAGTGATTTTATTCAAATTAGAATATTTTGACAAAAAGTAGCAGTAAAAATCATTGTTACATACAACTAATGCAACCTTAGTTGTGCTTAATGCATTAGAACATCGCCTTAATTCGGGTAAATCTATAGAATAATCAAGTTTATTTTCTAATGAATATTCACGACACTGAAGAAATGCAGGGCCCTTCCACCAGAGTGTAACTGAGTCAAAACCCTTGGGATCAGCTCCTCTGCTGATTAAATCAGCCAGGTTCTGGTGGGTGCTTATATGTGACCAACAGCAATGCCCTGTTTGCTCAATGATTATCTTAATTCTATTTGCTACATAGGCATTTAATTTGACCGGTTCAGTGGCTAACCAGGCTAGTGCTATTTTTGAGTCAGAAAATAAATAAATGTTGTTTATCTTAACTTTTACCTCTATTGTGTGTAAAACTTTCGTTACTAGCTTGCTAAGTAGTAGCATTGCATTTAGCTCAAGCCTTGGTACAGTAAGCCTATCGTTGCGTGGGTTTATTCTTGATTTTGAGCATAGCAAACTTAATTTTACATTTCCGGCTGAATCGATCAGGCGGAGATATATGCAACATCCGTAGCCAGAAGTGGAAGCATCAGCGAAACCAACAAGTTGCCTTTCAACAGCATTAGGTAAGTTTATGTTTCTGTTAATATGTATAGGTTTCATGCAACTTAAATTATCAACAAAAGACAACCATTCTTGTTTTATATGTAAAGGTGGTATACTGTCCCATGCTATTTTTTGTTCCCAAAGCTCTTGTAGAATAATCTTAGCCGTTACGATAATAGGGGCCACAAAACCAAGCGGGACAAAGAATTGTAAAATGTAGCTTAAGATATTTCTTTTCGTGACAGAAGTAGCCGTGTATGGTTTAGGGCAAGTTATTATAAAACAGTCATTATCTACATTAAGTGTCAACCCTAAGGCTTTCATGCAATTATTATTCTTAAAGACTTCTAAATCACCAAACTGTCTTTTGTCTAATGGAATATCAGAAATAATTGTAGTGTTATTGCTAGCCCACTTATGAGTAACAAAGCTACCTTTACCTAATAATTATATTATTTGCTTCTTTAATATTTTTTAAATCGGAGTTAGAGGACCAAAGGTCATCGACATAGGTACAGTTTTTTTATTAAAAATGAAGCTAATGGTAGCTCCAGTTTATACCTGTCAGCAAGTTTCAATAAACAGCGTGTAGCTATATAGCTTGAGCTCTTTAGCCCATACGTGACAGTGTCTAATCTAATACATTGTATCGGATCAGTAGGGTTGCTTCTCCACAATATATTTTGTAGTGGAGTGTGTTGCGGATTACAAGCTATATTGCAGAACATGCGTCTAATGTCAGTTGAAAAGGTGTATTCGCCTACCCTGAACAGTAAAATAATATCAAAAAGGTCTCTCTGGACTGTGGGTCCATTTAGTAAAATATCATTGAGTGATACCTTTTTATCTGTCAACATCGAACCATCAAATACTACTCTTGTTTTTGTACTTTTACTGTACTCATTAATGACAGCATGGTGAGGAAATATAATGTTTCCTTTTTAAAATCAACTGTTTTTAAATCAACATAGTGACCATGACCAAGTTCAACATATTCGTCAATAAATTTTTTATAATCAGCAAATAAATTAATATTTTTATGTAATCTTTTTTCCAATGCAAGGAATCTAAATAAAGCGAAATCAAAGGAGTTTCCCAATATATTCTTGATTTCACAAAATGGTAACCTTAATGGTAAATCTACTTGAAATTTGTGATCTATTAACTTAACAGATTCTTTGAAATATTGCTCAGCTAACTGCTGCTCAGAGTTGTTCTCTACAAATATTTCTGGTACCTTTTCAGTTTGCCAAAAGTGTTTGAGAGTTTTGCATATATCAGAATCGCATTGGACACAAAAAAGAGATACCTTATTTATGCTTGTTCGCTGTGGCAAGGCTCCTGCCACAACATGGCCAAACTTAGTATTAATAAATTGTGGGTACTGGTGCGGGCTGGTTGCAGCTTGTCGCTCATTCTTTCTTATCGAACAGTTCTGATATCCCACCATATGATGGCTCTGGTATTCTGGTATCAATGCCTGGAAGAATATATCAGCACCAATCAACATATTGATTTCTGATGGTATGTTGAAATCTGAGTCTGCTAGGATAATGCCTGAGGGCAATTTCAAAGAAGCTATATTAATTTTTTGTTGGGGAAGCATACAAGTATTTTTTTCTAAAACATGAAAATTCACTGTAACACTATAATTGGTTTTTAAAGAGAATATTTCTAAAGGAATGCAATATTTAATCGCATTGCTTTAATTACTGACACCAACAATATTGGTGTGATCTTTCTTAGGCGTCATACCTAACATTTGAATCACCTTATTAGTAACCAAGGACACTTGGGAGCCAGAGTCCAATATGGCTTTAACATTTATCTCAGTACCATTTCGAGAAAATAATTTTACCTTTACTGTAGGTAGTAAAACTTTATTTTCTGACAAATTTGAGATTAAAGTCACAGAAGATAATTTCCTTTCAGGCTCCAAATGCAACAATGTATTATGCTGTTCTTTACAAATAGCACACCTAAAGTGATATCTACATTTACTATTGTGTGGATTTAAGCAAGTGGTGCACAAATTATTATTTTTGCAAAAGTCAATTCGTTGGGAGACGGGTATTAATTTAAACTTTTCACATTTAAATATTTTATGATTAGAAAACTTACAGTAGTTGCAGGGTGTAGGTGTCTTCTGCATAGTAGCTGCTGTCATGGCTACCTTATACCGTGCCGGAAAAGTGGTGTGTGGCATCTCTGCATTCTCTAATGCTAAAGCTCTCTTTTCCAACTGGTAAGCCCGTGCAGTGTATGCATCTAATTTCCGTGTCAAAATACAAAGAATTATAGCATCCCAAGTCTCAACATTTACATTTAAATTTTTTAGTGCAGCCAAACATTGCTTTAAATTGTTTATAAACTCTCTTAATAAAGTTGGTGTTGACTTGGATAAACTTTTTAAATCTAGCAAACAATTAATGTGTTCATTAACTATTTTATATCTATTGTTGTAACGCTCATCTAACAGTTTAAGGGCTTGAGTATAGCTAGCACTATTAAGTGGCAAATTTTTTATTAGGTCGAGTGGTTCTTTAAGTAAAAATGTTCTCAAGTAATATAATTTTTGAGTGTTATCTAATGATTTATCATTGTCTATTACTGCATTGAATAAATTAATAACAGGTGTGTAATTAGTGTACTTGCCATCAAAGGGTTCGATTTGTATAGTGGGGAGTTTTGTCTTTGAAGGAAAAACAGACATTAAAGGACCTTCTTCCATTTTACTGTTTGAATTTTTTTTAAATTAATACGTTGGGTTAAAATGTCTAATATATAGTAGTACTTACTTTCATAGTTTTCCACGTCCTCGTTATCAGCCTCATCTAAGGCGAGGATGTGTCTATTACATTTTTCGTACTCACAAAAAAGCTCTAATAGCTTTTCCTTTTTTGCTATTAAGATTTCAGTACTTGTGTTTTCTAAGACTTGAATATTAGTAACAAAAGTAAATAGTCTCGTTATGGAGCTCTTATTATAGGCCCTAGCAGCCTTTATCTCCTTCATGGTGCCAACCATTTTATTCACCATTCCCCAGTCCCCAGACAGAGCTAATAAATGCACGTGCTGACACAAACAGTTCTTATAGTGACCACGATGCCGTTACTAAAACTAATTAAATAATTACACAATACAGATTTTCCGTTAAAAAAACACTAAAGGATTAATTCTCACGTATAACCTTTCTAAAAAAAAATACACTTTTAGAATACAAGTAGCGTCTTTGAGTGAAGTGATAGTGCAATAGGAATTTGAATGAAACTTCGACTGACGTCGTCGGCGTCGGCCAGTCGCAAAACAAAATGTCGGTTCAAAACTCTTGCGTTCGCCTGCTGTCGCGCCGTCTCTCGGTAGCCGTCGTGTTTCGACGCCACTCGTTGACACTTGCTGTCTCGTTCACTCCCCGTAGGATGAAATAGTTTCTCGTTCTCGCACCTGAGTGAGCGTTTCGGTTCGTCACCATTGATGAACTTCTCGCGAATATCGATTATCGTGCACCACGACGAGACTCCTTTGTCTCGTTTACTCGCGTGATGACAGAAAGGGACCACACTGGATAGGTTGTAAAATGGTCGCCTTTTTATAACAAATCTTGGAATGCCTTTTATTTTTTATTATCAGGCTTTATTTTTATAATTATACATTGCACTGTACTTATTGTCAACGCTGGCTTCTTTGCCAGTAGTCATTTTAAACATCTATTGCATGCCAACTCACGTCAAAAAAATGGCTGCCACGCTGCGCACCGCAGGTATTATAACAGAAATGTCGCCGGCGTTGTAGCGTCCCTTTTCTTGTTGTTTTTTCTCTTCTCTGTATTTTCGAAGGCGCTGTTCGAAGGACCAATGTTTATTGCAGGACTATCTTGAGGGAAACACCAGATTTTTCTTACACTTATTTATTCACCCCGAGGCAACTTATGTCACGTACAGAACATAAAAAACCATCAACTCATCCACCTTTACATTTGGATGAACCTTTATGGTTAAAAAAAATGGCAAAAAAAAAAAAAATATAAGTTTGTTGGTGTTGCCAACAGACAAGACATTGGGTGGTTTAGTTGTACTGCTCTTTATTCCCGTCTCGTCCATATTATATATATTTAAGTTGCATCGAAATTGTAATTTTCTATCAGGTTACAATAGTTAGTATAATACAACTCCACCTGTGACTTGTTGAAGCCTCTCGTTCTTGCAAAAGATGTTGGCTCCGGAGCTCTTAATACAATTTCTGGATGTCGACGTTTGACACCCGAAAACCAGTCATCTCCAGCTTCACGTTTTTAAATGGATGAGGAATATTATTCTTTGTTGCTTACTCGTTCAGACTTTTTAGAACTGGTATTTGTTCTAAAAAGTCTGAATTAGTAAGCCCAAAAAATAAACTATCATTTTTTTTAAAATAAGCATTTAATTCTTTTTCTTGGGCTTAAGAACTAAACACAGATGTGAACCTACCCAATTGCTTCTGTAGTGTTTCTTCTGACCATGACTCGATTACTTTTGCTCATATTATATTTGATTGGTTATATAATAAGTTAGTGTACAAACCTTCGCAAAAATCGTAAGAAATCAACAAAAAAAAATTAATCTCCACAACACATGCACTCGCGTATTGTTTTGGTTGAACTGTAATGGCGTCGCCTGTCGCACGTGCTAAGACAGCGCAAAGCATAGTAACGCTGGCTAATAAAGATTTTTATAAAAATCACTTATTCTTCTTACCCGCCTGTTTCAATACCATCAGGCAAACCTGGTGGATTTATTGTCTTTCCAGATAACAGCATATCGGCAAAGAACTGAATTCCAATTAATAAATCTACTTGACCTGGTACTCCCAATGACTCATCAGCCAGACGAAGCTTCTGCAAACCAGATACTTTTGCTAAATCCACTGGATAGGTAGGCAACCTTGACGTAATATTTTCCAAAGCTCAGGCTTCAATAGCGTACTTTTATTTTTCGCAGTAAGATCATGTCGAACCGGTAAACCTAGCGTCTCAGCGCATTGTGCAGTAACGTAGGGCTTCTGGGAACCCGGATCAAGTAGATATCTCACAACAACATCTTTGACATTGCGGCTAATGGCCCAAACTTGCGCAGTACCTAAAATTTCAGTGGTAGGAGATTTAGAACGATTCGTTGCTGTCATAGTACATAAAGACACCTGATTATGATCCACGTCATCAAATCAAATTAAGTTTATTTCCTCTAAATAGGGTTATTACAATGTTGTTTATAAGCTCTGTGAGTTGCTTAATCTATTTAGCCATATACTACAGCATGCAAATTTAAACAATGTTAACATTTTTAACGATTACGTAAAGTAAGTCAATGTCATATTTAAATAATGTCAGCAATAATTAAAGTCATGTTTATAAATATGAATTAATTAAATTAATAATAATAATAATTTTAAGGTGGTATTGTAATCAAAATAAACTAGTGCATTGTCAGTAGGTATAGAATTAATTATTCATTGTTCAAGTTTGAAAAATTCTTCTAGTGAGTAAAATGTGTGTATCAACAGCCTATTACGGAGAATGATTCTAAATTTATTTTTCTGTGCTAGTTTGATATGCGTCGGTATATGGTTATAATTTTTTATGCACATTCCGTAGCACGTTTTTTTAAAACGCTTCGTTTTTGGCAATGTGTCTAAAACTAATCTATCTGGACTTCTAGTAATACTCCTTTTATTTAACTGTTTGGATTTTTTGAATCTATGCATATTTTGGTTTACAAAAGTTCCAATCTCCAGACTGTACAGACACGGTAGTGGTAGAACATTAAGGTGATGAGATTTCTGATGAGATGTTGCATATTGCGCGGATACATTTTTTTTGAGCACTAAATACATTTTTATTTTCAACTCCATTGCCCCAGACTAGTAAGCCCTATCTTAAGCAAGATTCAACATATGCTAAGTAGGCAGTTAGTGCTGTAGCCCTGCATGCCATTGTTGATAGTTTATAAAGAGCATATGGGAAGCTACTTAGCTTGCTGCATACCTTCTCCATGTGTTCCTTCCAGCTAAACAATGGATCAATAATTATACCGAGAAATATCGCATTATTTGAACTTTGTAGGATTTGTCCGTTAAATGTAATGTCAATGGTGTCATTTTTTTGTTGATTTTCATCATCAGTACATGGGAAAAGGTACACGCCCTCAGACTTCATCATCTTGGCCATCGTCCACAGCTAAAACAACTTTTGATGCTGAGCTTACAAAATGTAGAAGAGTGTGATGCTTGCCATTACACTTATGACAAGTATGTTGTGAACGACATCGAGATGCCCAGTGATTTGACCCTAAACATTTGGAACACCAATTTCTATCTTTGACGCACTTAAATATCTCACTTGGAGACAATTTCAAAAAATTATCACATCAGAATGTGCACTTACAAAAGATACATTTTATTTCAGCACAATTTGTTGATTGAGTAGTGATATGAACATGACTTGTGCGTTAGTGAGACGTTCTATAATTTTTCAAGAATGTTTAGTAGTGGGTGCGTTGCTTTTATCAGTGGTACGGTACAAAATCTTAGCTTGCTCTCTTATTATAAACTGAACAAAATTATCATAATTATAAGGGAATGCTCCCTTTACACCACGAATAGACGTTTCAAAAGTTTTTGCAGTGTCCGAATCTAATAACTCAAGTCCTAAATAAATAAAAATTTTACTCAAATCATCAATATGTAACTGCTTCATTAAATATATTACAGAAGCAAATTTATCAACAATCTTTTCTAAGTTTTGAGCTGATGTAGCATTAAGCGGCTTCATAGCAAGCAATTGATTCAAATATGAAGTACCCAATGCACGCCTGTCGATTTTCCGAACTAATGCTCCTATACTTATCACCAAAAAACCCACGCTGTGGTGGCGAATACGTTGGAGAAAATATATTAGGTAAGAATAAAATGTGAATCCTAAAGACAATTTTGACTAATATAAATTTTTGCACGCCATTGAAACTAAACAAATTAAGTAATAGGTTTAGTTTCAATGGCGTTAGTTTCAATTGTCAGTTTAACCTTAAATATCAAGATCGGGTTTTGTTGCGCAGCCATGGGGAGGCTTATGTCCAGCATTGGACTGCAATAGGCTCATATAATGATGATGATGAACCTTAAATATCTAAAGACGTTAGGTATAACTTGTTCTTCATAATCTATGCTTAAAGACAAAATATCAATCAATGAACCGGCCGGCCCATATTTAAGTATACGTGGGCTAATTAATGAAACGGAGCATACTAATAGACGCATCGACATATTATATTTCACGCACATTTCTTTATATGTTATATGAAGCCGAATTTTCTTCGAAAATAAACAGCGCTGAACTTCACAGCTACCTGAATCGGAAAATCAACACGCTACCATAAGTGCTTACTCTTGATTGACTGAGCATAAATATTTGTCCGCCTTAGTACACTTATTTATTTACTTGTTTCTTAGTATATACAGGATGGCATATTTAGATCAATCAGTATGGGAAAGTCTGAAACTATAAGACATACGAAAATATCTTCTTAGGAAAGAAGTTATCGATTTTATTAATAAAAACTAACAATAAAAACTTTCCGTACTCGAAGTAGAATAAATTAATTAATATGTATGATTTTTTAAACATCAAGTTAGATGACTGTTAGACACGTTTAATGTTGACATGTTAAAGTCGACAGGTTTCTAGATGTGCATTCAAATGACAAATCGCTTTTAATTTTATTATACAAAGACAACGCCATCAACCAAAAAAGAAGAATTTTATTATAGTAATGTAAGATGACGTCTGCTGCCATCATCTATCCTTTCTTGTTCTATTCGAATAAGGGAGAAGCAATCTAATAGCGTTTTGATACGTAGTACTTTATCAAATAAACAACAATTTTAATTTAACATCTTTTAAAGCGGTATGTCCATAAAACTTGCATTTCAAACATTTTACTCCTTTCTAGGCGTTTCTTGCTTAATAAAATGACTTAATGCCAGTCATTAAATACGCCATTAACTCTTATACTGTAAAATTCCCAGGGGTAATATATATTTTAAGGGAGATTACTTACTTGACTTGCTTTAAATTTTATTTTTTGTGTTCAAATGTCGGGAGCTTGGTAACTCGGTTCCTATGCTGCCAAAATAATGCTTTCTCTTGATTTTTACAAGATAGGCTGCTGCCTGCGTGGCACTTTGGGCACTCTTTAAGCTTCGGTAACCGTTCAGGCGGGCCGTACGCTTGTTTGCCACCTTTGTAGTATAAAAAACTGAACTTACGCGCCACGCTAACATATTACTACGAACCAATGCACTGCACTCAATCCTTATCATCCTTGAAGTCACATATATACGTAATGTTGTGATAACATTGTCATTGGTTGTCCTGTCATAATGTTATTAAGATACTACGTTGTTAGTGTCCACTCTCCGCTTGAGTTATCCTTTGAATTATTTATGGTTATTTAGTGTTTGACTAATTCCGCCCATTACAAATGAGATTTGTAGCACAGCGAATTCGATGAATTTATGGAGGGAAATGTTCGTTTTTGCTCTATAAACAGACATAAATTACAACCTGAAATAAGGGCAAGTTCAGACAGTTCATGATAGAATCTACAACGTTTGTTTATTTTGTCCCTTGGATAATATAGCAACACCAACAACAACAGATTTTTTTTAAAAAAATCCGCCTTATTCAAGTTTAGAAATATACTAATCAACTTGTCATTTAACTTATAAAATACTTGTTTTCCTTACTTATTGTACTGAAATGGAAAAGAGGCAGCGATTTAAAATTTAGTTTAATAGGTAATAGAAAGAAGAAGAACAACGAATAAGCCTCGCATTTCAGCGAGGTAATGCGACCAATAAGACTATTGGTACACTTCAGTAGATTTAGGTGGTGTTTTTTATTTATAAGTTCGGTTAATTTTAGTTTATTTATAGGCCTAAGTTTATTTTAATTTTTATTTCCATTATGTATTTGTTTCTAATATACGTCCTGTTTAATAGGTAATGGAATTAGTACCAAATATGTCATATTTAATTTTTGCTATATTATTCAGAATTATCGGTACTAGAAAACAAAAGTTTTGATACTAAACACGCGAGTTCACCCTCGTCTATCCAATATCTCAATTCAGTGATCAACTGATGTTTCGTTTCAACAGCGAAATGACATAACACGACCTAATACTCCCGGGTAGAGATACTTTACGCGTAAATAATATATTTTAATATAAGTATCGATATTATTATCCTCAGCATTTTCAGTGCGCGTTGAGACGTAAGGTTTATCTAGAATTAAAAGTAACAAGGCTTTTGCTAAACGGTTACCATAGAATAGCGCTTGTAACACCAAAGATAGTACTTGCACATTGCCTACCATGTAAAACTCAATAGAAAGTGTTATGTTCACAGCATAGAATACAAGTCTTTCTTGATGAGCTTAGGCGACCTCACTCACAACAGGAGAACAAAATGCGGGGAAGTGTAATTTAGCTTCGATCGTCATTCTGAAAGGTCGTGGTGTTTTCTGTAAACAAATACTATTGTGCTACAAAATCAGCTAATGTGCGCCATTATAACAATCCTTAAGACTTATCTATGTGAAAGTAACCAAAGTTAATAAGTGTTGCTGTTTCAACACCACATAGTAAGTTTTCCAGATTTAAAACTTCAGGATAGCTATGAAATATGACTGGAGGTGGTCTGACCCCAGATTAACTCCGAGAAAGGCACGGGAGCCATTCAGGAGTTTTAGCGGGTATTCCCAATATCAATTTCGACGCTGGGCGAGCCCCGCACACGCCCGCTACGCGCGGAGCAGGACGCGTGCCGGTCTTCGGAGTCATCAATTCACTGTCTCCACCCTTAACATCACGCACAAAGAAATTTAGTGCCTCGTTTCTTTGTCGTAATTCCAGAACTTGGAATTCTTTGGCAGAACATGTGTTTCCTCCTTCCTATAACATGCTTCAAAAGAGGCGTGAAAAAGTACCTTTTATGCTGACAAGGTGGAGGTGGCTACAGCAGTGTCTAAACTGCACTAGCTGTCTTCGCATATGGACTCTTCTTACCGCTTTACATGAGGTGGTGTAGGGTCATTTGCCGTGGCCGGTAAAAAAATTAAAAAAATGATAATATTTGCTGCAGAACTAAAGTCACCAATATAGCCCAAAGAATTGCGAGCTTCAAGTGGCAGTAGACGGGCCAATGGTAAGTAGGACTGACGACCGTAAGGGTGGAAAAGTTATCGAGTGGCGGGAGACGCAGCGTTGGTAGGCCCTTCCACAAGATGGACCGAAGATCGGATGGAGCGGATGGATGCGCGCTGTGGGCGTCGCTGATGGGCTGTGATGATGATGATGATGTAAAAGCATATCGTTCAGATTTCTTTCAGATTCTTTAGGATAAACTACGCAAAATGGTCGATTTTTTACAAAATGTGGAATACCCAACTACCTCCACAGTTCCACACCACATATGAGTTTCATTAAATTTCTTATGGAGATATCAATCAAAGTGTCTGAGAGATATCGTTTTTGTTTTGTCAGACATTTCGTTTAATGTATTCCTTTTTTATCAGCTGCTGTTCTCCTATTATTAACGTCTTCGAAAAGTCTTTAAGAAATTAGGAACATAATACTCGATGTTATGTACCTAGTCAGTACCTTCATTAAAATTTGGTGATAGCAGGAAGGTGTAATGATATTCATATTCGTAATCGTCTATTCATGTGCAAATGTGGACTGAAAACTTTGAACGTTAATCAATTCAGTTTCTGCCATGCAAATTAACAATACATAATTAATCCGCCATTTCAATGAAAAATTAAAATTTAACAAACCTTTACGTGGTTTGGTATTTACATGATACAGTATTTATCAAGTAAAATACTACACCTACGTGAAATTTTATTCACCTACTTGAATTGGTGAAATATTCTTTCTCCCAAAAATATATATTTGTACATACCTAAGTGAAATTCAATATTTTTTACATTATTATTATTTTTAAATTCATAATATGTTTGAAAGATATTAGGACAAATTTTGAGGCGAGAAGAAAGACAGATCGCACTTCGCGTCTTTATAACTATTTAATTTTCAAACTATACGACAAATTGTATTTAAGGTGGCTGTTATCTGCTGATGAGGTATGTGAATTTAGGATTTGTTATAAATATAATTCAAATTTTTATGAATAATCAGATAAAAGTCAGCGATTTACAAAACCCAGTAGATATATAAAAATTAGCGATGCCAATGTCAACTCACAATCATTCGTAATCTAAATTGGCTCTCTGTAAAACCAATACATTTTTGCTGAAAAAATAAAACACCGAGTCAATTTTGTTGTTTGATGGTACTGAACATTATTGGTTCATTTGAATAAGTGATTTTGTTCCCGTCTTTCACTGATTTGGAATATTACATTAGTCGAATCTCCGGAGATTTCGTTGTTCAAATAAAAAACCTCGGAAGTTCGGTGAAAATTTGCCTAGACACTTAAAAATATGCCCTGTTCTGATAGTCTTCGTAAGAAATAATATTTTAAAGTATTTTAGTGCAAGTTTTCTGGAGAGTCAGGTATAACTGCGGGCCGCACATACTTAAATTGTTTAGTTGACATTTTTATACACTGTCTAAGCTCGATAGTAGTTTTGATGGCAACATTAATTGTGACCAATGTTACATTACTAACCATGTTAAATCTTTAATTAATGAAATAACAATAATAATATTCATACACTCACACCTATTATGTAGCCCAAAGTAAGCATCATTAAGAGCTTGTGTTATGGACTAGATAACGGAGAAATAATGATAATAATATGTATATAAATATTAGTAATATTCTAAATAAACATATAAACATCCATGACTCGTAAACAATTAATCGTGCTCATCATACAAACATTTGCTCCTACCGGGATTCGAA